>AP025040.1:3474400-3539073 GCA_036186865.1 Eustoma russellianum | reverse complement strand
AAAAAAAAAAGCGAATATTATAATTTCTTCTCTTTCCTTCATTTTGCTGATATAAATCATTGCGCTCTTTTTGGGAATGCAAGGAGGATATACTTGATTGTTGTTTTGTTGTTGCTAATGTGAAAAGCAATGAGTAGGGCAGTAAACGAGCCAAACGAACCGAGCATTGCGTTGTTCAAGTTCGGTTCATTTAATTTAGCGAACGAGCCGAGCTTGTTCGTTTATTTAAACGAACATATTTAATTTTTCAAGCTCTGTTCGTTTAACTCACGAACAATATTAACGAGCCGAACACCTTAAACGAACGATTTCACTAACCGAACTCGAACAGAAAAAATGATTCAAACTCGGTTCATTAACCTTTTATCCGAGCCGAGCTGCACTATCCGTAATATGTATACCATTAACCATATGAGGATAAAGGTGCAATTCGGTAGTCGCTACCTGATGAATTGCACCTTTATCCTCATATGGTTAATGGTATACATATTACGTATAGTGCATTTTACGAGCCGAACAACTAAACGACTCGTTTCATTTACAGCCCTAGCAAGGAGGGGTGATTTAAAAAAAAATGGAGTGTTGATGAGAAATACCACAAATGTTGAGATTTCGGGGGGAAAAAATATTGAGGGTACAAAGTAAATTGTCTGCTGCAATTTCGAGCCTCAATTTCACTTTCCACCTAAAGAGTGAAGTGTTATCATAGCATTTGGAAGAAGCTATGTAACTCTTTTCAAAGTTTCAGGAAGAAGCGTCATAGGAATCTGGCCGCCAGTTCAACTTATGCGCGTGTAGTATTGTTTCATCGTTTCTAGAGGATGTGAGATTGACTGCCCAATGCAAAGACTTCAGCAAGATTTCCACTTCACCTATTGTCTTGGAGTCATCTCTAACAATCAAGTTTCCTCCTGGCCGAACTATTCTGTCGACTTCTGCCAGGGCAGGAACAATGCTGCACCTGTTATAAAAACAGTATACTCTTGTTATCATTGAACCACTGTAAAGCATATGTATTTCTTTAGAGAATGCAGAACTAAAATCTAACCTCTTTTTTAGTTCTGAGAAAAGATGATCAGCATGGAGCAAGTCATACGTTCTTGGGTATGTGCTAAAGGATTCACACCAATCATGATGAATTCCGAATAGGCCGCGCTCATAGATGATTGGAAGAGTATCTGGAGAATCTATGTTCACTACATTCATTACCCATACTTCAAGATCCTTCAAAGCAGCAGCAAACCTGAAAGTTTTTCCCCCAAGAAATTCTTATTGCTAACTAAGAAAACAAATTAAGGAGCAATACATATTGTGTCAGCTTATGTGGATTTTACATACCCCCCATATACTGCTCTCATGTCCATGATGTTTCTTATGTCAGACCAGTCGATTCCCATTTCAGCTCGATAAAAGTTGTTCACCACCTGTTTCCAGTTCTCATAATCTGCAACAAAATCTTCACGAGCTGGTTTTCCATAGAATCCCTTTTGGGATCTGTTCAACCACTGGGGAGGAGTCTGAAGTCGATCAGGCCACTCCTCAGGCCACTCTGTACCTCTCTCATTTGCGGCACTTGGAACTCTATGGATGCATGCTTGTAGTGGTATATACCTAGTTATGTAATGGAATTTTAGGATCTTAACTACAAACAAAAGATTCATGGATGGAGGCTTCAAATTTTTTACCAGGCCGCATCAGGATCATCTTCGCTTTTACACATGGGAGGATGGTTGCGCTTTCTTTTGTCATAGCACTCATTTGTGCTTGGCTTCTGGTATATGGCAGCTCCAATAGAGTTTAGTTTATCCTTCTGAGTTGTGATAAGCTCCCAACACATTGACATTGTAAGATTAGACATTTCTGGGGGGGAAAACATGCGCATAAGTTGTATGTGTCTTCCAATGAACTTGACAAGACTTGGTTAGAGTCATACCTTCCCATATCTCAACATCTTCTTTATTTTTTTGATATACAGGAGTTTCAGACCAGACAAAGAAACCGCCTGGTCTTAGAACGCGATCTACCTCTAATAGAAGAATGCCACCTATATCATGAATAAAAAAAATCAGGGACAAATGATTAATCAAGCTAGTAAAATGCTGCCTAGGCTATCTATATATTGAACAAAGCGAGAAACAACATAGTAAACACCTCCTGCGTGCCAAGGGACTCTGCAGCGTGCACAATGGACAAGATCAAACACTTTGCTTGGGAATGGAAGCCTTTGAGTACCCATTACAGCAGAGATGGCAGGTATTCCTCTTTCAAGGGCAAACTGAACTTGGGCTTCATGCTCATCTTTTGGAGCAAAGGACATTGCAAGAACGTCTTTCTTGAACAGGTAGGCCCCAAAGCTAGCAACACCACAACCGACATCTAGAATCACTCGGGTATGCTTTCCCCATGAAATATCTGGAACTGCCTAAAACAATTTAGGGTGAAGAAATCTCCATTAAAATTCATTGCTCCCCATCTTTCTAATGTGTATCTTGGAGCTTCTTATTCAAGATACTCAATGCTTTACATACAGTGAAATTTACCAATTCAGAGAAATGTAGTGCGGAGAAATAGAATGAGTTTTGTGAGTGCAATGATACCACATTCAGGGTAAATATTGGTTGGACCACACAAATGTAGTCGCATGCATGTCTGCATACTATACAAATAACCAGCCATATCGACACTAAAAAGCTTGTAAATCTTATGAACACTTGATGCAGATAGCGAATAAGTGAAACTTGAAAAGAATGATGGATATACCCCTTGCAGAAACTCAATGTAATGCGTTGCTCCATGGATAAATTGTGTTCCTCCTCCAGGAAAAGTAATGAATTCCCCTGTTACCTTCATCCAGTTTTGATGTCCTTTCACTTTTGCCAATTCTGTGCTCGGCACATTGGCATACCATATCTGTCTTGTCATATAAAAAAAAACTGTTAAATTACCATCTTATACAGAAATTTAAGCTAATAGGGAGGGAGTAAAATATACATTCACTGGTGGAATTACCAAAAGAACCCACATTCTCCAACTCTGATACCATGTTAAATTACCATCACATCTAAAATCTTTAAACTACACTGAAACTGTTGGAGAGAAGCAAAATTTGCACACTTGAGTACAAAAATAATTAAAATGCATTTTTAGACCTTATCTCTGCTTTGAGGCCATTTCACTGGCTTCCTGTATCCCTTAGGCAATGGAACAAGGCAAGTTGGAGATTCCTTAGGACAATGCCTTTCACGATGTTCATAGTGGCTCCTGCTCTTTAACTTTGCTATTGCTTCCTCGTTATCCAAACATGGTATGTAATCAGGACCAGCAGTCACATTGCATAGCTTCCATTTATGCTCATTCTTGCTGTTAGTTTGTTCTTTTCTTACAACATCATGCCTCTCTTTCTGTTCATCTGAAAACTTTGGTGGCATCCCTAAGCTTCCTTCAGGTGGAGAAGGGATCTTTGTAGTGGGTATAGGAATTTTCTCTTTAGGCCCACTTCTATGATGCTTATGAAGTATATCATCATCTTCTTCTTTCTGATTATTTTCCTTATCCTTATTTGCTTGTACATGAGCTTCATCATGTTGAATTTGATCCTTACTTATCTTTCCTTGAGTTTTCTGTTGTGCCTGTTCCTGAATTTTCACTTTCTCATGATGCCCTTCAGATTCTTTATTGATTTCTTGTCTGCTCTGTTGTCTCTGTTCTTGAATATGATCCTTGTTTGTCTCCCCATCAATCTTCTGCTGTGTCTGTTCTTGAGTTTTCACTTTCTCATGACGCCCTTCAGATTCTTTGTCACTTTCTTGTCTGCTCTGCTGTCTCTGTTCTTGAATTTGATCATTGCTTGTCTCCTCATGACTCTTCTGTTGTGTCTGTTCTTGAATTTCCATTCTCTCATGATGCACTTCAGATTCTTTATCATCTTCTATTGGCCCATCTTCATCATGAGCAATCTGATCATGTTCAATCTGATCCTTGCTTGTCATTCCTTCACTATCCTGAACTTCTTGCTCTTCATTTTCTTTCCCATGATACTGATTTTGTGTCCCTTCGCTACCCTCCTGTTCAACTTTCTGTTCTTCTTCACTCTTGCTCTCTTTTTCTTCATCCTTTTCAACATTTGTCACCCCATTTTCTGTAGACGCGTCCATATGATCATCTGGTTTGAAAGCATCATTAGGAATATTTTCTTCACCCTCTTCAAAGACCGGCACTTTATTATTAACCACTTGAGAACCAGAGGAAGAAGTAGAGTCCACGGTCGCGGTCCGAGCGGCGAATTTAGGGGCAGTGACTGAGCTAGGGGATAGTAACCAAAGACCAATAATGCACATTGATACAATGACTATGGTTGTTACAGTTGCAGAACGTGAAGAGTTGGATGATCTTTTGTTGTTTCTAGCTTTGCCTAAAGCCATGGCTGTAGGTTTGATGCAGAGCTTTCGAGAGAGATGGTTTTTTTTTTTTTTTAGAGTTATAGTTTAGAGAAGTGTAGAGAAAGAGGAGAGAAGTTAAGGCTGGAACTTATCAAAGATCCTTGAGAGTAGGAGAAGGATTTTTGTTAGGAATCCTTTTCTCTCGTTTTCATTTTTTTTCCCCTTATTTGTTTTAACCTTATTCGTTTTATTTTATGTATCTAATAAGTTGATTAGCTGTATTATCTATGAGTAATGTATATATGTTAATCCATAACATAGACTCAACTGTCATCATACCACTGTATTAAGCAAAAATATTTAACATTATTTACTGTACCACCCCTTAGACGCAATCGTAAAATATCTTACGTAAAAGACGTTCTCAGTATACTAGGCTTTCGCGTTTGTACATGTTCTAGAGAGGAATTGGATCACTTTGCGATCTGATTTACGCAGACTTAATCTACACTTTGTAGAAGGGACTGTTTATGCGGCTTGAACCGTAAGCTGAAGTTCACAAAACAGCAACATTATTATTTGCTCCAAGGGAAGTCCTCCTAAAATATCTCACATGGTTTTTTAAAACGTTGCATTATTTAATGTAACACCCCTGGTACTCATTTATATTACATTTTATCCGGAAGAAATATATTTTTGTTCAGATCTCCTTTGGTGAAAATTCAGAAAAACAAAAAAGAAGATACTTTTACAACTAATTTTATTAAACACGTGGGCCCGGTAGCAACCACTTTCGTTAAAAATCTTCCGTTCCCATCTCCTGTAATTGCTTATTATTATTATTTTCTAATAATTTGGCTGCAAGTAGGCACCTCGCGATTCAAGAGGCTAGTCTTACTCGAATCCTAGGGCCAAGTAAATACGTATGTTTTTGCCCCAAATCTGTCTGTGATCCACCGCCTTTCTGGTAATTGTACTCCTTCTCATTCTTCTTATTTCTGATATGAACTTTTTTCTTTTTTGTTTTTATCTCTAATTGGGGCAGTTGTCTTTCAATCGAAATGTACAAGGAGAGAAAACAGATTTCACGGTCGTAGTTACATATGATCCATGTGTCCACTTGAAAATGAGGCGGATATTGCTTGTTTTCTTATGATATTTTACTTGATTTTGCATATTAGCTATTTTTTTGTTATTTGTAATATATATGTTGCAGATGGTCGAGGTCATAGGCTAGTTAATGGAGAATTGAATTAACTTTGAATCTGGATTAGGAAAATGAAATGTATGACTAGTTATTTACTCTAGTGCTCTGTTCCATAGTTCTTTCTTGTTCATACCTTTTTTTTTTCTTTTCTTTGTCAAATGGAGATGTGTATGGACTTGTATAGGATATTGGAAAATCTTAATGAGTATGTATTCTTGTTGGTTAGCTATGTATATTTAGTTCAAATATTTTGATTGTGAAGTTTTGAAACTCCTGCTGCAGTTGATCCAAGTGTATGAAACTAAGAGCATTGATGATGCTTTTCAAGAGCATTTAGAAGCACACATACTGTCTGCATATACTTTGTATCTAATGGGAGGGGACAGTGGTTTTGGGTGTTTGAGTATGTCAATTGGAGTGCATCAATAAATGGCAAATATTTATGCTGTTGACAGTAGGCAATTGAGTAGATTGGTGTATCGTTGGCTTTCCAGTGAAGGAGCTGACCTGTAAAAATATTGGCATATTACTAAGTATTAGTTTGATGAAGAGATTTTCCATAATAAAGATCTGATACGGCACTGAATATAGAAATATATCCCCCCCCCCCTTCTTTTTTTTCCTGTTTTGCTGCATTACAGTGATTTGCAGCTTTGGCTATGGATCCAGACCAAGATTTAGAGGATTCTGTGATGATGGGAGCACCAAAAATTATGACAATTTATCCAGGAGCAGCAAGATTTCCGTACTGCATTGTGTGGACACCTCTACCTGTCTTATCTTGGTTTGTTCCCTTTATAGGCCATGTAGGGATATGCCGGGAGGATGGCGTAATTTTGGACTTTGCTGGGCCCAATTTTGTATGCGTGGATAACTTTACATTCGGGTCACCAGCTCGCTACATTCAGCTGAAGGAAGAGCAGGTATAGCCATGTAGCTGCATTTTGTTTTACACTGAGGAATATAAGAAAACTGCTGATTAGTAATAGATTCAATTCTTTTGCGGTAACACGCTGTTGTGTTCAATGATCTGTTATCAATTATGCTTTCTGTCCTCTTTCAAACCATAGACGATGTTGAAAAAAATTATTCAATCATCCCCACCAGGAAAGGGGTGGGGGTTGGCGTGGAGAATCACAGAATAAGAGAATAAGTAAATCTCATATGTTCTGTGGTTATGCAGGATCTTTTCTTACTTCTGTATTTTCTGATTCTGCACTGCAGTGTTATAATCTTCAGCATTCTGCTCTTGTGAGTGAAGATGGATTGAGACATACTGAACCTGGAAGAAACATATTGACATGGGACGATGCCTTACATAAGAGTACACAAGAATACCAACACCAATCTTACAATCTCCTTACCTGCAACTGTCACTCCTTTGTGGGCAATGCTTTGAACAGACTGAAGTATCAGGGTGGGAGGTGGAATGTGGTAAACCTTGCTATTTTTGTCTTCTTGAAAGGGAGGTTGGTGAGTAAAACATCGTTCCTGAGATCATATCTACCTTTCATTATAGTATTTGGAGTAGGCTTTGGCATTGGAGGAGGGACTTTTCTTATTTATTTAACATTGTTCGTCTTCATTCTTATATGTTGGTTCTTTGTCGGTACCTACTGCTTCAAGATCATTTATGTTTAGTATGTATAACCTCCTAACACTTACTTGCAGTCTTGGAGAATTGTGAATATTTGTTTCCACGTGAGCAAATAGAGCATGTGCAGTCGTTCTTACAATTGTAACTTCTTTTGTACTACATATTAATCCGGAACATCAGAAATTGTCGGCTCTCCAAGTGTTACATTGCATTTGTTAACTCATTCCAATCCACCCCACCCCCCATCCCGGAAAGCTTGTGATTTTTGGATACCTCCAAACTTTGATTACTTGGGCAATTTTACTCAACCTTGTGGCCGTCTAGTTTGTGAAAGAAACAAACTGTAATTTCATCTCCGTCAGTTTCTTGAAAAGGGGAATCTGAGATATTTCTCAGCAACAAGAATTCCTGCATGCTATGTAGGACTAGCAGATTCGATATTTCGTGGATCTTCCTTATCTCACCTTCTAATGAGGTTCTACGGACATGGTCAGTAGGTCGGAATCCAGCATGTAGTCGACCTAATAGAAGGCAGACTCTTTTGCTGCGAACTTGGTGAGAGGAAAGAATGAAGAGTTGCAGTGGACTATTCCGAAGAGCATGACCACAACTGCTGCTGAAGCAGCCCTTGTTTAGAGGAGACAAGAAGCCAAAAATCTACTGGTGTTGCCTGCTCGACGACTAAAAATAACCTCTGTGATTGATTCATATTTCAAGTAGTTTAGTCTTTAATAGTAGTCTCTTAAGGTTTCATTCACTAACTTAGACGTTCTGTTGCATTTTGAGTTCCCATGAACATGTTAATCTTGGCGTAGTTTTAACTAATCGTAATATTCAAGTTGCTGTAGATACAGGATTTGCCAGCCTCCCATCCCTTGCGGCACTCTCCTTTAAGGCCAATTTGTAATTTGATCATACCAAATTGTTTATTGCAGATGGTTTTGTGAAACTGTGAATTTATGACAATTATAATAAATCACATTACTATTTTAAATTACATAATTCAGTGACTGAGATCCATGTTCAAGGAACAAATCGGAAAAGGTCAAGCTAAAGGGGAAGAGGTTAGGGGCAATACTCCCCAACGTCTCTTCAGCTTCCCCAATAGCTAAAAAATCTAGCTATCTAAAGTATTAGTACCAAATACAATACTGCACGCATCTGGACAATCACTTATTTTGCATCCTAAATGGTTGGAAATGCCTAACATTGCACTCTAAATGGTTGGAGATATTATCTTCAGTGACTATAGGTTCATCAACGGGTGTTTTCTGCTCGATTCCCTTCATTTTCTTTCTTTCTTGATCACTTCTATTGTGCTTATTTAGGTACAAGCTGTGCATCCAATTTGGCAGCCTAATTATGTCCATCTATAGACAAAATGGGCGAACAAATCGCTTCTACTGACAAACGCTTCAGCACATCTGGACAGGGATCGTGAGCGAAGTTCTTGTTTGATATTGTCACCGAGCATCTTTCTTGTCCCAAACACTTCTGTAGAATATCAAATCAGAGAGTACAATCCATCAGATCCTAAGAGGTTAACAGATTATCCTGAAATATATAGCGGTATTGTTGAAACTTAGGCCTACATGAGGTGAGACCGATATCCACTCAAAACATTAAGGCAATGGGTGGTGGTATCTCATCCCTATATAACCTATGTATTTTATCTCAAAGTGTTCGATGTGGGACAATATTCTCCACAAGTATAGCACCTCTTTGAGACCTCCCTTCCTAGTGTTGAATTACTCTCTTCAGTGGCTGATCTGTTGCTATGTGTAAAAATCAATCATCTTATTAACCATGTGTGACGTTTTGTATCATGTATAATGTGAACCAAGTTATGTATTATCCCCACATTTAACAAGTGTATATGCAAGAAACGGAAGACTGTAAGTACCTGTTTTAATATGTTGTAGGAAGCAGGAGCGTGGCAACTTCCCTGCCGAAAGCTTCCACAAGAACCCAAAGGAGTTCCAAAGCTTGCAAACTGGATGGAAGAAATAGATTTTCCAGGACCACAATGAAGGTGGAGTTTGGGTTGGTGAAATTCTTGAAAATTTTCGTAGCTTTCAAGTTGCCAGTTTTTAACAGAGGGGTGATTTTCTGTCACTTCTGCACATACAGAGGTTACTGATCTCTTCACTAGGATGATTCTGGTGGGATCTCCTCCTAGTTCTTCAAACAGCACCAAGAGATTTTGAGTCGGTTTTAGCCATGACCTTGGTACGTGATACCTGAGTATATTAATAACTTATAACGTTATCAAATATCCTGTAGGAACCTGAAGCTACATACGTACATACATACACGCACGCGCGCGCACACACGCACACACATATACATACATATACACACACACTTACCAGCGCTGAGTTGGCTGCCCGCATCCAAGTTGACACTTAGAAGAATGAAAAGTACCGGGATAGCTGCATTTGTTGCAATCACCAGCAGCGTAAGCTGTCCAGTATCTTCCAAGACTCTGGCCATTAATCCAAACTTGACCTTTGCCCATACTGCTCATGTCCAGAGCCAATGGTTCATCTCCATCAGGTGCAGTAAAGTACGCCTGCACGATATATAGGGCTGAGTTTGCTATGGATATTATTACTTAGCAGGGGGCTTGAATTTTTATCCATTAAAATAGCAACAATAGTGGTATTGTTAAGTAAAAGAGCGTAAACCTTGTGCCATGTTAAGGGTTGCTGTTTTTGTGCAGTCAATGAGCCCTGTATCCACTCAGCCGAAGACACACCAGAAGGAGAAACAAAGTTCATGGCTTCACCCCGTAGCCCGACCTGTTAAGCATTCATGGTACGATATAGAAATGGAATTCTGCAACTATAAGAGAAGAGGTGAAAGGATGAGTTAAAGATAATAACCTTGTAGGTCCATTGCGTCCAAGACAGATCTCTTTCTCCGTGGTCTAGTCCATGCAAGGAAACAGGTCCTAGTACTCCAGTCTTCCAAGTTTCATAATGCCCACCAACATTCTTGAACGGCAACAGATCAGTTGAATCAGACAAGAATAAGCCGGGAGATTTCAAAAAATATTCTTGTTTTAATTAAATAAAAACTATGTGTACGAATTGGAAAAAAAATCTCCAATTTTGAATGCCGTCTTAAGCGCCGAATGGTGTCTTAGGTTCTTTTTTTTAATAATTTGTCTTCCTCATTCCAGATAATACATTATGCCACCCACATCCCATCCTCCCTCCACCGTCGGAAACCCATTTTTAGACCATTAAAAATCAAGGCAAAATAGGTCAAAAGGTAACCCATTGGCATCAAAAAATTGTTTCCTTTTTATAGCTTCAGCGATCACCGCCAGCAGCACAGCCTCTACCTCTTCACAACTGCTGCAAAATCCTCAAACACAGTCCCATGATAAGAATCAAATGGAGAACAAAAATGGGACAGAAACCATCAATAAAGATGGATTTCAAACCCTTTTCTTGAGAAAATCCAAAAAATACCAAAAAGAGGGAGCCCAAAAGAAGAAGAAAGATTGAAACTTGAAGAAGAAATTAGATAAACAAGAAAAATCCATGTTACCAACTTTCTATTACATCTAAACACGGGATGATTTGGTGAAGTAGCATAGCATTGAATTAGATAAAAGAGAATAGGGAAAAAGTTTTGCCTTGTTTTTGGAAATGCAAACAAAAACACTGGAGGCGGCCGAGTATCTTCGGCGGTGGAGGAGGGCTGGGGTGTGGTTGAGTGGTTTGTTACATGGAATGAGGAAGCAAAAGAAAGAAAAAACTAAGAATGGCGCCTTACGTTCTCTAGAGCATCATCCAAAATGACACCTGATTGTTTGGGAAACTTTTCCAATTCGTACAACGTTTGGGTTTTCCTTATTAAAACGACAATATATTTTGAAATCTTCCAGAATAAGCCCATGGAAGTATAAAACTTGTACAATTGTATGACTAGTGTCGATGTTCTTTTATTCTTCCCGCGCTTAAATTAATTTCTAAGTAAAAGCATGATTAGTGGCTGTGATTCATAACAGTAATGACCCAGATTTTGAGCTGGAACTGAAACCTGAAATTGCAGAGATCATTTGATCATCATTCTGTCTAGCAGGAAAAAGTGGTCTGCCGCATGGGAATGATTTCTTTTGCTTGCTATTATTATTTGATGTGCAATGCAGATGCCAAACACAAAACTCAGCATAATTTTTGAAGATGAGAAATAAAAACTTACAGGAAGGCCCATGGCCACACTCAATAGAGCAATTCTATTTGTTCCAGGTAGAAGATTGACTTTCTCTTTAAATGTGAATCTTCTATTTTTATTTCCTCAATAGAGCTTCTACCAGTAGAAGATTGACTTTCTCTTTAAATGTGAATCTTCTATTTTTCCTATTTCCAAAGTAAAACCTACAAAAGAAAGGGCCTATGTGAGACACAGTGATGCACTCCATCTCTGACTGCACATTGCCAAAAGGAAACAATTTTATGTACCTGAAAGTTGGCCATTGATGAAGACATGTAAAGCATGGCCAGATGACTCCACGGTGAGAGTTGGGAGGTTCCCACCATGTAAGAAGGATTCAGATGGACTGATATCGATACTGCAAACATACAAAACAAACTTGAGTTTGTACCATGATGCATAGAGTGTACTAATTGTGTGTTCAGTTTCCTGAGCATTTTCAGATGGTTTGAGATTCAATTATCATGATTGTTTTGTCCAAGTAAGTTTTTCTTGGAGCTATTTTCTTCAGAGATCTTCATTTCTCATCGTTAATCTTGCATCAATCGGTCAATACGGGAAGAATTAATGGTTATATAGGAAATATTGCACGGCTAGTGCTTTGAATAGAATGGTCATGCAAATAAGGATCTTAACAGCGACGACTAATACATAATAAACCATGCTACACTGTTTGGACAGAATATCCGAAAAAGAAAGAAAGGGCGTTTCCGATACACTAGCCTCCCGCGTTTGCGCAGGGTCTGGAAAGGAGTCGGATCGCTTTGCGGTCTGATATATGCAGCCATGCTCTACACTTTGTGCAAACCTTATCAGTTGCTCCAAGGTCCGCCCTCTAAACAGAATATCCAGAAAGCAGGGTGGATTTGACATACCTATTGATATACCACAAGTAGTCAGTCGTATCTCTTGTAACATTAATCTGCTCCAAGAGTCCAGGTGCTGTAAATGTTGAACCATCATTCACAGAAGCTATATCTTCACCGTAACTTCCCCAAGAAAACATCTGAGAATTAGTTGGAAGCATTTCCATGCTGGTTGTTTGAGCTTGCACCTACAATAAATCAATGAAAGCAACTATCATCTAAATACAAATGACGTAGATATAAGCACTTTAACGTGATCAGAGTTGGACTAGGTTAACTTCTGGAATATGTAGAAAATGTCAATCTGAAGCCGATAGGTAATACTTACTTTGGCTGTGTTGAAAGCCACATTTCTGCAATCAGGGAGGATGCTTATGGACCAAGCAGGTAAACTGTAGTGCATATTATTGAACATTACTTTTACGGGTGATTCAGAGTCGTAGTTTGAGAGAAAAGCAGCACATTCTCCTGTTTCTGAAGAGAATACATGAGCCTGGTGATGCCAAGTATGTATCAGATGCTTATGCAATACACCAGTACCTCAAGTAGAAATCATAGTGAGGATGAACCTAAGATACCTGTTGAAGCTTTCCTAGCGAAGTAACAGTAGAATCAGCCGAAACAAGTGCTGGTTCACATAGCTTGATAGCTTTATGTAGCTCCTTCAAGTGTCCATACTTTGGCTGTCTGGTCAAGCCTGGACATTTTGAGATGAGAGAAAGTTTAGACACCATAGATTCACCTTTGTGCTTAGGAGGCCAACCAAATCTTTTACTTACATTTGATTCTAATTCCATAAGATAAGAAGTGAACAAGATATAAACTTGTTACCATATTCATCAAGTGGAGCATCATAGTCATAGCTAGTTGTGATGAATGGGCCTCCAGCAGATCGTCCGAAATTTGTGCCACCATGGTACTGGTTCGAATTGAAGACATGGGATTTAGTTTGATAAATTGTTTCCCTCCTAATGATATCTCTAGCAGGCTGAAACAATTAAGAACAACAGCACTCACCATATAATAGTTGACAAAAGATCCTCCCTTTTGTATGAATTTAGCAACAGCAAATGCCAAATCCTGAACTGGTCTCTCATGAATTGGTCCACCAAATTCAGTAAACCTGATACATATTTGAAGGTTAAACTCAATATGAAAACAAGTCTACTTCATCGGAGATGCTAAGGAAAGCATGAAAATCGCCCACCAGCCGCTCCACGCCTCTGTCCAAATGGTTGGTTTATATGGTCTGTTTGGATCAAACTGATCACAGTAGAAGCCATTGCATGTGTTAATCTGTTCACATTGGACAAAATTTTCAAGATTTCAACATATAAACAGATTTCCAACTAGTGTTTGCTCTAAAATGTAGCTCACCACGGGATCTGGAGCATCTTCTTCCTTGCACATCACCCACGGGACCCCTGTATCCAACCCCACCGCCATTTTTGCAGCCCAAGTGATGTACTGATGAGCAGGAGGGCCCAAGACCTTAACTTGAGGACCGTACTCATTTTCAATCTGTGAAACAAATACATAAGGTGAATGACTGGTTACTCTAAATGAGGTGTAGCTTCAGTTCCTCCAACCTTTATTCATCAGCCAAATGCACACAGGTGAATCCTCAAACAAGATCAGCAAATCAATATATTACTAGCAAACTGACTTCAACTTAAAGAGGAAAATCAAAACATGCGTTTTCTTCAGAAGAAACTCATTGATAAGATACCTGTGAGAGTATAATGGGGCCACCCTGTGACTCGAAAAGGTTTTCGCTCTTCATCAAACCAACGATTTTCTCTGTAAATCGTTGCATATGCATCTGTCACACCAAAACCAGGCAATTCTTGTAAATGGCAGATGCACTTATCTTCCACAAGAGTGCAGCTTACGATTGGCATTTTGCATTTTCACCAATCCAATTTGTATTTTCAACATATGATTCTTGACTAAAATAAGTAAATAAACAAAAACAAAGGAAAACATTGGGGGGGGGGGGGTGAAACATGAAGAAGGGGTTTAAAGGCTACACCTTGAAAGGCTCATTGTCTGTTCTAAAGCTGATGCCCGGAACGTACTTCAGCCAAACTGGAAAACCACTGCATAAATAGTATATAAAAAAGTAGAAGCTTAAAGACATAAATTTTATCACCAAAATTTACTAGAAAGGGGTATGTAGTTAGATATAAATGAACAGAGAGGAGTTCAGAATTACCCAAAATTCCACTCTGCACAAACATAAGGACCAATTCTAAGATGAGCATAAAGCCCTGCTTGCTGAATTGTTTTCATGAACTTCACCAAGTCATATCTCCCTTCAAAATTATACTGAAATAAAAGAACATGAAACACAAGGTAATCAGTGAAGAAAAAACAAAGAGGAAAAAAATGAGACAAATTTAATTACATTTCCAGGAGAAGGCTCATGAATGTTCCAGAAAACATAAGTCTCAACCACATCAAGACCTCCTTCCTTAGCCTTATTTATCAGATCACCCCAAATCTGCAAAAACCGTAAAGAATTAACAAGATCAAAGCTTTTTTCTTTTTTTCTTCAAGAAACTCTAAACCAAAAAAAATTCAAAAACTCAAACAATTGAAGTACCTCAGGGGTGCTTCTTGGGTAATGTATAGAACCAGATATTAGAATTCTTCTTTTTCCATTAATAACAACAGCTTTCCTGTCATAAGTCACACTGCACTGGACCAACTCAACACCAAAAACGCACAGTATCCACACAGCAAAAACCCAGTTGAAATTTGATTTCTCCATTCTGACTGAGCTTCAAAATTTCCTCCTCTTTGACCTCCAAATTGTATTAACAAAGAAGCAGAGTGTGTTAATTAGTGACTGAGTGTGAATGTGTGGGAATGGAGTTAAGATTTATGGATATGTTGAGCTGGAAAATGGACCAAAATTTCTTGTTTGGGCAATTCCTCAGACCATACTTGAGTGTCTTGAGGCTAACAGCGTCAGAAATTCACGAGAAAATAGGTAGGTGTCTGTAAGACTGCAAGTACATGTGTCTTTGTTGCTATATATAGTGCATGTATAATTTATTCATAGCTGTGCATGATACGTCACTGTTGTCCAAAAAAAAACATGGAGAGGAAAATTATTGGAGACCAATGCATCGAAATCCAATCAATGACTAAAGTATTTTCGGTTTATTTTTTATTTACTATGTGATTTTTTCCTATCTGATATAGTGATATATCCTATATATTATAATGACAAATTCTTCACAATATTGTGACATTTATTATCGAGATATGTCTAATATATATAAAAAAGGCCAACAGTACATAACTCAACGACTAAAATCGAAAGATACCTTACAAGACTAAAAAGGCGCAGTTCAAATAGCTACAAAATGCAAAATTTTCTCACTAAATAAAATTATAAATAACACAAGATTGAATTTATTTTTTTTTTCAAATGCCATGGGATCTCTTATACAGAATCTCCTGAGGAAGAATGAACGGAAAATTCATTGATCCTGTTTATTTTAATTCCACATATTTGTCTTCTACATTTCTGATTTGTTGTAAGTTGTTTTTCATAATTTATAACATGAAGAAATGCATTCATATCTGTCACTATTACAATATGAATTAATGCACAAAATGATCATAATACAATAATGTCTTCATATACAGTACACTGTACAGCATAAAAAACGGATGTTATGTCAGAAACAGAAAAGTGGACCATGAAAAGCTTCTTTAATTCCTAATGTTAGTGTGGGATTCTGAGCAAAGTTCACGAGCCGAAACAAAAAAGCAACAAAGGAGTATGATTATGTGATGAAAATAGTAAAGAGCATCTTAGGTGAATCTAAGACACTTTATGGTATGTAAAAGTATTAAAATATTGAATACTCCACAAAGTTCTATGTGACTAGAACAACGAGGTTTCAGAGTCAGAGATTTAGTCTTTGTGATCTCAGAAAAAGTATCAAAACGAGTAGATAGTACATATACTAAATAGATTGTTATTTTATTGTTATGATATTGTTAAAAATCGTGTATTTGTTAAAGATGCATTATTGATATTCTCCAAAATTATTGAAATCCAAGTGTCTAGTTAGAATGAATCACCTTTGGCAGATAGAATTTTTGTCTATAATCAGTACACAAACAAATCTCACGTTCGCATGCCATGTGATATCATCAGCATAACTACAAAGCGGCATCCTAAGGTGCTACAATTCGAAAAGAAACAAAAGTTTAAAAGCATCCTAAGTGCACAGAGGTAATGTTTAAAAAAGAAAGGAAAACAACAAAGACCGATGTGCTTAGTATCTTTTTTACATTCTCGATGCATAAGGCTTTCGCGTTTGTGTAAGTTCTGAAAAAGAGTCGTGTCGTTTCGTGATTTGATATATGCGGTCTTATCGAGCACTTTTTTTAGACTGTTTCTACAACTCAAAATAATATGATGACTTATAAATAATGAAAAACAGCCGCTTAAAGGTGAACTATGTGACTTTTAAAGATGATTAAGGTGTAAAAGTAAATAGCCGAAGGAAGTATGCAAATACAGGTCTCAAAGATTACCCGCAAAGAAAAATGATTAAACAAATCTAAGTGTTTACCCTTTAAAACTATTAATGGATAGAATAATACTTTGTAAAAGTTAAAGTGATAATATCATGGACAAATAAAGAAAATAGTACGTTACTAATAAAGTAAAGAGAACATTTTAGAAACGAGTGTCTTTTGTTCTCACATTTTTATATTGATATGCATCATTATCATTTTAATTTCATTCACATTTTACTATAGAGTTAAGAACACATTATTCATTAACTTTAAAATATAATGGAATAAAGCAAAATGACTCACTAAATTGGCTACGCTGCTTATATTGTGAAGTAGCAGTTGATCGGTAAAACTTAACGCATTTTTCATTATGGGTTATCGGAAAACAACTTTTGTGTGTTTCTAACACATGTGTATGGTTGCGTACATACAATACCCTCATACCCCGTCGTAAATGAAAGCTTATAAGATAATGGGTAATGTTGTTGTTACTTTTACCATAAATCCAACAATCGAATGAATATTCCATCCTGTGATTCTTTTTTGGATGCTACATTTTGAATTTGTTTAAGTAATTGACTATAAGAATGTATCAGCAACATATATTCTTTTATTTTAAATTAACAAATTAATCCCCAATTAAAAAATATTATAGGACATTTACTTTTAAATGTTGAACTAAACGTGTCCAGAAAGTGCTTTTCTCGTCTTTGTCTATTCAAACGAAAAGCCGAGCCTTTATCAGTGCTCTTCCTTTATTTCCATTCTTAACATTGGGATATTACTTTAGTGATATTATAATAAAAGAAAAAGTAATAAAAGAAAAGGTAAATATTAAATATAAAGAATTTATAGGTAATTATACACTCCCGTCAAAGCCATTTTCCTATTATAGATAAGAATTAGAATACATCGACATAGTACGCTATATTAGTGTAAGAAAATGTTAGTATTCATACAAATTCTGTTCATACTTTAGGCATATCAACTATTTATACTTTGGACATATAAACTGTTTATGTTTAAGGCTTCAAGCTTTATATTATTCTTTTCTAGTTTCAAACTAATCTAGATTTCATGTCAGGTTATTTTTTTTATGAGTATCTTCCTATTTAATCGCCGTTTAAAATTTCATACAATATTAAGAATGTCTTTAAATAATTGACTTACTTGAGAATGAAGATTATAATATCTTTTAACTATCATTAATGAAATGTTTCGATGATTCATAGAAAATAAAGGTAAGGTAGAAAATATGTGAAAGGCTTTCTTGGTATCTTAAAGGGCAAATAAAAGAGACAAAACTAGTTCCATAAATTACACTTATTAAATATTACAGCGGTAGTAAAATTCTGCAACATCAATTACTTATTATCACTATGAAGATACCCGTAATTGACATTACAAAATTCGTGAGAAAGACAAATAAATAGAGAAGACAATGTTTTGAATTAATTTACCCCCCAACTGAGAAAAAGCTTGTCAAAACTACTACAGAGAATTTTTTCTTCAGTATGTTAATGCATTTTAGCCAGTTACCTGAAGCAAAAAAGGGTGAATTATTTGACCATTTAGTTTAAAGCTAAAATGATTTATTTTTTTTATTGTTTTTGAATTAACTAGAAGTAATTATTGATATAATAGATTATCATCATTTAAAACAAGTACAGAGGAATACTGAATTTTTTTGACTATAAAGAGGATACTGATTGATTATTATAAATATTTGCTTTCATTTTAAATATTATTAACAAGTAGTTATTATATATACATTTTTATTAAGTAACAAGTAGTGAATATAATATACACACACATATATACATTATTGTCCATGATTTTTGTAGTTGGAGCAACCCATAGGGTACTAATTCTTGAACTCTAGGGAAAAAAGAGTTGAACCTCCACTTCCGAGCCTCAAATACTTTAGTCTATATGTGTTATAAAATATACAAATTAAGTTACCTATAGAAACAACCGTACATAGTGTCAAAGAAGTATAAAGATGCTGTGTTATAAAAGATGCAAAAGAAGTATAATGTGTTATAAAAGATGCAAATTAAGTTACTTATAGAAATAACCGCACATAGCGTCAAAAGAATTATGAATTCAAATAAAAAAGTATGAGCTAACAGTATGATCTAAATTCTTACATTGACACAGTTAAAAAGATGTTTTAAAAAACGATATGATATTTAGATAACAACTTAACTATACTTTTTAACCTATATTTTTAACGATAATAATTATTGAACTTTGGATTCAACGGGCAAGTGAGTATTAAAAGTGGTGGAGAAGTCGGTGAAGAATGAAGAGGTTGTTGGTGAATGAGAATAGGTAATGCTTGGTGGGGACCACTTGAAAAAGCGCGGCACGTGAGTAACATTATTACCCGCCAATAGTAGTAGTTGCGAGTTGTGACCGTTTCCACCGTCATTATTCATCTTGCCCTTTTGTTCTCCAGACGCCGATGCACTCGGGATGAGATCACCTAACCCACTTTTCATTCATTTCACGCGTCATTAGATCACCTAATCCATTTCTCTTCATCTCACGCGTCACTGTGCGACACGTGGCAGCAGAGGTGGGTGGTGAGACTAGATGAGGGTGACCCGTGTCTAGCATCATCAGCCACCCATGTTGCCACGTGTCGTGCGGTAACGCGTGGAGTGAGAGATTGGGGTAAGGAGATCCTAACCCGATGCCCTCAGCTTCAAAGGTCCTTCCATCCAAGGCTAAGCTCGAAGCCGTGTGTGTGATATTTTCCTTTTTCTTCTTCAAGGAAAAAAATCGTTATTTCTCAAGAAAAAAAGAAAAAAGAAGGCATTAATATTACATAACTTGTATAAAGAATCACTAATTAGATCATTGTTATTAATCGTGGCTAGTAAAAATCCATCACGTTCTGAAAACTATAAGTGCAGACATATCGACACTTCTCAATCAACATTGTTTGACCACACAAAGGCGTAGGTCACCGAAAAGATCATGTCAACTACTTAGATCCAAATACACAATCAAGTCGAAGCCGCTTAAGGGACATGGGATGTTCTTTCGGGAGAGGATCTCCTGACCTCCTTCAAAGGGGGTATTAAATGACCCCCCGCCACGTGGCACACAGGGGGGTGGTGAGGCTAGGTGGGAGTCACCCGCACCCAGCCTCACCACCCTCCCTGTGTGCCACGTGGCGGGCGGTCCCAAAGGGGGTGAGGAGTCGGGGGTTAGAGGATCTCAATCCTGTTCTTTCGACGTCGGCTCGTCCATCTTCTGTCAAGTCAACCTCAGCCCGTCATTCTCAAAAAACTTGCACCAAGACTATCCACCTCGACCCCGTATTTACCTCAACTGCGAGGATCATGTCAGCCAGAATCACCAGGTCGACCCCGTCAGTGAATACCCAGGGAGCTAAGACAAGTCATCTCAGTTCAGCCTAGCCAACCGACGCCACTTAAGTAGTTACGCCATGCGGCAACATGTGATGCCACTTGGCCATCGTACACAAGCAAGACAACACATGGCAGCACTCCCACGGTATTCAAACGTGTATTTGTCAACCAAAACATACAAAAAGAATGATCACCGCCAAACAAAAGAGAGGTTGCGACATATTCAGACAAAAAAAGAAAAAAAAAATTCTCTTGGAATATACAACATTCTGAGAAAAACACTAGTTTCCTCTAAAAACCCACAAAAGCTTAATTGTTAATCATGAGATAACTCACTATTGATTTGAACGTTATAAGGTTTTTTCCAGAATGACAATTTCAGAACCTCTAGTATTATTCAATTGTGTAGGATAAAGCTATCAAATTATTCGTTTTATAACCAAGATCGAACATACGATCCAAAAAGTGAATCCAAGATCTCATCAAATTGTATTATACATAATCCTTTTTGGACAACAATTTTGTAATCCACATCTCTTAATGGACTGGCGGACAAAAATTGAATCTAACTTAGAATTCTGCTACAAAGTGTTACAAGTAGCCGATAAGGTGACATTTTTTCCCTCTCGGTTTAATATATGGTTCTAAACATCAGGAGGATTTAGTTTTATATGGTAGTGATAAATTTTGATATACTATGTCATGTTTCATAGCCCAAAATGCAGCCGAGTATACATTAAGACCAAATTGTCTTAATCACCCGAAAGTGTTATGTGTTTTGCTATGTTAGAAAAATGCAACATCAAATTAGACAAAACAATGTAATACCCATAGCTTGTTCAAGCCTTCATCTGGTACCAGCAAAGCGACCGGGTTTTTAGTTATTAAAAAAAGATACTTAAGATCATATATAAATACTACAAAAACAACAACATTAACCTATGGTCTTAGATGCTTCTATCTATAGCTGATATAGAGGGTCGGATGTATGCAACTATACTCGCGTGTTAAAAACACATAGATGTTGTTTTTCTGATGCCTATAATAAAAATTTCATCAACATTTATCAATCAATTGCTACTTCATAATATAAAAAATGCAGCTAATTTAGTGAGTCATTTTGATATATTTAATTATATTTCAAAAAAGAATTTGTCATCCAGCCATTGAAAATAGAAACGTAAGATTATATATAAATGTGTCTCGGAAATGCACAAACTAGTCCACAACAAACCCTTTTAACTCTTTCACTTTAATTCAGAGGAGACAGCTCAAATACGACAAGCACACACCCGTTCTCTTGGCAGAGTTTGGAAATGAGGCCACGTAAACATCCAATCAATTACTTGACAAAAAGCAAGAGAGTCGTTTTTCAGCAAGGATATTGTGTGGGAGTTTTTTTTGGCTTGTAAACTTGTATGCAAGTGCTGGGAGGTTTCTAATACAGACTACTGTGTATATGCCAAAGCTTCTGCTAGCGGACCGTTGGATACCTGATTACATCCCTACACTACCTTTAGGACTGGATGTGACAGGGATCCTTACTGGTTGGGTTTCAACCTTAAATTTTAACTTACTTTTAGTCTTTCATACTTTTTATATAAATAATTTTTATATAAATAGTGACACTGTTTGTAAAAACCAATTAGCTCATGTTAAGTTCGTTTCTAGGATTAAAATGAGTGTCACATTAAATATTTTATATTATTTATATTGATTATTTAATGTATCATTTGTATTGGATCACAAAATTTAAATCAAATCAATCCAAACACAACTATAATAAAAACTTAGAAATCACCATTATAATAGTCTCAAGCGTCACCTAACATTTTATTTTTAAGACACGTTTGCAACATACATCAATAAGTGTATCAGTCATGATCCTTTTTTAAGGATTAAAAGTACATATACTATAAGAAATCATCCAAGATACTGGTTTAGTGTTCAAGCTGAACATCCGATACAAAGACTATTAGCTTCTATTTCTGGTGTGTATATAGACGCACTATTTGTTTTTATATTGATAACTCTCCACCTTAATAGTTGTCATACACACACACACCCACACACATATATATACATAAATATACACACACACACATACGTATACATATATACACACACATATACACATGCAGATCTCCATCTTAATAGTGGCATATACACACCCTTACACACACATGTGTATACAATAATTCTTAAATATATGCAAGCAATAGCTACAATATGATGGATTTTCATGGAAACAGCTACATCATCTAAAAGCATAAATACAGGTAATGGTGATTTTTACTGGAACTCTAACATCCTCTCATTCTTCATAAATTGTAGCGGAAGGAAAGGACACAAGAAGCGGCTAACTAAATTCTGTCTCTGAAACTCGTACTTGAATTGCATTGTAAATGACTTCGCTTTGTCAGTAATCATTCTTATATATGATGATTCACCATGACCAAAAAAGGGGAATATCATCATTATTCCTGAAGCTTAGTACATGAATCCCGACTAGTGCATACCTCATTTGATACTTAGGTTGAGAGTTGCTTCAAAAGAGACATGGTTCGATTACAGAGACAAGCACATTGCGAGTATTTCACTGCTGTCTGGGCCAAATGTTCAGTTTGCACTGGACTCATTGTGTATGACCTCACCAACCTAGGAGGTTGATGAGCTTTTGATTTGCATCATCGACAATGCTCCTTAAGATTGGAGGGATGTGTGCTTTCAGAGCCAAGGTATGACCTTTTGCTCGAAGCTTAATACATGAAACATCATAAAAATTCAGGTGGGATACTAGGTTTTTGTTAATTACATGGTAAATTTTTTTGTCATAAGTTTTTCATTGTAGTATCATTCCAATTAAAAATGCTCGCGAGCTTTTGTTGGCCTACAAAAAAGGTGAGTTTTAGATGGAATTTTGTAACGTTAAGAAACGGATAACGTTATAATGCTGTAAAGAAAAATAACGTTGATGAGGTTTTAGCCCAGGAACTAAAATCCTAGAATTAAGAGGTTTTGAGTCGAGACCCCTATCGATTGCAACAAACATTTCCACTTTTATTCTAAGAGCATGGCTAACGAGATTGTATATGATACATCTAAAGACTTAAAAAGTCTCATATTGAAAAAATAATAATTATGATGATATGATATATAAATATGACTCAAGTATTAAATTTTAATAAAGATTGATCCACTTCAGACTAAAGAGAAAGTGAAACCATATTCAGTTGACATTCAATAATATTTGTGTATAATAACATCGTGAGACTAAACATACGCTAGGTCTAAAATCAGATAAGTCAGACTCAGAATCAACTAAGGAAATTCGGGTCATTACAACTTACAATACGTTCACGTTTTACTCTCGGAGCATGGTTAACCAAAGCATATACAACAACAACATTACTACATTACTTTAGAAGCTTCCGTTTATGACGATGTATGAAGGATCGGATGTACGGAAGGTTAACCAAAGCATATGTGATATGTAAAAGAGACCATAGGATACAAGAATTGCTCGCTACATTTTCTGAACTGGGCCCAAATTCTGTTTGGGTCAAGGGAAGCGAGTTATTTTTGTAAATGCTGAAGGGCTCAAATTCTTGCCTTTATGTGGTCCAGAAAAGAAGAAAGGGTTTCTGATGTTTCCCAGCCCGCCAGAAAGGCATACAAAATTTTAAAATTTGTGAATAATAATAATATAGATTTGAAAGAATATTTTGTGTAATCATAATTGCTGTATGCTATAGGCGCTAAAACCCTCTAATCTCTTTAAAAGAAAAGGTCTTGTACCAACGTGTTTTTTTTCTTCTTTTTTGAATAGTATTACCAATATGCAATTGATTTTACATATTTTACATACTATTTTCTTCCAAGTCTTTTTTACCAAGTTAAGCACAGGATATTATACATCTTCTAAGTCTTTCTACTGAATTAATTTACTAGAGGAGCTTTCGGAAGATTTAGCTCCTATTGTTTCCAATACATTCTGTCCTGTTTGCATCTTCAATGATTCTGCACCAGATCCGCATGATAATTTACCGCTACATTGGTAGGGTATTAACAATGATCAGCTTAAGGTTCATAATATATTATTTTAAGGCTTAACTAATTCAGTATAGTATAATATAACGAGGTGAAAATCATTACAGATACGTTGCGATAAAAGATAAATGGCCAAGTATAGACATCTTGACATGTTTGGAGCTCAGCTAAACTATCTCTAAAGAAAACTTATCGTTTTGAAATCTTGAAGTGATACAGATAAACGTGATTCAATTGTTATCCGTAGAAATAGATCGGTTGTGATTAACAAGTCAGAAGTCAGTAACTCAAATTCAAAAATAAGAATCATGAAAACATGTAAAGTTACGAGATATTGGCATTGAGTTATGGTATATAAAGGTTCATGTCGGCTCGGTCTCTTAAAAGAAGCTCAATTGAAGTCGGTTAATAAAATTTAAATACATTCACTTTTACTACATGGATAGATTGACTTTGACATAGTGAATTATTTGTCAACATTTGCCTTACATACAATGAATGGACAAAAGATCACTGACAACATCGACATACAAAAGATTATAGTTAAGGTATAAAAACATTCCCTCCACAGAATTTTAAGATACGTTCTTCATATTTATTACTTTAAAAAAACTCAAAAAAAAAATGTTCCCATTCTATAAATATAGAAAATTATTTAAACTGTCTTGATCGTCGGAAGGTATTTTCAGAAAAACAAATTTCATGACCACTAATGTTGTTATTTTGCTTGTTCAAACGTCAAAATCATTGGATTTACCGTCGAAATTATCAACAATTATAGTCAAAATTCGGAGGGACGAATTTGACCACATCATAATATGTACATTATGCCCTTCGACATCCTAAATTCTTCTCCCATCAGGAAGAACGTCTCCACTCCACCGCTATAAGAGATAATACAAGTGAAGCTACAAGGCACAAATAAAAAAAAAAAATCATGGACATGTACCAACTTGTAATAAAGTATGGAGATGGTCCATTGCCTTCATTTTTGGGGAGGGTGAGCCCTCCTTAAGAGTCTAGCATGGTCGGATGTCCTTCTCTACCCCCATAAAAGGGGGTTGAGGGGGGGGGGGGGGGAGGGGGGTGATGGTGATAGGGAGCTTCCGTTTCATTCGGACAACTGGGAAGTAGACAATGTCATCATCCTCGGCCACCCATCTGCATCCACCAGAAAATGAAAGCTCATGTTAGCTAACTTTGTACTGTTTGCCTTGCATCCTCCACCATCCCCACCAGATAAATAATTGGCTATCATCTTGGAGCAAAAGGTGAAATCTCTCACCCGGGGACTCCCACCGCCTCAGCCCCAAAGGACATGTGTGGATGATGTAAATCAAGAGCCTAGCGGTGAGATCTTACGCAGTGACCCACACAAAGTGTCCCCCTGCAAACCAGGCCTTCGGCCAAGCAGCAGAGAAACATCCATACTGTGCGTGTCACTGGAATTGAACTCTTGATCTTTTGGAACAAATTTCAACCCGATTACCAACTGGACTATGCCCTAGGAGCTAATTGGCTATAATCTAGATATACAGGTACATGTAGCGAAAATAGTCTTACAAGAAGACGACCTGATTGTTTCTAGGAAACGTGATACCATCTGTTTAATGACATAAACAATATTAGGAGCCTGAATTTTTGTGTCATAACAGAATAGAATAGATAGACGACATGTCACTTCATTTAAGGTTACTGCAAGAAAACTGATATAACTGTTATGGTAAGTAGTTGTTTATTTGGTATAACTGTTTCTAATTAAAAGAGGCACTGTATCTTTTAAGTTATGGCACAAATAATGATCATTTCACATAGGACATGGTACATTTCTGCTGGAATGGTTATATCAAATTAGCATGACACTTAATATTAAGTATTCGCTTAAGACACGAGAAAATGAAGATTACCTGTAAGATGTAACCAAGTGATGAAGGAAAATTGCAATTTTGAGCCTTGAGAGTTCCCAACCAGGGCATAGCCTTTGTCCCCCGCCGAATGGGGTAAAGGTGCTGCTATTCACTGCTGCTCCGGCTTTCTGCACCATGTCTCAAATGAGTAATATATTACACGACATCGTAATAGTCGATATTTATTAACCAACTAATTGTATACAAAACTGGTGTATTTTATGTTAGTCATTCTGTGTCTCACGTGTTATTTTAACCATTGAAAATATCAAAGATGTTATAAGGAATTTACCTCCCATCTCCATGGGTTGAATTCATAAGGATTTTCATAATATTCTTCGTTCATGTGAGGAGACACGAAGGAAGTCAAGACACACCATCCTTTTGGTATCAAGTAGCCTGCAAATTAGATGAACCATAACTTTTGAACTAATGACTATAAGAAGGCAAAGCAAAAGTACCTGAATTTGTCAGAAATTAAATCATCTTAAGATGTAAATGCATTTAAAAGAATTTATGATCAAAATGAATATCAGAACTTCAAACTTTAATTTTCGTTTAAAAAAAACCTTTAATTTTCACATCTTTTAGAGCTTCCCTCCACAATGCGTTGATGACATTTCCCAATCTTAGAGTTTCACTGATCACCTGAAATCCAAAACAGAACAAATCACACGAATTAAAATATGCAATACTGTAATTAGTTAAAAGATTTCAGAAAATACACATACTTCAATCTTTGTACGAGTTACTCACATGCTGAGTAAAAGGCAATGACAAATAATCAGTCCAAGAATATTCATCTGAGCTGAGAGCCTTTCTTCTTTTGAGCTCCATATTCTCTTCCTGAAACCGAAAAAGACTAATATTAAGGTAAAGAACTCCAATATATACAAACATATATGTATGTATATATGTGTGTATATGTACATATATGTATATGTATGTATGTATACATATATATTAATAAAACTTCGGACCAGGCTTAGAACTGGTTGAGCTTTACAAAACCTAAGATCGGTTCTCTTTTAATTTGGGCCTCGAATCTCGGTCCAAGTTCTGCTCAGATCACAGTAAGCTTTGAAACCTTTTGTTTTTCAGACTAAACGGGCCGATCTCAGTCCTAGTTCTAACTAATTACTAGAACGATTGAAGGAGTAACGGGAAATAGCCATGGCATAGTTAGAAGAATTAGTTGATGTATATTGCTGTTAAATAATAATCATTAAATAGCAAAAAGAAAAAAAGAAAACGAAGAGCAACTAAAATAATAGGAAAGCCGACTTGTCCCTAGGAAATAGCCTGATGGAAACATGTAAGGGGTAAGGAGGTTGACAGTTCAAATCCCTCCGAGGACAAAACCTGATGGAAACAGGTAATCGGTAATCAACTTAAAAAAGGGAGGTTGGGAGTTCGAATCCCTCCGGGACATTTGTGTGAAATTCCATTGCTTGGGCTCTATAATGTTGTACTTGTGTATATAACATGTCCTTTGTCTTGATTTATATCCTTACACTTTTTGTAAGACCAAGAGTGACAGAAACCCGTATTGGTTGGGGTACAACCCTTTTAATAGGAAAGCCGACTTGTCTGCCAGCTATTTTGAGGCCAAATCCGAGGGCTACAAGGTCCACACAGACATCGTGGGGCTCATATACATCCCCTCTCCACGTGTGGTCACTCGTGTTTCTGACTTCTGATTGACACCGATTCCTATAAGTCAACCAGTCCCACATTTTTACGTGACGTTGACTTATATAGGCCCAACACATCCACGTGGTTCCCATCATAATCAGATATATATATATATATATATATATATATATATATATATATATGGTAGCTAAACAATCGATCAAATTAATGGGTAATGAAATACACAAACATTATAAAAAGAGTGAAATGTTAGTTCGATTTACTGACCGTCAAGCGTGCAAGCGCGGCGGGGCTGTCTCCGAGAAATTTGACGGCTAAAGTGGTTGCCATCGGAACTGTCTCCATCCCGGGGACAATCATCTCTATCACGTTCTCACCTACGGTATTCAACGGCAAAGATGGCTGCGACTCCTCCGATTCCAATGTGTCGCGTAGTATCAGATCAAGAACATCTTCAATCATTCTTTCTCCTTGTTTTTTCTCAATGACGATTTTTTTCTGCTCGATTATCTCTTCAACTACATTCAGCAATCTCTCTTTCGCCTGCATGCACATGCCTCCATGTCCTTAAATAGTCTCATCACAATGATATTTTCTTTATTTCATTTTTTTATATCATCGTATAATCAAATCTATTTATCTTACGTCGTTCATTTTTGTAATTTTATACCATTTCCTAGACATGGAACTAGAAAATACAAATGAGATTGAATATCACAGCGCAATACCTTAAGGGACTTGTATAACCTGGTACCAGGAAATTTAATGGGTAGAGAAATCAATCCTTTGGTGTATTCTTCAAATTCTGTCCTCAAAAGATTCAATTTTTCACCTGGGCCAACGCTCATTAGAGTCCTCACCATAACTTCAAAGGAGATCTGGAGATATCAATTCAAGAAGATGATCAAATGAGCCATCTTAGGTGTTACAAGGGACAACTTAGTGCACAATATACTACTCCATCCGTCTCACAATTATTATCTTAATTGATTTTTCAACCTAATGTAAATTACACTATGTTAAAATATTACTCTATAGTCTTAGAGGCTCATGCCTATTGCGGGATATGAGAGGCCGGATGTACGCAACCATACCCATATGTTAGAAACAGATGTTGTTTCCCGATGACCCATAATGAAAATTAATTGCGTCAAGCTGTGTCGATCAACTGCTACTTCACAATATCATCATCATCATCATCCGTACCCAGTATATCCCGACGACAGCAAAAGCTATCGTCAGGGTCTGGGGAGGGTAAGTAGTAGGCAGACAATACTCTATCCCAATATAAGAAGACTGATTGCTATTTCACAATATAAGAAGCGGAATCAATTTAGTGGATCATTTGGCCTTATTCCGTCATATTCCGAAATCAAAGAAGAGTGTGTTTTGACTTCATTGAAAATATAACGATTTTTAAGACACATGGAGTACATATAAATCAAATTGGTTCAAAATAGCCCAACGTCGAATCACTTATTCGTAAAGACTATTGTATTTTCAGGCGAGAAGAAAATTTTCACTCCCATCTTTTTTTTTCTGTATTTGTAAAATAAAATTGCTCCAAAAAATAAATTTGCGAATACACACCTTTTTGCTCTCACATTGAATATAAATTTGATTTTGACCTTGACGATCAGAAGATTGATTCCAGGAAGAGAAAGCCCGATGAACAGTGAGCTCAATGTGACGGGTAATATGATCCTTAAATTGAGGAGATCTAAGGAAACCTCCAATTAAGGCATGAGACCTCTTCTGCAAAGGACCATTGACGTAGAGCAATGAATGCTTTCCAAACAGTTCTTTGATGGATTTAGGATAATGGGTCACAAATGCATTCCCATGGTTCTGCAATATAACTTTGTTCACATCCGGGTCGGTTGATACTATCACGGGTCTACCCAGTAAGTGGGTTTTGAACACCTTTCCATACCTGTTTAGGGTCACGAAGTTAAGGTTCCATGTTTATTGGGGAGTTCTATACAATTTTCTTACAGCTAAATTATTCATTTAGAAAATAAACACTTGTCCAGTCTTCTATGGTTGTGGTAACTTGACAGAGAAGTAACCCGTTGCACATCAGAGAATAAAGCAAAGCATTGTAAATAAATAAGGATCAACAAAAATAAAGTCTAAAATATTGGTATTGGCTCCTATTAAAAATTCCATGATAACCACTAGTCATCGGTTGTTTTTTATTCAATCCTACGTAGACAATTTGATACACAAATGTCGGGCTGTAAACGAGCCGAACGAGCCGAGCATTGCATTGTTCAAGTTCGGTTTATTTAACTTAGCAAACGAGCCAAGTTTGCTCGTTTATTTAAATGAACATATTTGATCGTTTAAACTTGGTTCATTTAACTCATGAACAACATTAACGAACTGAACACCTTAAACGAACGGTGCACTCACCGAGTTCAAACAAAAAAATTGTTCAAGCTCGGTTCATTAACCCTTTAGCCGAGCTGAGCTCGAACCAAACATTACCGAACGGCTCGGTTCATTTACAGACCTACACAATCGTAAGGGAAGCACCCGAATGGAACAATTCTTTTCGATGATGAGAAGGAATAAATTGGAGAAATTTGGAACTTTTTCCAAATCACAACATACAACTTTACCCATTACACTCCCGTCTATAATAAGATATGAGAGAATCAGATGTACGCAACCATATCAATGCGTTAGACATAGAAGTTTTTTCGATGACCCTTAATGAAAATTGCGTCAAGCTTCACAATATAAGAAGCGCAACCAATTTAATAAATCATTTTGTTTTATTTTATTCCAAAATCAATAAACTGTGTATAGTTGACTCTATTCGAAATAAAAGAAAACTTTTTCTAAATCGTCTGTTCAAACAAAGGAGACCGTGTAGTGAAAATACAGCGTGATATATATATCCTGTGACTCTTTTGTTTCTTCCCCTCTCTGTTTCCAAATAAAATTTTGTAGTGTAGAAGTTAGTAAAATGACATGTGACTATTAAATATTGCACACACATATGGCTATGGATAAATGACGCGTAGCTATTAATTAGTGCAGTTGTGATAGATAATATCAAATATATCAATTGTATCATGAAAGATATTATAGGAAGATCATGATTGCCTTCCTTACATCAAATCAAGTATCAAATCAATGTTACGTGAGTCTTTATAATACTTTTAGTCAATGGGCGGTATTGGGAAATCAATGGCCAATGGATTTGGCCCATCGACACCACAGTAAAATTTATGCATATGAAAACACAGATGGGATCACTTTTAACGTCTTCATCGTTTGCATCTTTGGATTAGCGTTAGCCAAACACTTCCTTTGCAGGACAATTCTTCATCTAATCTCACACCCTTTTTTTTTAAATACATGGTGTATAGTGATTTCTCACTGCCGATCTTACCGATGAAGGAATTTGGACTAATAACACCATGTCTACTAGCATCTTTCCATATTAAGACCACATATTTCTCAAGAAAATTTTAACAATTTGAGATTTTTTGATGTTGATCAATAAGAGGATAAAAAATATAAAGAAATTATGTTTTTACATGTTTCTTATCTCTTTAATGATCTATTTTAAAATTGCTTTCAAATAAATGTTCTAATGCAATACTCAAACAAAAGTTATTATGGCAGAATAATTTTCAAATTTGGCGTTATTTAAATGATACAACATGTAACATGTAAAATGTGACAAATCGAGTACCATATTAAAGTAGTGTTAATTTTACGTGTATTTTTATTTACTAAATTAATTCACTAACACACTAATACACTAAACCATATTCTTATTAGTGTGTCATCTATATAGATACATATAGAGCTCGTGGTCTCATTAGAAACAAACTCTCTATCATTTGGAATGGAAGTATTATTTGCTTACCTCTCACACTCCCTAGACCCTAGCAATAACTTTGGTTGTCGTCGAGATATACTGGGTATGCGTTGTTAATTTTATGAGTCAACTTTGCACATATGATTGTAGTAGAACAAATTATGGATTCAGCAGGGATCAATCCCATCCATGAAAATCTTGTGGGAGAGTAATGTGAAATTTGAGAAGCTCAAACAAAAAGTGTAGGACACTGAATCATGTAGCAACGAAAACGAACACTCATGATATTATGGTGAAAAAATATGTGGAAAGAAGAAAAATGCATACATGAAACTCCTTAAGAATAGAATCATTATATTTGTTAAAGACTTGGAAGAGTGACAAGAACCCCATTTCTCATGAAAGAACGCTGTCGGAAAAGAAAGGCCGTATAAAACACGGCAATCACCAAACTAAATTTAAGGTGATTGAACCCTGGTCCATTCAGCCCATTTCTTGAACACACACACTCCCCCCCCCCCCCAAAAAAAAAACCCGGCATCAACAACATATTACCACATTATTTTAGAGATTTTCGTCTATAATAGAATATGGGAAAGTTGGATGTACGCAATATACACATATATTAAAAGCACACAGAAGTTGTTTCCCAATGACCCATAATAAAAATTACGTCAAGCTATGTCGATCAACTGCTATTTCACAACATAAGAATCATAACCAATTTAGTAAGTTATTTTGCTTTATTTCATCATATTCTAAAGTCAAAAAGGAATACTTGATTTTATTGGAAATGGAAATTCTCCCACCCAAGCAAAATACTTAAACAAAAAAGGCACCAAAACAAGAGGGTGAGGGGATGGGGATAAATTCGATTTTATCTTTTCAAAGAATTGACGGGACCATGTTTAAGAAAATAAATAAATAAAAAGAAAGGAATTAAGCTAATGGACCTGAATGGATTAAGTAACATATCACTAATTAAAAGTTTTGTTATAATAAGTAGAATCTGAAAAAGTGGAACGGCCATTCACTATACGCACTTAAAAAATGTGATCCCAAAGACTAAGGAAAAAGCATACATTTGAAGATGAGTATAAACTATAGTACTTCAGATCTTACTGAAAATTCAAAAGCACAGTTGATCACACTTTTTCCTTCTTTCCGTCTTTTGCCTTTTTTCTTTCTTTCTTTTTTATAACACATGTGTATAATTACGTATATCTGACCTTTTATATCTTATTATAAACGTGAGTTTTTAAGACAATGAGGTAACTTGTTTCTTTCTTTCAACATATTAATATTAAAACGACCACATTAGACTACGCATGATGTTTGTGGAACTTAGAATTTACGGCCCACCAATTATTTTCTTTTGCAGGCTTACTAATTTGAGTTAGCCATCACCTGGTTTCATATCTGCAGTTTTTCTTCTCCACAGTCCCATTTCTTTAAACATGAATACTGTGAATTTCTAGTAGACTACGTTTTTAATTTTTTTTTTTGAAGGGTTTTTGATATTAGGTAAAATCCACTAGAAGAAGCGTAAAGCTTTTAATTGAAAAAGTCAACTACTTACAAAAACATTCAACCAATCAAATCAGATAAAAAATTTATGTCCATAAGGCAAAGTCCAGTTGATACTCGGGTTGAGATTTGCTTCAAAGGTCAAGAGTTCGAATCCAGGCACACACACAGTGTGGGTGTTCCTCTTTGGTCTGGTTTGTGGAAAGACACTTTGTGTGGGTAACTGCGTAAGATCTCACCCAATTTAGGAAGCCGCTGGACTCTTGATTTACATCATCAACGCAGCTCTTTAGAACTGGACCAGTGGGAGTCCCGGAGTGAAGAATTTCATCTTTTACTCCAAGATAATAAGAATTATTTGGTTACACGTGATATCTGGAAGAGCGCTAATTTTATAGTGATATTTAAACTAGAATCAAGATCCAAAATTCTAATAAAAGTAGCAAGAACCAAAATTCTATATTTTGGAAAATGGTTCTACAAGGTAAAATATTTTTTCCACCATCATTCTTTTGTTGAGAAAAGAAGTACGAGGATTTTTTTTTTTTTACTTGCCATATGTCGTTTTCCTTCTTCCTTTCTTCTCCAACCCCCCACCCCCACCAAAGCCTCCACCACCTTCTCTTTTAACCCCCCTTTTTTAATGTTTTATTACAACTCCTACTTGAGCCAAGGCCCGAAACAACAAGCATGTAGGCTAGTAGTACCAGAAAAGGATAGAAGTAATTTGTCTGTTAATTTGTTCTCCAGAAATCTGTGGCCTCAACAAATATGACATGTACGTATGACATTCATATTCGATTATAACAATCGCAAGGCTCAACGCCTCAGGTCAATAGATATGTACCAACATTATGTATCGCTTTAAAATTGATTTATGATTTAAAATGTTTCAATATCATGAAAATTTGATGTTGAATAAATTTTCTAGATCATGGGACCAATCATTGACTTATGAGAATTACATCCCTATAATTAAACACAATCATTTAGATCTAATTCAACAACAATACTACCTCATTACCTTATAAACTTACGCCTATGGTATGGTATGAGGTCAGATGTACGCAACCATACACATAAGTTAGAAACACACAGATGTTGTTTCCTGATGACCCATAATGAAAATTGGGTCAAGATGTGTCGATCAATTGCTACTCAGCCTGCGGTCAATTTAGTGAATCATTTTGCTTTGTTCCATCATATTCCAAAGTGAAATAAGAGTGTGATATTAACTCCATTAAAAATGGAAATAAATCATTTAAATACAATCATATCCCTAATTTCATGTAAGGTGCAATTTATACGACTTCGTATCAGTTATATATATATATATATATATATATATATATATATATATATATATATATATATATATAATTCGAGTTCAAATTCCTTTCTCTCTCTCGATAGATATAACTTTAAAAATTTTCTGATCTAAAATGGAGAAAGATGGAGAAAAGAGAGGGTGAGAGAAGCTTCAGTACTATACATATACATATACATATATATATATATATATATATATATATATATATATATAATTCGAGTTCAAATTCCTTTCTCTGTATCTCGATATAACTTTAAAAAAAATTTCTGATCTATCGAATAGAGAAAGATGGAGAAAAGAGAGGGAGGGAGAAGCTTACAGAGTGGAGCGTTTCTCCATGAAGCTAACAGGTTTAGAAGAATAGCCAGAAGCTATGAAATCAAGGGTTTCACCGATCAGAGGCCAGCCTGAACTTCCCCTTGGAATCCCATTTTCTCTTTCTCTCTCCTCCAGAGCTTTCCTCGCCTTGTAGTATAACCAAAAAGCTCCACATAGTAGCATGAAGATGGTGATTATACCCGTGATAATCCAGTCATCCGAAACCCACTCCATTTTCAGGAAAACAGAATATCCTTCTTGGAGAAGTTAAGGTTTTCAGAGAATTTGGAGAACAAGAGGTCTGGGTTTTTCACAGAGACTCTGCATACACAATACATGCACTTGTGTTTATATATAACGGAAGCCCACCATCAAGAGAGAGACATTCTGTGAGAGAAAGATGGAAAGATTGAATTTTACTGTTTTTGTCAAATAATTAATTGGTCAAATTAGGAGTATAAATAACTAAAATCGAGTTTGTTTTGGTATTTTGTTTTACTAGTTTGATTTGATAAAACTAGAGATCTAACTCGACTTGACTATTTAGTGAGTTAATTTTAAACATATTAATGTTAAAATCATTAGCTGATGAGTATTTTTGAACTTATAAAACATAAAAAAGTTATGTATGATTTGATGTTACACTATTATATTTATTTGATAAAAACAATAAATTAAACATAATAACGGCAGTCGATTATTGTAATGATAATAATTTTTCATGTACAATATTTAATAATATTTTAATAATATCAACTACAAATACAGGTTTTTATATGCAGATAAGATTTTTAAAATAAAAAACTATACTTAATTTTGTTCAAAATAGGCTCGAACATTGCTAGAGTTCGACTCGAGTTCAAAGATGTTCAAACTCGAGCTTGAGATTGCACATCATATGAACACCGTGCTTTACTTCTGAGTTCAAAGATTTTAAAAAATACTCAACTCCATAAATTAATATTTAGATCGTTTATACCTCTAAGTCACATATTAAATTAAGGCAGTACTTAGCACAATATTTTGTCAAAATCGTTTTCAAATCATTTAGGACCAAAGTCTAATAGATTAGACATTAAATACTTTGGCAATCATGTTATAATGATGTTTAACTAAATACACATTTGATCATGTGTTACAATATTTTTATATTGAATAGACGGAAAGTTTAGTATTTTTTTTGGGGGATGGGAGGATTTGGGGGATAGGATCCCCTCACCGCAAAAGGGGTGCGGTGACGCGTGACCTCGCGACACGTGGCAGCAAGGGAGGGTGGTGAGGCTAGATGCGGGTAACCCTCATCTAGCCTCACCATCTCTCCTTGCTGCCACGTGTCACGCGGTCGCAAATAGGATGAGGAAAGTGGGGGTTAGGAGATCCCAATATGGATTTGGTGGGGTTTGGTGGGTAATGAGTGTGCAATTTGTCTTTGATGAGGAAATTGAATGCAAAGGGTAAATAGTGAAACTTGTTTTAATAGGAGGAAGATCTGTTGGGCCTATTGTATTTCCATAAATGAGAAGACCACTTTAGTAGGAAGCAATAATTGTTAACCAACTTTATAATGCCCCAAAGTATGAAAAAAGCATGGGTAACCCTATACCTACGTATTAAATTGATTTTGACAAATTTTACCTTTCCCGAGGTTTTCTCTTTTTCTATATTTTATAGACCGAATGTCATAAATCAAATCATCTTCACTAAAGCTGGTAAAAAAAAGATTTTTTTTCCTTTCTTTTATTTCTATTTTAGATAGGTTAATGACACATTCTTTTTTAACAATAGAATATGATGAAATAAAACAAAATAACTCACTAAATTAAATGTGTTTCTTATATTGTAAAATATTAATTGATCGACATATTTTGACGCAATTTTAATTATGATCATCGGAAAGCAACATCTACGTGTTTCTAACACATAAATATAGTTGCGTAAATCCGACCCTTCATACTTCGTCATAGATGACGAAGAGCGCGGACGCTAAGGAACCATTTGTTAAAATTAGAATCTGAAATTTAAATTCTAAAGATTTAGTTTATTAAGCATTTAACTACTGAATTCACATAAAGAAAAAGTGCATACCTGAACACTTAATCAATCGTAATGTGGTAAAATATTTATTCCAAAATCCACAACGTATAACATGCATAGTTTCCTTTTGGTTGTCTTCCTGAAGTCACCCTATACTATACACAGACGTGTATTTATATATGTGTAATTTGTACATGTGTACACATATACTTGTATGTGTGTATGTATGTTTACACACACATATATATGTGTGTACGTATATATTTGCATTTTGCACTCAACATTTATGATAAGTTGTACAATGATTCATATAAGGGTTTTCCTTCGTTCAAAAGAATTATTTGTTTTGGTAGTTGGTACTTGGTCCAATCTTCGGTTTTGTTTCTCGTATCTTAAGTTCACAGTTTTTGTTCCTTATGTTCAAGAGTTTTCACGATTTTTTTTACATTCCTTAACATGTATTTAAAATACATAACAAAAAACTAAAAGAATCATTCAAATACATCTGTACCGACATATTTGATGCAGGTTATAAACCGACCGATTGAGTATATTTTTTTATGTAATTTTCTAGTAAATAACATTTGATAACACATTTATTGTTAAAAATAAGATGGGAAAACACTTGTGATCTGTCCCACGAGAATGAAATCATTTATGAGAGTAGATGGGCTACCAAGTAGCAAGCAAACCTTATCTCGTCTTCAATAATGTTAAAGAAAAAACTCACTCCATTTAATGATATATTATTCTATTTTTTTTTAAAAAAAAGCCATATCATGACCTCGTATGTCCTTATCTTTCTAGTTCTAAAGATATTTATAGATGATATAAATTATGAATTCAGCGGCTTCCTATATTAGTAAGGCTTTTTACTAGACAATACACACAAGATGCACAATGCAAACTGAGTCAGCATCTCTTTAACACTATTAGGCCGAATACTTTGGCCTAAGCCAGCATTGACCCATATAGCAGTGTTGCACCTACGCTGCGCATGTCTTGTTTCAAACCTGCGTCTTGCTAATTATAATTTTTCAATCCGAATACTAACTTAACTATGTCCTAGAGACAATGATATGGTATTCTAATCATATATATCGGATGTAGCCAACTAAAGAGCCCTTTAAAATAATATAATCTAGTCATCTATATCAACACACACAAACATATATATAGATATATATGTGCATAAAGTTCATCTCTTGCTTATATTTGCTCATTCATAGACCAAGAAAAAGTTCACATCAAATTGTTTGACATGCAATGTGGAGGAGCTTTCTATTTCATAATTGTAGGAACTAAAGGTATAATATTTGTTTCTTTTTTCTGAAAGAAAATCAGGAAAACAAGAAATAAATATAATAATTTATCTAGAAGTATTTTAAATTTTGTCTCATTGAACATAATTAACTGCATTACTAAAATAGACTGAATAATCATACATAGTATTATACAATTTAACATTACAGCAAAATGACATCTAAAAAAAATCGAAGTGTCATTGATTTAACATATGTTTTTCTTTTCTCACAAGGTTGGTTGTCTGGACAAAACAGAGGCAAAGTGGAAAGAATTTTATGGAAGCATGGGAGGTGATGAAAGGACAAATATGGAAAAGTATATATCTATTAAAAGCGGTGGGACTTGTGAAAAAAGGTTGAGAGACTTTGGGGATGCCTTGTTTAGATGTTTGTCTAAATTCAGACAAACAAACGTAAGAGCTCTACTTCTGACTCTCTGATGCTACTGACGTTTGCTCAGTCTCTCTCTGAAACTCCCTACTGGTAGCCTGCATTTTCATGGAAAGATAATGTTAAATGTCCCCATCACACTCCTGCAGAAAGAAAAAAAAGTGAATTAAATGAGGCAAAGAAGTTAAATTTCCAATCTGATCTCTATTTTTATTTGTTAGACTAACCTGCATTTTCTGTTACCAAATTGGAACCCCAAATATATTTTATTTCAGACGTGAGTAATAAATTTCTAGAGAGAAAATTTGTTTATTACCAGAGAACGCCCTCAATATACATGTATGTCCCAAACAACCAATCAGAAGTCTTGAGTTCACGTACAAGTCTTTCGAATTTTGACACTTATCTGCAGACATAATCTGACCTGTATATATATATCTCTTAGTACACCTCTTAATACAACTAAAACGTAAATCGAAAGATATTCTCTCATGATCATAGACCTACAATAAAATTCATCAAGTCTTTCGAACTTTGACACATCTAAAACTGAACAGTATCTGAACTATACATAAACTTTTCTATATCAATGGATGTGCTCCAATGATCAGAAACGCGCAACGGATCCTAAAAAACGTTAAAGTCATACTCATGTTTCACTTGTATTTCAATGAAAGAAAATGTCCCAATTGAGCATCCAATTTAAGTAAACAAGTTAACACAGACGAAACCATCACCAGTAAAATGAAGAGAAATAATTCTCCAAGATACTCCATTTTTGACCATTAAACTAAACTGTGTATGGGGCATTATCAGTCAATCTATTAATTATATATGATAATGTCCAAGGTTAGTTCAGTAGTCCAAAGTGAAGCCATAATATATCGGTACAATCCAAGACCTTTTTCTATGTTCTAAAATATAAGAAAAGATGTTAAAGAACTCTAGAGTTTTGGATGTGAGACAAACACTTCTGTTCACAAACTAAATAACAATCTATCACTAGTTTGTGAATAAAAAAACATCACGCTCAAGTATCATATATAGTGTGCTACATATGTATCCTTCTAACTGAACCTTCAATTAATGTCAACAACCTAATATTTTGACTTAGATTTCCAAAAGGGAAGGAAGAGAGTATAAAGCATAAATTCAATCGTTCTTCTCATCTTTCACTACCAGACTCACAGTAAACATCAATATATTTAACCTTTCGAGGCAGGCCAGCAGGTCACAAAGTCAATAACATTCCTGGAGCCTCCGTGCATTAAAGCTCTTTAGGCACAGCCAGGGGTCTTCCCAGACATGTTCTCGTAAAATGAACTCAGTTTAGTGATGGAAATTGCATCCCCTGAGAGTGAAGCTCTTGTGGAGTTTAATATATGAACTTCCACGAAATCACCGGTTACTGGAGTCCGTGGCCCGTTATTATTGACCGTATCAGGAACAGGCACGCTTCTAAAAGATACCCTGTGGCCTCTATCAGTCTTGCCCATAAGTTCCGTTTCAGGGGCTCTCTTGTTGGGGCCTTCGACCAACACAAGTTGAATACTGTCAATTTGAGAGTCGTAGCATTGACCCGTACTTTTCCTAAAAGTATCAATCATTTCTGTCAGACGTCTCTGTTTTACTTCCTCTGGTACATCGTCGACATAGTTCCTGTGAGCATGAGTTTTTTCTCTCATGCTGTAGGCAAACATGTATGCCATATCGTACCCAACAGCTTTAATAAGGCTAAGTGTGTCTTCATGCTCCTCTTCTGATTCTCCACAGAAACCTGATTAAAGAAAATGCAGACTGCTTAGATGCCCAATATTAAGGACCAGATAGAAAATTCTGCACAAATGCATATCACTCAAAGGGTATACCCCAATAACAATAGAGCATCTATTATTGTAGAAAATTAACCGCTTGGGTAACAAGGTAGTCAGACAACTTAAAATAAAGAGAGACCATATCGAACGACCTAAGCCAGTACGGCAGAAGAGCCTGGTGACTGTCCACAGGGTCTCCCCAAAAGCCTAGCTCCACATATGTAAAGTGAGAATTGGATTATACTTACAAAAAAAAAAAAAAAAAGAATTGGATTATGAAATTGGGAAACGTGATCATCTTATGCCACAACCAAGTGGAAGAAGCACATATTTCATCCCCAGAAAATTATGCTAAATGATACTGAGTAATAGATAGGTGAACAAACCAAGACAGAAGATCTATGCAGAAACCAAAGTAGAGAGGAGGTAAAAGCAAAAAAGATAAAAATGTTACTCGTAGCAAAATAAGATAGAAAATCAAACTGCAGAAAAGATTCTTTGATACAATAACAGTGCATAAATAATTGAATTTTATGGGGGAAAAGAAAAAGTAGAACGTGTTAAAGCCCACACCACCGCAGTGACTACATTTTTGAGAGAGAGAGAGAGAGAATTGAAGAACTGACCCACTCAACAAGAATAACCATAAGTAATCGGAGTCTCTCCAACACTAGAAACAGGTGAGATAAACAATGACGGCCTTTTACAACTATCATAAATACATTTTTTTTGTAAATGCTATCATAAATACATAGAAGCAGGAAGATGGATAAAAAAACACAACCAAAAAAAAAGAGTAAGAACTCCAGGCCATCAATAGTCAAAAAATCAATGCACTGTTGGGGAAAAAAAGAAGCCTCAAAATATAATGGAGCCAGAGCTTGAAGGAATGGAAATTTAATAGAACAGAGGAGCTTTCCTTTCCTGATGAAAAACAAAATTGAGCTCATAAGAAGCACAAAGTATGCTGGTTTTGTCATAGCGAGAAGCCCAACCCGAACCACGTGTTTTCAGGTCCCAGTATTGCCCGGCATTTACAAGGTTAACTGCACTGGCTTATAGGAAAAAAAGCTACACGAATGAACCATTTCCTAAATAGACCATGCAACACCTCTCAATCAGCAACACAAGCATCAGCATATGTTACGTCAAAAGTAACAATTGGAGCTCCATCTGGTCCACCTTAGAGCCTATATATAACTATCCATTCTTGCATTACCATGTAAAGACGAAACAGATCAAGGGCCAGCAATTGGCACATATTTTCTTCAGAAAAAATTTTTTTTGCATAGATGCAGACACTTACCACATATGAAATCGCTACTTATACCCATATCAGGAATTACATTTCGAATCTTTTTCACAAGTTCTAAGTATGCTTCGCGTGTATAACCCCTCCGCATCCTGTCCAGCACTGTACTGCTCCCTGTTTGAGCAGGCAAATGTATACTTTTGCAGATATTGTATCTACCACGCATTATGTCCAACAACTCGTCTGGAAAATCTTTAGGATGGGGAGAAGTGAATCTAAACCGCATTTCTGGAAATTCAACAGCAAGCCTATCAAGAAGATCTGAAAAGCGCAGGCCAACTCTTTTCACCTTACTCATGCTGGAAAAGCCTTCACTAAGTTTCCAGTTTCCTCCTGGTTCAGTCTCTTTTTCAAACTCACTTGTATCATTGTAACTGTTAACATTTTGACCAAGAAGAGTTACCTCTTTCACGCCTTCACTCCACAGCTCTCCTACCTCTCTAACAATTGATTCAACAGAGCGAGACCGCTCTCTGCCTCTAGTGAATGGAACAATGCAAAAGGAGCACATATTATTACAGCCTCTCATAATGGAAACAAAAGCAGAGATCGAGTTCTTTGAGATACGAACAGGACTGATATCGGCATAAGTTTCTTCAAGTGAAAGTAAAGTATTGATCCCCTTCTGTCCATAGTCTACCTCTTCCAAAAGGCGTGGCAGGTCTCGATAAGCATCAGGTCCACAAACCACGTCAACCATTTTATCAGCATCTAGTATTTTATCCTTTAACCTCTCAGCCATGCACCCGAGAACAACAACTTTAGGAGGACGCATAGATTGTGACCGTCCGCTAGCAACATTGCTCTTCCAGTGCCTTTTCAGGAACCAGAAATAATTAAGTCTCTGCCACACCTTCTGTTCTGCATTATCTCTTATTGCACAAGTGTTAATGAATATAATCTCCGCACTCTCAGGGACTTGAACAATCTCACCATACCCGGCCTTTTTCATAATTGACAAGACAATTTCCATATCATTTACGTTCATTTGACATCCATAGGTTTCATGATATATCCGACCTCTTTGGAGAACATCAGAAGCGGTGGTTGAGCTAGACAAAAGAGAAGGGAAATCAACGTGAGCTCCAAAAACAATGCAGTTCAACCTCTACATTGTTTGATTCATCAATTGGGATTGAAAAGCCAATTATTTCTGCTAAATGTCACATGAAACAGATTAACAGGGACAGTATCAACATTCCCTCAAATATCATATATGATGTCTCTCTCGCTCAGTAAGTACTGGACTACAAGATTTCACACACTTGGGTTCAAAAACTGCTAGCAGGCTACTAGGCTATAGAACCTTAGCAGAGTATAGGGTGTGGTACATCACAATTCACATTAATGCATCACCAATACAATGAACTTATGGCTGCAGTTTCCAACTCCCATTCAATGCAAAGCTTTCAAATATTTAATCAGAAGTTAAAAAAGTCCATCTAAACTAGCAGAAAGGTATGGAACCAGTGAAACATTATGCCGAATACTCCCAATGCATCCCAATGCTAACCAAAGTAAAGACGACTTACTCAACTTGAGGAGCGAAATCCGTGGCAGCAGAGGTAGCTAAAGAACCGAAACGGTGGAGGCTTGATACATGGAGATTGTTAGACAGGTGAAAATGAGACAAGCTTCGAGCGAACTTGGAGGAAAACTTGAAGCTGAAATAACGATCAGGAGGAATATAGCAGGAGCGTATCGTTAGAAAGGAAAGCCGAACGGGAGAAGAGACTGGTCGAAGAGAGAAAACGAAGGAGTATCTCTTGGGAAATTCGGAAAGGAGAGCGCCATGGTGATAAGATAGACATGTCGCCATTACCGCTTTCAGGCGCTACTGAGTCACAGACGCCGAGAAGGGTTTGGGACTCCTGTGCGTTTGGGTAGGGTGAAGGTCGGTTGAGATCACTAAGATTCAAAAATTGATGCAAAATATAAGGTTTCTAATCACGCGCTGCCACGTGTACAAGTAACTATTTTTTAAAAACAAAAAAATTTTAAACTTATTCCACTTTTGTACACGTGGCAATCTTTGATTGGAAACCTCATATTTTACCTCATTTTTTTACCTCGTATGATCCCCAACCGGGGTGAAGGTAGGGCCAAATAAACCAAATAGCTCGTGAGCTGTTCATGTTAGAATAAGAACATTTTCGATACACTAGCCTTTTGCATTTGTGTAGGGTTTGAAAAGAGATTGGATCGCTTCGTAATCTAATATACGCAGTCTTACCATGTAATTTTTTATAATAGACTTTTTCCGCAACATAAACATGTGACCTTACCTTACCAATTGATTGTTCGTTTTAGAATATGCTTGTAAAATTGCTTAAGCTTGAGCCGGATTCAAATGGCTCATTGAAAAACAAATCAGATCAGTATTTTATAACTTGAGTCCTCAAAAGAAATAGTAATAATAACTTGAGTCCGACATTTACTGAAGTATATAAGAAAAAACATATATGTTTATTTTTATCTAATATTTTTAGTTGGACATTTGATTGTAGGATTTTTTCTTTTTGATAGATTGCGTACTAGGATTTTAGATCTAAAGATTTGAGGATTAAAATATGAATTTTGAGTGTGTATATCTTCAATCATATTAAACAGTTTATTATAAAGCCGAAATTGGACATAATTCGAAATCTTTTGAGCATCACACACTGACATTGGGAGTCGAAAAAGTAAAAAACTATCTCAGCCGGCGTTTAATAATTTTATTTCTAACGTCATGCTATACTGAATCCAGTTCGAACATGTTCAATTTAATTACATGCTTCGCTTGATAAAAATTTAAAAAATATTTGATTGGTTTCGAACTGAATAAACTCATTAACATGACGTTTTAAATCTCACATTCAACAACAATAACATTACCTCATTACTTTAGAGACTCAACAACAATAACATTACTTCATTACTCGGAGTTTTAGACGAGGACTACGTACACTCGTGTGCATAACATGTCAAGTTTACTTGTATTATGAGTAGAAAACTGGAAAAAAAGGGGTTTAAGAAAATCTAAAAAAAAAAAAAAACTTCCCAATGGAAGATTTTGCTTTCCCAAAAGTTCTGCAAAATTACAACATCCGCACATCATCATGTCCTCGCAACTGTTCGTGGAATATCACCTGGTAATTTGTTAAAGATGATTAAAATATGTCCCTTTTTCAGCCAAAATAATGACCCTTTTTTTAGTGGCAATAATGATAAATGTCCTCCTAAAGGAAATCATAATTATATGTACGCACAACACAGCATCTCAAATAATCTTGCGAAAAGAAAATCTCTAACAGATAATGCTTGGTACCATTTTGCAAACCATGGAGTTAGCTTTTGGTTTATGCATACATTCATATTTAGTTGATGAGCATCATATGGATAACACCATTCCCCTTTCCGACCCTAGCTAATCCCCCTCCCCCCCCCCCCCCGGTGAAGAAAATGGGACAAATAGGGAGCACATGGGAAACCGACTTCACTTCTAAATGTGATCAATGGAAGCTCTCTTCCAATAAATTTAGCATCTGATATCATAGAGTACAAAAGCATGATGGCCACCATATGTGGCAATATAACATGGGATAGGATTCCCTCACCCACATTTCTCTCACCCCTTCCTCAATGCACGACATGTGGCAACACCCCCTATACACCCTTGTGTAGGTCACTCTCATCTAGTTTCACCACCCCTCCCCCCTATACACCATTGTGCATGTCACTCCCATCTAGTCTCACCACCCCTCCCTACTGTCACGTATCGTGTGATGGGGAAGTCCTCCCTGCTGCCACGTGTCGTGCGATGGGAAGGAGGTGAGGGAAATGTGGGTGAGTAGATCCTACCCCATATAACATAGACGTGAAACCTCCACACAATTTCTCACATGCATTCACCATAAAAGGGGCAACCCATATGTCATCGTTCCACCACATAAAAGAACCACCTATCAAAAAAAGCTAACATCCAGCTTCTGAAAGTTATACAAGCTATTTGAAGTTAGCAAACTTCCAGCTCTAAATGGTATCAGGAAAAACACTTCCAAATTCAGGGAATCAATACTCCACCATGGCAAGAAAATACAGAGGGGAACGATAAAAGATCTTTTGGATATAAAAGGTGCCCCAAAGTTGAGGAAACCTGTTGGAGGGCTTAAACAAGAGGGCAGGACCTTGATCGTGCTGTTATTGATTCTAGTTTAGTCTTTCTTGCCATCCAACTGGTGGAAGCTTCAATATAAAGCAAGCATGTGGCTAATGTGTTTATAATGCAATATTTCTTGATTCGAAAAACTGCTATTACCAAAATATATTTCCTGCACAGGCAATGCGAATGATCAGTTGAAGAGGGACAAAATCATGTGTTGGTGCCTTGGTGGAACGGAAGAAAGTTATACAACCAGAGAAATCAGACAGCATGTTTCAAACAAAATAAAAATGAAGTTATACGGGAAGCAATGCTGGCTGAAACCCATGTCACCAGGTATTCGAAACGGATAACATCCGAACATTCATTGAGTTCACACCATTATGCTATCATACTAATCCTGAAGCAAGTTATGCCAACATTAGCAACTAAATATCTAATAGAAGCATTTTCTCTCAAGTTTCTGTTTACTTTACAATTCTATCCGTAAACTAAATTCTAAAGTCCCAAGACCAATGCGACTTAACGCCCACCATACCCAAGCTATGATTTTTCCGCTCAAACAATCAACAATCTCAAATAGATGTCAGCACTCTAGCACAGCAAAAACAAGCTAAATACTTCAGCCACGCGTCATTCTACAACCTTAATTCCTATGCTAAAGGACAATCCAAAACTATCTAAACCATTTCAAAAACAAGTAGTAAAACACGACACTCTCACCAGAAAGATAGAAGTAAACATACAACAATCTGCTATACCAAATAGGTAGGAGCAAGCATACACGAATCTGCCACAAACTCATATATATATATATATATATATATATATATATATATATATATATATATATATATATATATATATATATATATATATATATATATAAACAAGAACTCCCTATTAAGCATCGTACATCGATCGAAAAAGGGTCCCTAGTCAAGCTCAAATAATCAGAAACGTGCTGCATATAAATCAGAAACAGAAATTGAATGAATTGAGATATACCTCATCAAACCATAGTGACTTTGGCACCAACCTCCTTCATCTTCTCCACAATCTTCTCTGCCTCCTCCTTTGTTACTCCTTTCTTCAAAAATGTAGGAGCTTTCTCCACTAAATCCTTAGCCTCCTTCAACCCCAAACTAGTAAAAGACCTCACTTCCTTAATAATCTTAATTTTCGCCCCAGCATCAAAACCCCCTTCAAGATTTAAATCAAACACTGTCTTCTCAGCCTTCTCTTCCACCTTACCTTCCGCTCCACCACTCTTCCCTTTCATTCCAATCCCACCACTAAAACCCATTCCAGGCATCATAATCGCCATCACAGGCATCTCCTCAATACCCGTTTTCTTCCTCAAAACCTCTGTCAAGTCCGAAACTTCAAGCAAAGTTAGCCCAGATATCTCATTCACTATATCCGATACTTTCTCCGATGTAGCCGTGGTAGAGAAATTTGATATCCTGGGGTATAAAGTTGGCAACTTTGGGATGTGAGATTTCACGGGATTCCGCCCATTCGATAGAAGGAAGTGAAATTGGAAGTTAGGGTTATAGGTCTCGATTTTTGGCTTGAAATGGCAGTTGAGTGAGGGGGAAATGAGTTTGTAGTAGCAGTAGCGCCTCATGGCTTAAGGAAAGGTTTAAACTGTAGGTTTACAAAGGCATGCTAACAGTAAAAAAGTCGACAGAGAAAATTTTGAAGCTCCAGGCGTATGAGGATGAAGGCATGAACCAACCGGCATGAGAGCAAAGGTCAAGGGTGCGCAAGGCGGAGGTGCGGCGGAATTAACACTTCCTCGTTTGTTTCCTAGTTTTATTATTAGCTTTCTAGTGTTCTTTTTTCTTTTTTCAAAAAAAGAAAGCAATAGCAAGTGTTTTTTTTTTTTTTTAATATTCGGTTCACTAGTTTGTAACATACACAAGTTTAAACTATTCGCAAAATAATATGTTAACAACATGATATATGATTAATCTCTTATAAAACTTTAACTATGTGGGACATGTTCGACATAATACGTTAGGCATAACTTTCCTTTTTTATTAACAATAAGATGCTTATGAAGTAATTCATTTGTACTCATTATTAAGAGCCTAGAATATTGCATACTAAAGATTTACTGTTAAACTGATAATATTAGTTGGAAGAAAAAAGTTGAAGGGCTATCATAACTAAATTTGCTCCAATTGGCTCAAGCTTGGACGCGCACGAGTTCGAACTCTATATTAGCACGCAAATCAGGTAATTGTCGATCTGTAACTGTCATTCAAAATATTAGAGATGTGCTTGACTGAGCGTTAGGTGGATGTGCCAATAAAAGTTGGTTAACCGGTAAGTTGGGATGAGATCTTCTCACCTTTAAATTCCTAATTTTCTTTTTTATTGTCTGTCACGTGACAACAGAGAGTGATGAGACTACGTGACAGTAAAGGGTGATGAGGCTAAATGAGAGAGTGGGGAGGAAGATGTGTATGAGGAGGTGGCTACCACGTGATAGGCGGTTGGAAGAGGGTAAGGGATTTGAGGATGACCGGCAAATTAATCATGACTTGTATTGTCTTAGGTCTATTACCATCCATCTTTTTTGATAAGCTATAAAAAAATATGTGATCTTTTTTGATAGGCTATAAGATAATATGTAAATTTTACTGTAAATCCACGATAAAAAAAATTTATCATTGTAATATGCAAATTCTACCGTAAGGATCAAATTATGTTCCTAATAATTTCTTTTGGTAGATAATAAGACAATCCGTAAATTTCACTTTAACCTCTCAATGAGGTTTCTGTTACTAGTAATCCTTTTTGGTAGACAATAAAACAATATGTAAATTCCAATATAAGCTCTGTTTGAGATTTCTCGTTGTCAATCTCTCTTGGTAGGCAATAAGAAAATTTGTAAATTATACTATAAACTATATATGAGACTGGTCGTATGCCTTAACATTGAACTGAGGAAACCTCCCTCATCCTAAACTTTTTATACAACACTTAAGTTTTTCCCCACTATGTGAAGTCACCTATATTGATTATTCATTTCTATTACGCTTTATTTATTTTATTTTATTTTGGTTTCTGAGTCGTAACCTTAATCCTACCATCATTGTGTGTCTCCTAATACCTAATATATAATATGTGTTCAAAATAATATCAGTTCGATCGTGATTCAAACCAAAGTACCTAAAATTCTCACTCAAGTCTTATACCTTCTACATGACATTCATTTCTATTACGCTATATTGATCATTCATTTCTATTACGATTTATTTATTTTATTTTATTTTGGTTTCTGAATCTTCACCTAAATCATACTATCATTGTGTCTCATAATACCTAATATATAATATGCGTCTTTAGAATAATATAATCTCGGCCGTGAGTCAAAGTTTAAAGTATTTTTAATACAAGAAAGTGTTCCAGTCAAGAACTTCGTGAATTCTGTTAAATACGGAGTACAAGATTTGGATTACAAATTCTAAACAAAGAATGCAGAATGAGAAGCAACAACTATGTGACTAACAGCTGAATTCATTGTTCATACAACTCTCAACACCACTCCTTCCAACTGTAGGCCATATCAGCTACAGGCCTTGATCAATAAAGACGAAGCTTTTTAGCAGCGCCACCTCTATATTAATGGCCGAAACAGCAGTCCAAATGCAGACACAAATGTGTTCTAGAACCCACAGCCTTCTTTCAGTGTCCCCGCTTCTTTTTACTCCTCTACTTCCCTCTTTCTCTTCTCTTAGACAGAAGGAGGGGAATCTACAATGGCCAATGCACTTCATTATTCAGCTCAGCCAAAAGTTCTCCAAACTCATTCACTAGGACAAACAAACAGGCAGTAGAACGTATGTTGCTATGCATCTTTTCCCCGTTAGGAAAACAACAAGAACAGTAGGGCAGTCGAAACAGTCACATGGTTCCACTTCCAATGCTGGGACCAACCAGTTCAGCACATATGCTACGTGACACCTGCTGGCTGCAGTTCAACCACGTGGTACTATTACTTCAAACCCAAGCCAGCCCTAGCTTTCGGCCTTTCGGTTATCCTGCTTGGAATTTTGAAGGACATCCTTTAGAACTACAGCAATTCGCTGCTCCATATGGCTCTCTAAAAATGTTTCTTTCACCCTCTCGTACCCTTTCTTTCCCATAGTAAGTCTTCTCTCAACATGAGTGGCAAGTTGAACCATGTTTTTTGAAAGGGGCATAACACCTTCTTTCCCTACAGGATGCAACAAACCAGTTGACCCGTTTACAATGATTTCTTGTGTCCCACCTGCTGCAGTTCCCTGAAATTGATGCCAATAGGCAAAGTATACTTGCTATATTTTAATCAGGCAAAATTCAACAAATAGCCAAAATGAGAATATTTGCACTTCCAAATTTCCGAGATTTTCAGTATCACAAACATACCAGTACAGGTAACTGAAATGCCATTGCTTCAATGGTTATCCTACCAAAACATTCACCCCTTGCCTACATAAGAGAGGGAAAAATTAATTCAAAAGACATCAGCCAAATTTTCTGAAGTCATGAAGCAGGAGAAAATTATACCAAGAATGAATAAAACTGGCAAGTAAATAGTTTCATGGTAGAAATGATTCAACGAATTTAGCGACCGGTAGCCATTAAATCTAATAATATTATGACATAGTATAACACATAATGAGTCCCTCAGAGTAAAAACAGTGAGCTTGTTTGCTTGATGAATCTGACTAAGTTCTTCCGATTTCAGTTCCATCCAAGGAGAATTAATTTGACTTTCAGTATATGTCTTCTGAAATTACCAACTCACAGGAGTAAATTACTAAGATATGGAGACTTATCTGATCACCTTAGCTGGTAATTTCCTAGGTAAAACTTCCCAAAAAAACGCATATATTTCCTTGTGACAAATAGTCCTAATAGTCGATCCGGAAAATTGACAAGAATATACACAGTCCTTGAAGGCTTGAATCACATTAGGCAGGCAGATCACAATAGTAGCAAAAGAGGACACAAATGTTAGGTCAGCATCTTTAGGAAATATGCAAACCAAGGACACCTGAAATTCAATGAGGCCTTTCACAACACCCTGCAGTGTGAAATCAACTAAGAGCGCATTATCAGGACACAGACAAAGGCCCACCAACTTTGATGATCATAATTTCTTTACTTCTACTTTCAATCACACTTCATACAAAGACTAAGTAGTTATCTTGGGACATTTAAACACATACAAGCTCGGTCCAATCATGGACTTTCAATATCAACAAGAGTAGCAGCAAAAAACTATTTACCTGGGAATTCTGGACAAGAACATCAGTTGCAGCTAAATATGGAGCAACTGACAGTGTCTTATTCACAAAATGAACATGATGCTCGATGTTCTTTGATTGCACAAAGGCCCTCAATTCTAATTCAAACTTGGTGTGAGCTGTAAGGTCACTCCCTACAATTGCAGCATGTATAGGTGGAACTTGTAACTTCTGTCGTTTAATCACTGACAGGGTCTCGTAAAAGGAGCGTAAAAACAAATCTTGCCCTTTACCACGAGAAACACCTGCAAAATTTTAACCATGAGCTCATCAAGGAAGCAAAATGATGAAAATGAAGGCAAAACTTTAAAGAGCAAGGTTATGGCCATTAACAAGCTCGATACTGCACTTGCCAACTTAATTATGAGAAGGATAAGTAATTTCTACATGTATTGATGCTTTCAGCAGATGAAAGATGCATCACTGTAAGGAGTTGTACATAAAGGGTTTAAAACTTAAAATCTCAACTCAAAAGGTACATACTGTTGATAAGGGCAAAGAGAATATCATCATTTTGAACACCAAGCGATTCACGAACATGGTCCCGCAATACCCTTTTAGCGACCGTATCCTCAGCGACTTCCATAAGTTCTTTGCTATTCCCAAGATGCACAACATAGGTTTTCGGCATTTTTATCCTGCAGGAAATTGGGAATAGTAAAATCCTTGGGCAGTGCGTGCATTGACAGCATACATTACCAGCAAATTTCAAAAGCAAGGTCTTAAATAAGGAAACTACAACAAATCAAGGGCAAAAATGACTAAAAGAAAGTGGTTAGCATAATATTACTATATTGCTTAGGACATTGATTAATAAGAATAAGTAAAGGAGTTGATTAGAATTTGAAACAACTCCAAATATAAGACCTTATAACATTTGTATGACTTATGGTTCACAAAAATATGGTAAATGCCGAAGTACTAAATATGGTTCACACACGTTGTATGTCCGTTTTCCTTTTCAAGTTTTATCTTTGGCCAAATGAAACTCTATATCAGTACTTAGACTAATGAAATATTATAGCGTCAAAATAAAAAGGTACAATTTTGAAAATAATGTGGACTATAGATGTTCATTTTTGAACCATACTAGAACCGTGATCGAATCAACAGGACCAGAATCTGATCAGTGCTTATTCTTGAACCCATGGTTTAAGAGGATCAGCATAAACTATCATTGCGCTGTTTTGTTAAGGTGCAATTTTCATGAACCGGGAACTGGTGGCTTAGTGCAATGGTCATACCTACTGATTAGGAGAGCCAAATTTGGTAAGGACTATCAGTTCCTAACTACAGTTCTTAGACAAGAAAAAGAATCCATCAAGTGTAAATCTCAGCTAATTAGACCAGTAGACATCAACCAAATTTAGCCCATTAACTAGTTTGTTTCTTATGCCGATGCAACTTCATGAAGAAGTTGAGAGAGAAACAGCTAACAGTATGATGCTTACCTTAATCTCACTTCTGTCCTATTTTTCCAGTATTCGGCAGTGACATAAGAATCAATCATTGCTCCAGCAACATGCGGAAGATGTTTTACGTACTCCAGTTTGAAGTAATGGCCCCGCATTTCATGGATCCACCACAATACTTTGGGAAGAACACGAGAAGTAGTTTCCTTAACTACAGCATCCAACCACTTTCCAGCAACTGCAGTGTTCAAAACAACAAGATCAGCTTTAAGAGCGGCCTTTAATGCTTCTTGTCCCCATGCAGAGATAACCTAGCAATACAAAAATAATAACTGGTCAAGACAAACAGTATCATTACAATATCAACAAAAATGCTAATGCATCCATCATAAACACCACACACAAATGGCAACATACAAATTTTCGAATAACAAATTTGCTATTGACAAAGTGGATTATGATTGCAATTTTAATCATATTCATTTGTGCACATTACTGATACAGCTCAAAATTCCAACAGTCATGCCGAAAACAAGTTGGGGGCTACCAATTGTGTAAAGACACAAAAGAGCTTGAACAGGAAGTGTATGTATAGCGATGTGCCAAAAAATTTCACATTGTCCGATGTCCTTTTTTTTGGGGGTAATTGTAGGCACTGGAAGACAGCCTTATTACTAATATTAAGATGATTTGCCAGGTAGATGTCTAAAAGAAAGAGAAAAGGAAAAGGTAGATACAAATGCTGCAAATAAATCATCTAACAAGATTCTTAGACAGTTATAATCTGTTTAGTTATACCTAGCATGAAAGTTATCTACATGGAAAACTGGTCTTGCTTTTTTAATTCAGAAAAGCACTATGAAGTCAAATAAATAAATAAATAAACGAAAAGTTATCGACATGATAAAAACATGATGGCATCAAATTATTTATCTCAACCGCTAAGCAAATGCTGAAGAAATAATTTTCTCTTTCTTTTCCCCAATGGGAGTGATAGCAGCACAATAAAAGATGTGCAGTGATGCAAATACAACTCAGCTTGTGTAGAAATATTCATATGCCAATTGTCTTCACAAGCAAGGAGAAAATATCAAATATAATAACAGAGAATAGAATCACCCATGTAATGCGTTTATAGTACAAAGGCACTCTCGGAAGCTGATCCTACGTGCGAATGCTGTTCAGAACTCATTAAAGATACCAGACCAAATAAACTTTCTCATAGAGCAAAAAATACAAACTACCAACCTAGCCACAAAAAGGACATCCAGTTGCATATATCACACTGTTGATACTACAAGGGGATTCCAGAAAACAAGTAATTCAATAAAAATGCAAAGACGGTCCAAAGATTCAACAAATTGCATTTCAAAGAAATGAATTCTACTGTCTAAACAATGAGGAAGCTTAATTGACACAGTAAAGCTGATAAAAAAAAGATCATGCTATGCTCGTAGATATACTTTTGTTCTAATATCCAACAATTTTTTGCATCTTACAACCTGCACTCCTCGGTCCAGCATTTTACGCTCTAAACTATAAATAATATTGTCTACTTCTGAAGGTTTCTGATTAGTAATCCATATAACTTCAGCACCAACTCCTCTCAGTAGAAAAGCCAGCTCCATCAGCAACAATGGCCCGCCTAAAAGAATTTTAGCAGATTTATCATCACAAGGATAAGTACAAGGTTAGAGAATATGATAGAAAGAAATGTGAACTCTGGACGTACTTAGTCAACATATCAGCAAAACTTTCATATGCTAACAATAGAAGATGTAGGCTGCAACATATTTGGCATACACAATGCTCATTAAGTTCCCAAGACTATGATATGCATAATCAAGGTCCATGTTGAAGCTAACAATGGCCAAGGGCAAAAACAGTGAAAGGCTATGACTATGTCGAAAAGCTTCATTGACAAGTGTATGATTATAGACAAGCTCAAGAGTGTACACTGGTTTCCTCTCTCTTCATTTAATTTTATCACTTTACGTGCCCCCCCCCCCCCCCCCCCCCTAAGATTCATAGAAGGATATACACTAAATCGAGATAATGGTTCAATTTTTCGGCTGTGTGTTAGCTTGCTCGTCCTTCTAATATCTATTTCACCATTCAGAAGAAAAATCCGAGGTATGACAATGTTAAATGCATACCACACGTATTCCAGACTAGGATAGAAGAGGGAATCTGCTTACTATGGATAAACAGCCATCAAGCTAAATAGCCCATAATGTTGAATACTTGATAACAATGGTGATGGGAATGCAGAAAGATAATACACTATGTATTCTCTCTTTAGGTGAATTGAACACAACAAATTCAGTTGGTATGATAGAGAAATCCAAATGAGTATCCAAATTGGGCTTGTAATTTTCAAAGGTAGAGCAAACATTCTGACTTTGCCATGTAATATCCTTTCCTAGCACCGGAAAAAAACAAACAGAAATGCAAAAACAGAAGGAACGCAGAGGATAGAGGAAGAATTTACCAGAAAGAGAAAGCTCATGGGAAACAAGAACCACAAGCTTAGACTTCATGAAACTCAGGGGTTTGGAAGTAGGAGGAGGGTCTACAATTGGGGGCGAATCAGAACTCACTTTCTTCTCCAATTGGACTCCAGGGCAATCACAGGGGGAGGAATCAAAACCATCTTTGATTAGAAAAGCAAGAGAAAGCAATGCAAGAAGTAAGATCACCATAATCCACCGCTTCAGCGTGAAACCCTGAGCAATCCCCATTAACAGAACCAGAAAGGGGAAAAACGGAATGTGGGCTGTGGGTTATAAATTTATGGTACTAAAGGTGAGATCTTTGGTGGAGAGGGGTCATGCTAATCATTTTTTGTCTGTTAATCGGGAAAATGGAAAGGGGAAGCTCATATTAGAGGTACTTTTGAGTGATTTTGGCTACATGCTACTGGTGTCTCGCCATCTGAGATTCACAATGACACGGTAAAATAGAATTCAAGTGAAGAAATTTACCGCTCGTGTGTCTGATTTAACTTTCGACATGAAACAGGTATAGAGATGCAAAAACTTAAAATTTCACTCGAATTCGGATCATATTATATAAAATAGGGCCAAGCCCAGCCATTTACATGAGTGTACGCAAAAGAGATTAAGGTCAAGGCATTCTTCCTTCCTATTCTAACTTCCTAGACCATTTACATTCCACACAGGCCTTTAGGCCGTGCATACCAAGCCCAAAAAAGTACCAAAGCCCAACCCGGAATTTCTGCTTTCTAAAGCCTTCGTTTCAAAATATTACCTCGTCCCACTATCAGCTCATTAATTCGTCTACCAACCGCCCTCATCAATGCATTCTGTTCCACCCCCCATCAGCGCCAGACCTCCCGTCACCCCTGTCAAGCAGCACCGGCCTTAACGGAAATCATCCAATTCCTTCTTTGTCTCTGTCAATCTCAAGCATCATTTCCATTTCTTGAACTCTTCGATTAATCTGTTGAACCATCACAGAGATTGAGCAGTCCATTCCAGTATTCTGGTGCATGGTATTATTTCGCCATCTCCAGGCTGCGAGGACTCCTTCTCTAAACATAAACACCCATCTCATTCTGTTTTTCATTCTCTTTGTGGGATGAGCCAGGTTTCCATCCACCCATTGTTGAGTATCCGTTGATTGGAAGAAGAGGTCCCAATCTTTGGTTGGAAGGATGGCACTCCACAATTTCTGGATTCTCCTGCAGTCTCGAAGGGCATGCAATACTGTTTCAGGAGCTCTTTGACAAATTTCACAGGTACTTGCTTCAACAATTTTCCTCCTATATAGATTCTCTTTCGTTGGGATTTTGTTATGTCTAACTTGCCACAGTAGCCAATTGCTACTTTGGGGGCCCTGCAGCCTCCAAATTCTTCTCCATCGAGTCCTGTTCTCCACTGTGTTCTGTGTGGGTGTAGGAAGAAGCCTGTCATACACCCCCTGCATGGAGAACGGTTCAACACCCCAAGCCTCGTCTGAGGTTAAAGTGTTGGGACTTGTCTGGTTTTGTGGCCAATCGAGTTTCCCTCTTAAAATTCCCATTGCATGTTTGATACTTCTCCAGACATATGAAGTATTTTGTCTGGGTTGTGATGCGGTCAAGGGGGAACCATATTTTGCCCAGAGGACCCTGGACCACATCGTATGCTTCTGGGTCACCATTCTCCAAGCCAATTTTATCATCAAGGCCTGATTAACCAACTCAAGCCTTCTTAAGCCAAGTCCACCATCCTCTTTGGGGGAGCACACGATTTTCCAGGAAATGGGGTGCTGTTTTTTCTTCTCTTTAGTATCTCCCCAAAGAAATTGCCTATTCAATCTTTCAATTTCACGTAGTGTGCCCTGGGGAAGTTTCATAATTTGCATGTAGTAGAGAGGGATAGATGTGGTTACAGATTGTATCAGGGTAAGCCTTGCCATCCTAGATAAGATCTTAATCTTCCATGTGCTCAGTTTATTTTTGACCTTGTCAACGATGGGTTGGAAGACAGATTTAGTTGCTCTTCCGTGTAGGATTGGCATCCCTAGATATTTGCCAAGATCGCTTGAAGTCTGAATTCCAAATATCTGATGCAGTTTCTGCTGTATTCTTTCATTGGTATTCTTAGAGTAGAACACCCTAGACTTATCCAGGTTGATTCTTTGTCCCGAGTAGCTACAAAACTTTCTCAGAATGTCCTGCATTACCACAGCCTGCTCATATGTGGCTTCTCCCATTAGAATTAGGTCATCGGCAAACATCAAGTGTGAGATACAAGGTCCCCTTCTGGTCACCTGTATGCCTTTCCACTCCCCATTCGCTACACTTTCTTGTATGGCTTGGCTAAGGATCTCCATACAAAGAACGAACAGATATGGTGCCAAAGGGTCCCCTTGGCGAATTCCTCTGGTAGGCTTGAACTCCTCAACCCCTTCTCCATTCCAAAGTACCGTGAGTGCTGCCGTTTGAAGGCATGACATAATAATACCCTGAAGCTTATCGTTAAATCCAATCTTCTGCAAAATCCTTCTTAGGAATCCCCACTCTAGTCTGTCGTAGGCTTTTTCGAGATCCAGTTTAACAATAAGAAAGCCTTTTCTCCCTTTTTTTAATCTCAGTGTGTGGATGACTTCCTGCAATATAATTGCATTATCGATGCCCTGCCTTTTAGGTACAAAACTACATTGTTGTTCAGTAACAAGCTTAGGTAGGAGACCTTTAAGCCTGTTGGCAATAACCTTGGTGATAATTTTAATTATCACATTACATAGTGCAATGGGTCTAAACTGATTCATTTTCTCTGGACTTTTAGTCTTGGGTATCAACGTGACGAGAATTTTATTGCTGGTATCCTTGATTCTCCCTTCCTCAAAAATCTGTTTCACATATGATATAATGTCCGATCCCACTACATTCCAAAATTTTTGGTAGAACATGACTGGAATCCCATCAGGCCCCGGTGCCTTATATGGACCCATTTGGAAAGCAGCATGTTCAATTTCTAGATCTGTAACATAATGATTGAGGCTGGTGATCTCCCCCTCCGTGAGTTTTGGGAAGTTGATTGCTTCATCAGGAACATTGTCACTAGGTTCCATAGTGTATAGGGTCATGTAGAAGTCTCTTGCCATTTTCTTTAGTTGGTCAGTATCATCAATCCAGTTGTCTTGATCATCTTTTAGCCTAGTTATGCTTCTTCTCCTCTGCTTCCTAATCGCAGTGAGGTGGAAATACCGTGTATTCCGTTCCCCGTTTATTAACCACTGTAATTTGGATCTCTGGAACCAATAAACTTCTTCTTGGTTCAGTAAATCGTTGTGTTCTGCAACAAGGTCCTCCTCCAGCTGCTTTAGATAATTGGATCCATTTCGGGCAAGGGCAGTCTGGATACCTGCAAGTCTATTCAGGCATCTTTGTTTCTTCTGCTTAATATTTCCAAACACCTCTTTATTCCAGCATCTTAGCTTAATTCTCAGATTCGCAATTTTGTCCTCAAGTCCACCATCTCTGTCCCAGCTCGCCGCGATAAATGGGGCAAATTCCCTGTGTTCAAACCAGTTCCACTGAAATTTGAAGTGATATTCTCTAACCTGTGGCTCTAATCTCTCAGTTGTAATCCAAATTGGATGATGATCGGAGTGGGTTCTGGGGAGATGATGAACCACAGCCCCAGGAAACTTCATCAGCCAGCCCCTGTTCGACCAAACTCTATCTTGTCTCTCCCTGATATGTTCGTCCGAATCTCTGCCGTTTGACCATGTAAAGGCCGGCCCCGTGAACCCCATATCAAGTAGCTCACAGCTATCAATCATCTTTCGTAATTCCTTGTTTCTGGAGCTAATAACAGCTTTCCCCCCTGTTTGTCTTCTTGGGAGGTAACTTCATTATAGTCTCCGATCAGGCACCAGGGTAGTGTTATATTCTGTCCAACATTCGTCAAGGACTGCCATAACACTTCTCTTTCTTGTTTCTCCGGGGAGGCGTAGATAAAGGATATGATCCAGCTAACCCCTGTTCCAGACATAACTCCCATATGAAGGCATTGTGATTCATAGTTTAAGACTTCCATTGTAATTCTGCTCTCATCCCAGAAGCACCATATTCCTCCCTTATAGCCGCAGGCCTCCACAGCCATAAGTTTAGTAAAGTGAAAATTCTGTAAAATACGTTGTGCCTTACTACTTTTAGCACGGGTTTCCACTAGGCATAGGACATCGGGTCTTTTGTCCTTAATCAAATCCTTCAGGTTTCTAAAAAAGGGGAGGGAACACGTCCCTCTGCAATTCCAAAATATAATCGTCATAAATCCTTATTGATTAGCAATTGGGCTGGTACACACCCCTTCCATGTTTTCCTCACAGACTGCATCCTGGTTAGGTGAAGGTTCAGCCCGTTCCATCTCGTGGTCAGGTGGTTTAGCAGGTTCCAACTCCACGTCCATAGGTATTTTTAAGTTTCTGTTACCATTATTCGCCAGGGTTTTGTCAGGGGGATGTTCTTTAGGATTTTCTTGTGGCACTTTGCTTCTGGGTTCTAACATCCATGTTGTTGGCTCCGCAATTATTTGTAATGTTGTTCCAATTTGTTCCTCTCCTTTTTGATTCCACTGGTTTTCCTGGCTATTTCCTGCGGTGAATTTCCACATACTCCCTCCTGTTTGTGTTGGGCGTTTGAGGATTGTAATTGGTTGGTTGGGGTCCTTATTTTCTTGTGTTTGTACCTTTGGGCTTGGTGTTACAGTTTTAGTCTTTGGTTTCTTCTTGATTTGTACCCCTTTCCTTAGCGATGGACCGGTATTTCCAGTGTTGGATTTACTTACTGCGGTAATATATCGGGGAAGAACACTCGCTTTGCTTTTACCACGACAGGAACTAAGAGGAAAATCATGTAGCCCGTGCTTGACCGGAAACAGATCTTCTCTTCGGTATTAAATGACCCGCTGATACGTGGCACACGAGGGTGATAAGACTGGATGCAAATGACCTCATCCAGCCTCATCACTTTCTGTGTGTCACGTGGCGGACGGTCTCAAGGAGGGTGAGAGACACGGGGTCAGAGGATCCCGGTCCTGCTTGACCACCTTGCGACCATGGAGTACCATTCGAAAAAGAATACTGGTGGTTGTCCAATAACATTAGAATAATTTTTTTTGAATAAAAGATTGGAAATTTTGGAAACTCTCAACAACAGGGGAAAAATCACTTTGTTCTCGCTACAAAACACTACACATACATATATATTGTAATAAGTGTCATATCGACTTAAAGGTTTCGAGAAATGCTGTAAACAACAATAAAGGATTTCTTTTTTGTTGAAGACGTTTTAAGTTCAAAGTGCCTCATGATTTGTATGTTATTCTCGATATGTTCCGTTTGATTATTTCTCTTTATCTTTTCTTCTCGAATAGAGACCCAATCTCTAGTCCCGAATGTTTCCCCTGCCTCGGTTCCATAGAACTGTGTAAAAAATATAAATCAAGAATCAGACGACATATTAGATTGGTAAGATATTGTCAGACAATCCACACAAGTCCATCGCAAACAAGACCTATAACCCAGCACCTATTTGGGTGGTATTCAAGCTTTGGACTTTCAGACCCAAATAGAAGTATTGTTCTCACGCTGTAGGTGTATTGATTCAAACATGCACTTTTTTGGGAGAATATCTTACCTGGAATACCAACCATCTTTTCTTATTTCAAACATTTAATATATTAAATCACAAAAAACACATAAAAATAAATCCGAAAAAAAGTAACATAAAGACTACTGCACACTGTTAAAATTCAACATACTTATAGAAATAATCGGCCTTTTAAAACAGAATCATCCGAAAGACATGTGAATGTTTTCACAATCACTAAGAGGGGCAACGCTAGAATAATATATAAAAAACTCTCTAAGATGACCTACTATATTTGTAAATCTCTGAAAACATAGTCCTAGATAGAAATTCATAGAGACATGTGATTAAGATTAAGGAGTTTTAGACAGAATATAGTGACACATTAGAGTATGATTAGGGGCTTAAATACTCTATACACGTTAAGTTAACTTTTCACTTTTATGTTTTTATCTTTGTCTTTCATTATTTGTGCGTATAAATGGTTATTGATATTTTAATATCGGAAGCTTTCTATTTGTGTTTACTAAATTACTTCACTAGTACACTACCACACCATATGCTTATTATTGTGTCATCTATGCAGGTACATATAGAGTTGGTGGTCTCACTGGAAGCAAAACTCTTTATCCCTTGGGATAGAGATATTATTTGTCTGTCTCTCACTCTTTCCATTCTCGCGATAATTTTTGTTGTTGTTAGAATATATTGGATATAGTTGTTTTCTTCGTTTCTAACATGTGAATGAAAGAGGAGTACTAGTGATTAAAGTAACTAGTCCCCTTTCTATAGCCACTCGTGACATGTCAAACAAACGATGGAAACGACCTTTTTCAGAGAGTGACACATATTGCCCATTCACGAAAAAGTTTGTCGTAGGTCACAAGTTGCAAAATGAAGAGGGGTGATTCTGACAATGTATCGCAATTATGTGTCGGATGAGCTTTGAAGATCAGGTTTAAATAGTGAAGGTGGACGCCAAAAAAAAAAAAAAAAGGTGTGAAGGTCGACACGACAAAGTAAGGAGCCCATACCCTCTCTCTCTCTATACACACACACACATTATGGATATGCAAATAAAATAAGACAAAGATTCACAAATTGATCACAGAATAAACTAGGACGAAGAAGTAATAAAATAAAATAATAAAAACAGATAAAATAACTCTCTTGGACTTGGTTATTCATATTTTAGATTCACCTGTCGAGAAACTAAAACCTCTGCTTTTGTCGATTTAGTTAAAATGATATGAAAATTTAACAATAAAATATTACCAACAAAGATGAGCGCAACTTGTTAGAACTCATTATTAAGACAAAAGAGGGATTGAGTGTAAATGTAGCATTCCATTGTGACATGGTGGTTTTTTCTCCACTTTATAGTGGTATTTCTCCACCACATGGTGGCTTTTTTGTTTAATCTCATTTTTCGGGGGTCATAAATTTGTTGTCAACCTCCTATAAATTGCCAAAGAAATTGTTTTAATAATTTGTCCGTCTCTCACCCTCTCCAAACCCTAATAATAGCTTTTGTTCACGCTAAGATATATTGGGTATGTGTTGTTGTTATAATGTGATATGTGGTCTACTCGCTTGATTGTTTACTTATTTTTCCTTAAATTGCATGCAATTTTATAGATCGAGGGAATAGATTAACTGCTACCATCAAAAGTTTCAATCATAAAGCAGCCATCAGCAAGACGTTGCACTATAGAAAAGCTATTTTGTGTTTCCTCTCTCACAATGTGCTCAATTCCTGAGTTTATATTATAAATTTATGATTTATATATATATTATACTACTTCAACTACAAGAAGTCCAAGGTTTATCAACGTTGCAATTACCAAACATGTCTACTATTCTTAGAAGATGAGTGAATCCACTGATCTCCTTGAATGAAGTTTTTCACCGAGTACGAATCGACATGTTGAGCAGGAATCTGACTACTCCAAGGAACACGGCTAGACGTGTTAGCCCCAGGTCCAGTGTTCTCAAATTCACCATAATAGAGCGTTTTCAACGCGAAATCTCCATCCCAAGGCATCCATCCATCTGATGTGATCAGCGCTTCAAGAGTGCAATGTAGGAACACCGTCCTAGAATACTCTTTCCAAGGCCTTCCAAGGAAAGTCCTGTGTACACTGGGCTTCTTGTGGTACAATGCCATGTATTCTGCAGTGCCATTGATAAGGGAATTGTTGAACACAAAGCCTGTAGATTGGGCAGGGTCAATTCGACCATGAGCTGTGACAGCATTCTTCTCTCCCTTTTCAGGATTTATTTGTCGTGGAGCAACCAAGATGGTGCAATCTTGGAAGAATGCAGCTCCATTTCCGAATATAAAGTCCACGTTACCCTGAATACGACATGACTTGAAGTATTGCCTGAGGGCATGGGCGTAGAGGGTATCTTGATTGCCAAGAAATTCACAGTTTTCTATCACTGAAAGATCGCTGTCGGATCGAAAAGCTACTGCTTGATGGGCATCAGGGCCTGCTGTATTCTTTATGGTGAGACCACTAGCCATGAATCCATCACCAATGACTCCTGCAACAAGAGTTTACATACTACTTTAAAAAGGTCATGGTGAACAATAATTTCCCTCACAAATAGAGGATTTTGCTAGAGAGGGGGGAGTGGTGGCGACAGACATGTTTCAGGAGGGCTGGCTGGATGTATGAAGAAGAAGATGAGGTGACTTTTTTCCTTAAAAATGAGGGGTCCTTTTGTCTAGAAGTAGGTAATGACTTGATGTAGCAGCAGGTAAGCTCCCAGTCGTTAGATTGTAATTGTCAAAGTTTTTCTATATTTGGATGAAATGTATAATTTCTATATTTATAGATGTTTGATGCAAATATTTAAAAAATAGATAAAAGGTGTTAATAACTCTATATATTTAATAGCTTTAGAAAATGATTTAAACAACATAAAAAAGAAAAGAGGGGAAAAAACATGTACGGTTAGATTGTCGGAGTCCATTTTTATTTGAGTTCAACATACAAGGTTCAGTGCATTATGATTTAGATTTACTCTTTTGATGAAGGTAAATATTGGTAAGTAGGTACCATCAACCTTGATTTTAAGAATTAATTAGAAAAACTTTTATAATACTCGACTTTAAATGGGTTAGTAGAAAGCTTATAAGTCTAGTGTTGAGTATTTCTTTTTCTATTCTAACATCTCAAGTTCAAGTGATCTATATAAAAAAAGAAAGAAAGAAACAAGTTCTAAGTGGGTCCGATTGTTAAGGGCCAAAGAGTAACGTGAACGGTTAGATGACGAGGCTAGAAGCCATCGATCTGAATTTCGATGTCCCACGGTGTGCTGTACGAGAATTTCGACATGGACAAAGGTTCCGAGAGTCTTCAGACTTCACATGCAACAAATTGTTGGTTTGTAAGAACGGGTGATTTTTATTTTTGTCCCTAAGGGTCTCTAACATCCTAGCCTCAAAGAACATTGTGAAATAAACAAATCCAGAGTTCAACGGCTTCCTATATTAGGTGAGAACTTACACAATCACTCACACAAGGGTGTACTAACCATTCGTCCTAGCATTAATGGAACACATGTGCGTATCTCTAAAATCAAACTCTTGATCTTTAAGAACAAATCTCAATCCGAGTACCGAATTTTTATTCTATAATAGTGTGTGATTTGAGTTGGGGTTTAAAAAAATTCATTTCTTAAAAGAAAAATGCACTTTTCTCAAAACAATCGAATATGTTAGTAATATCTTTTGGCCCTACAACATTAGTATTATCTTTAATAAATTATTTTTAACTTCCATGTAAATAAAAAATTTTGCATCCAAATCCTTCGTGTAAATTATTTATCGGTTAAATATCAAGACTTACTCACAAGGAAAAAAGCTATTGTGACGATAAATCACCATAATTTTACTGACAAACGAAATAGAATATCAATCAATCCAGTATGTCCAACGCCATGACCAACGAAATAAAAGAAAGATTTAAAACTCGAAAACATTAGCATAAAAATCGGCAAAAAAAAAAAAAAAAA
>AP025040.1:3350837-3474390 GCA_036186865.1 Eustoma russellianum | reverse complement strand
AATGTCAGTTAGACAGCTTACCGACGGTGGCGGAATTAATGGTGGACATCCCAGGTTGGCCGACATTAAGGGAACCTGTAATTACTGTTTTGCCGATCCCATCCCCCAAAAACACCACATTCTTCTTCTCCAGCGCCACCCGTACCGTCTCTTCATACACACCCGCCTTTATATATATCACGAACTGCCCGGTGGCTCCGTCAGGGGCGGCGTTCACCGCATCCTGCACCTTCCCAAACTGACATCCCGTTCCACAAACCGTCACGTTCGGCGTTAACCCCGTCGGCACGCCGCCGCTGAATTTCAACACCGACGATCCTCCGCCTCCCTCCCAAAAACCATCCCGCTCTGTCTTCACCGGGCCCCATGACGCCGTCTGGTTCCCGAAATTATCGAAATTCAAAATCATTGCCGCCGCGTCGCTGGAAGATCCGATCAAAGAGTACAAAAACGCCATCGTTTCGTTGACTTTAGAAGTTCCGTTGACGTATTTAAGAGCCGACCAGCAATCGTACTCGTACACCATGGCTGCACTCACCCATGCACGAGCGTCCTTGATTTTGCCGCGTGGCAGAGCCGCAGCCGTTGAAGTTAACCTGTAATTAGCGTAATTTAACACCTCTAAACACGTTTTTGCTGCGTTAGTCCGGTTAAGATTCCCTGCGGAGGCGCCCAGGATATCATTCACCATTGATTCGGCTTTTTTGATCCCATCAGAAGAAACCCCTAAAGCTGTTTGAATAATGTCCGCAACGGTGGGGTTGGGCGGGATATGACCGGATTGAGATAAGGTGGACTGACAGGTAGGTGGGTTACGCGAGGCCTTGCAGGCTTCTTGAATGAGCGCAGTCCCGGCCTGGGGGTCGACGGGGGAAAAAGGATGGTGGCTGCGGGGGTGGTGGGACGCCGAGGAGATGGAGAATGAGATGATAAGGAGAAAGATAAAGGAAAGGGCGCCAATTGAAGCCATGGAATGCGACGCAAAACCTCGCATTGAAAATGGGGGATGAGAATTGGAATGTGTTTTGGTCTATTGGGCAGAAGAGATTGTGACAGGCGTTTTTATAGGCTCCTTCGGGGTGAATGATTTCTTTTTCACATGCCTTAAAAGTAAGGATAATCCACTCTGGTCACAACTCACATGTGAACGAAATTTTCATACTATGTATAGTCAATTATATATATTTTATCTCTCCAAACGTTGTCTATCTTTTATGGTTGAAAAATCAAAATTATAGTTGTAAATAATCATGTTCCATTATGTACTTATATGAGGAAAACGTTGTTATGGAGTCAAGTACATACTATTCTTTGAATTTGGAATATGATGGAATAAAGAAAAATGACTCACTAAATTGGCTGCACTTCTTACACTATGAAGTAGCAGTTGATCGGTACAGTTTGACGCATCATTATGGCCATCTCTGTGTGTTTCTAACACATGAGTATGGTTGTGTATATCCGACCTTCCGTACCCTGCCATAGACGGGAGGCTCTAAGGCAATGGGGTAATGTTGTTGTTGTTGTAGTTGTAAATAATCAATGAAGGAAATACATTATAAACAAGTGACAGATCAAAGATGAAACTAATCAGACTATGCATTAGATGATATATCATTAATAACTTATATTTTTCATACAAAATTAACAATTCTGGACTGAGGGATATACATGTCATTTCCCCCTTTATATCGCGGCAGTTTGTATAGCATTTGACATATTGAAATGCACACTAGGAGACATGGAATAAAATACATGTATCGTTTCTTCCTTTCCTATTGCGAGCAGGGACCAATAAAGAAAATATTATTAGGGGAAGACAATAATACTAGTATAATAGAACTTTACTAGATGATACAACAACAACATTACCATATTGCCTTAGAAGCTTCTGTCTATAGCGAGATATGGAGGGGTCGGATGTGCACAACCATACCCATATATTAGAAACACATATTTTAATATAAATTTGTAATTTACTTCTAAGCTAAGGGAGTTTGTCTAAAAAATTTATAAATTAGAACATAATTAGAATCAACTTTTCTGGTTTTCCAAAAGTATCAACCTCCCACAAGAGGGGTTAATCCATCTCGATGCGTAGATGAAGAGAAGATCAAACTTTGTACTAGCTTTTAGCTTCTTTTTTTTTTTAAGTTTGTTCCTTGCATAAAATGTTGTAATATGTAATGTTATTAAACTTTCAAAAATAGTTGTCAGTCAAACATAGGCATGGCAATTGAGTTGATTGCAGTGGAGAGTTTGGCAGGTAGAGTGACAATGGTTGGACAACTGAAGATGGTTGCCATGAACATATAGTTTTGTTACTTAAAAATATACACGACACAAGGTATAATGCGTGTTATGTCTGATATATTTTTTTTCTTTTTTGGACAAAACAACGTTATTTTTTTTTACTTGGGCATTCAAATTAGATGTTCAACATGGATAATGAACTTCATCTTGGCTTTTTCAATAGGATAATTTACGTCTAAACACAATATCTTTATCATTCAGTATCTATTGATAACCGAGACTAGTTTAAAAGGTCTAAAATGATGGGGGAAAGGAACTTTTTGTATCTTAATTGGCTTTTTTTTCCCTCTTACAACCAAAAAATAGTCTCCCACTTCCACTTTTTACTAAAATAGTGAGTGGGAAAAGGCCAACCGAGCTTAATAGAGGATAAATGAGGTGTACCTCACATCCATTTTCCCATCACACATTGCTTTAATCGGTTCAGATATGGAGAAATGAACAGTGATGTAAAATATGAAGTCTTCAATCACGCGTCGTCACGTGTACAAACTGATCAGTAGTTTAATTTTTTTTTAAAAAAAAGAGCAATTTGTACACGTAGCGGTGCTTGATTGAAAAACTCATATTTTGTCTTACCGTTGGCCTCCCGGTCTGAACCCTGTTTTAACACATCATAGTTTACAACTCCAAAACCCAACCTAACCCACTATTTGTTTCAGCTCACTATTCCTGGTCGAAGGCTACTCGTACCATCTTTCATTTTGCCTAATATTTTAAGCAAAATTGCACTCATGCTCGTACCTAAAAAGAATTTTCAGTTTCCTTTTGACGAATATTCTGATATTCATTTTAAATAAACACTAGGCCCCTGATGGGATAGGATCCCCTCACCGCACCTCCCTCACCGCGTGCGTGACCGCGCGACACGTGGCAAAAAGGAGGGTGGTGAGGCTGAGTGAGGATAACCCTCATCCAGCCTCACCACCCCCTACTGCTGCCACGTGTCGCGTCCTGGACCGCGCGGTGAGTCAGGAGATCTCATCCCGCCACTGATTGCTCATGCAAAAGCTGATTTTTGTGGCAGCTAGCGGGAAGGGAAGTATTCTATAAACTGTTTATCATTCAACAAATGCCTAATTGCTAGTCTCATCCTTGCTTCATTATTTATTACTATGAATGTATTGTCACTATTGATGGTTTATATTGATAATCTGAAAGCTAAATATTTAAAAATGTTTTCTATAAAAGTAGACAACATTTTATAACATTTAAAAATAGCAAGCTATCAAAACGAGACGGATAAAATATACTTTTGATATACAATATACTTTTGATATACACATTATAAATTGTTTAAGTAACATTGAAAGAAATGATAACATATAGCACGAACAAGCATCAAATTCAAATCACAACCATCAAACAAGCACAAGGGTTGGTTCAACATTCAAGATTCGGTGAATCCTTTTAAGTTCATACAGTACAGAAGATAGGTTTTGAATTTTGAGATCTATATACTCTTAACGTGAAGACCTAAAAAAATCCCACATCGAATAGAACTTGATATGTAAGTATGGCTCGAATGTTAATTAATTTTTACTGGCCAACGATGACGAAAGCCATTCAGTTGACATTCAGTGGTGGTTGCACATAGTGATGACGCCGGGCTCATACAAGTACCAGACTTATAATCGGTTGGGTAAATCTAGATCGTTACAATTATGGTATCAGAGCCGACTAGCGTTGCCATGACGCAAGGGTCAAATTGGGGATGTTAGGGTTGTCTTGGTTCCTAGTGGAGGTCCAGTAAAGACGTTGACCCATTAAAAAAGGTAAGATGTAAAGTCCTAATAAATCCCACATCGAATAGAAACGAGATTGTGTCATGATATATAAATATGACTCAAGTACTAAATGTCAACGCCTAATTCAGTTGACATTTATTAGTACTTGCCTATATATACGATGCTGGGCCCGAACAAGCACCAGACCTAAAATCGATTGGACAAATCTGAGTCGTTACAGCTAGTATATATAGGTCTCATAGTGAATAAAGATTTATGATCACAAGGGTTTAGTTCAATATTCAAGAGTTGGGCGAATCCTTTTAAGTTCATATACTACCAAAGATATAGATTTTGAATTTTGAGATACATATTATGTTAATGTATTTAGGTCTCATTTTGGTGGGAAAAAAAATCACATTTTATCATTGGTCGGTCATATAATGCGGTAGGTTTCACGTGGGACCCACACACTACAGAGTAAGAGGAATCATGCATGAATCTATCATGATATATTGGACATTAGATTTCATTCAAAAACGAAGACCAAATCCTGTGGTCCTAATAAGTCATTGATATTTGATGCTTCTCACATTCCGACTCACACGTGAAGCCTGATACATAGTAACAGAAACCATAAATATATCATGATATCGTAGACTAACAGATTTTATTATGTTTAAAAGAATGCATCAAATATCTTAGGTTGTGTAACGATGCATTTGTTCTAAATATATTTGCAAGAACCTTGATTTAGTTCTAAGTACACTCATATTGAGATTCGTCAATCCTTTTTAATTATTTCTTTTTCACTTGCTCTTTTATAATTTAGCTCATGAACATGTAAATTACCTAATAAATAACTTTTCTAATAATAAATAGTTACTGATTGACTACTAAATAAGGATTCTGTGGGTGAAAGACTTTCAATGCCTCTTTCTATTTATTGGACAACTTTCCAAAGTCAAGTTTGTTTTTTTGGTCAGTTAGAAAAGAGGATATGTGTTTCATGAAGTGGAACACATAAGAGTATTAATATGTTGTCTTACTAATTTATAGTACTCACGTAAAAGTGGTACTCACTGGAAGCAGACTATCTATCCATTGGGATAGAGGTATTGTCTGCCTACCACTTATCCTTTTCAGATCTTAACGATAATTTTTGATGTCGTTGGGATATAGTTGGTCCGGATGATGACATAAGAGTGGAACTCACTTGAAAGAAACTGACAATTATGTAGCATAAACATAAAAACACAAGTGTTATATAGACAAATGAATCGTTTAATCAACAAAGGTCGGAACTTGGAGATATTGATAAAGTTGTTGTTTTGTGACTTTAAGGTCACAGGTTCGAACTGCAGAAACAGACTATTGCACAAAAAAATGTAGGATAAGATTGCGTACATCAGATCGCGAAACGATCGATGTAAACGCGAGAACCTAATACACCGAAAACGTCCTCGTTCAACTAACAAACTCATTAAACCCAACTATATTATGCACAATTTGGTTATATAACAACGCATAGTTATATTAACCAGGACACAGAACTCACTTTACTTTCCAACACAACATTCTCAAAGCTCAGGTTATGGGACTCCACTATTATTCAATTATATGCATTCACATAAATATCGGTGTTTGAATTGACACATTTATTCATAAATTTTATTAATTTCTTTAAAATTTCACTAATCCTCTCTCTTGCAACCGATTTGCATGCTCTATACGCACCACTTTACTTTTTTCCCCTTTTTAGTATCATAATAATATAAGGTTTAATACTCGTCACGTATAACAGAGATACATGGTATATAAGAAATAGATCGAATACACAAAATAAATCCTTAAACAAGTATAGAGTGGAAATTGAATATATGGAATAAAACACTAAATACAAACCATTATAGAATGAAAATAATTCTGCATTTGGAAATATTTGAACCAAAGGCTTCTTGGTATTGGAACCTTAACTTTCCGAGTGTTTATATATGAGCACATTGGTTTTCCAAATTTATTCATAACTAGAATTACAGAATATACTCCGACTGTCTCAAATTATTTACCTACTGTTTGTCACAATTATAATAGTTGTAATTTTTGACTTTACACAGTTCATTTTAAATTTTTGACACTCTTTTTACCACGTTTAATTTTTTGCAATGTGAAATTATTTTGGAAATCCGGTATTTTCATATTAAAAAGCGTATCATGTGATTAAAATGAATGCCATATTGAATATATATTGGTATATTTATTGTGTTAAAGACTCAAATGCATAAGTTAAATGGTTTAAATCAAAAAAATCTCGATCATATGATCTAAATTATTCGTTTTGTATGGTAATCACAAACGCAAGAAACAATGGACCCCATCAATGTTTAACAAGAAGGCTTTCAACCTTAGTGCTATTGGGCTAGATCTTGCAACCAGAATTCGTTCGTGGGCTTGGGCGGTCCACCACCATTGCATCGCTTGGAATTAAAAAGAAGAAAAAGGTCGGCCTTGTAAAAAGGCTGTTACTATGTCCTCCCATAAAATTTGAAATATTGTCGTTCGTTCTTTCTCAAATATGTTTCAAAAATATCATCATATTTTATATTTTGGACAAGTCTAAGAATATTGTGTCAATACTTTTTTGGTTCTATAAATTATTATTACAATTGAAACAAACTAGAATCAAGTAGTTGCAGGGGAATCTTGGAACAAATGATAAAATTGCTGCTTTATAACATTGAGGTTATGAGTTCGAGTCGCAGAAATAGCCTCTTGCATAAAGTGTAAGGTAAAGCTGCGTACATCAGATTGTGAATCGAACTGGCCTCTCTCCGGACTCTGTACAAACTCAGAATCCTAGTACACCGGGAACGTCTTTAATTTAGATTATGTAATCATAGAGGTTCTTCATGTGACTTTTTTCTTCTAAACCAGAACCAGCATGGAAAGAGCGTTAAGTGATGTCAGAGGCATGTGCAAAAGTTACCTTATGCACTCTTATGGAAACCAAAATTGAAGGAAACTTGTGTGAAGAAGAAATTTTCATATGATCGTAAGGTTCAAAGAAACATGAAGGCCGCTAATCAGGACAACAAGATAAATCAAACGTTTTGCTCTTACATTTACAGAACATGCACTATAATTTAGAACGCCAGAAATAATTATATTCATACTATTATTTGTGAAATTCACACTATAATATTGTAAATATACTGAACGGGTCATTTTTTTCATACATGAACATAAACTAATACATGTCCATTATATACACGAACTAAACTAATGCATAATACATGGGACAAAAAATTACATGTAAATACACCACATTATTTCAAGTGAAGAGAACTCCACATATAGATAATTTTTTTTGGCCCAATGTCTCTTTGATCATAGGATCTCAACTGTAAATTATTTGAGTTAGGTCTCCTTGAGATGTATTGAAACAAACATAAATATCACACTTAGGAGTAACAATATCAGTTATCACGGTGAAACTAGAAATTTTATTAGGCCCCATGACATAGCTCAGTTGGTATTCGGATTGAGACATTGCTTCAGAAAGGCACATGTTCGAATCAAGACACTCGCATCATGGGTGCTTTACTGTTGTCTGAGTCCGTAATGACTATGCTATTGTACGTGGTACAACTGGATTAGAGGATTGCTGGCCCAGTTGCAGTATCCAACTTGTGTGGGTTGCTGTCAATGCCTTGCCAACCTAGAAGACCGCTGAGCTGCTAATTTGTATACTCCATGAAGCTCCTCGAGACTAAGACGGTGGAGCCATAGATATAGGTCTGTTGCTCTAGGAATTTTATGAATGAAAAGGTGTACGTATAAAAAACGGATGAGATCAGAGGAGGTCTCATATGAGTCAAAATATTAGGTCTCCAATCAAATGATGCCACATGTACAAAAAAGGCTTTTTTTAAAAGGAAAAAAAATAAACAGCGGACCTTTTTGTATACATGACGTCGTGTGATTAGAGGCCTTATATTTTGCCTCATATAAGACCTCCTCTGATCTCATCCTATAAAAAAAATCAAAGAAATGTAATTACGACACGGCTCAATGCAGCAGTACTACACAAGCATTAAATGAAAAGCAACTTTTGCACTTGATTGATTAAATATTCATAACATTGGTGATATAAACCAGTTTACCGTTCTGACTGCAAACACACTGACATCAAACTCCAAAAACATATAAAGTGTCGTTCATGTTTATCTTCCCGATGACTCAACCCTACTCTCATGCATGACCTAACCCTAATAAAGGACCATTTTCTTTAAACCCATTTAAGGGCCAACAAGTCGAAAATTCACCTTTCTCTCTTGTTTTCCGCTTTTGGAAGTTGGAAAATTGTCTTCAAATGAAGTCTTATTAGTGCAGACTCTGAGGGGGGAAAAAAGCTGTGCTATTGAGATCAGAGTCCTTAAGTCTCTTTTGCATGGTACTGAATGAATGAGAGATTTCAGATCTCTTTATTTCCTTTGTAAATTCTATTTACCGTATAAAGTAATTTTAATAATTATCAATTATACTATATATAATTCTGAGACGGGAACGATGCATAGAATGAGAGCAAAATTGTTCATATGTAATTCTGATGTGAAGCACATTACCTAACTTTTTAACCTGGCCTATATTTTGGCGCACATTACCCCAAAATTAACCACTTTGAGCAAAAAGAAACGTGAAATCCCTCACCCGGCCTTTACCGCCTCAGCCCTAAGGAGCAGCGACCTTCTAGATTAGGTGAGTGACCCACACAAGGTGTTCTCCCGCAAACCAGACCCTAAGCCTAGCAGCAGAGGAACACCTAGGGCTGTAAACGAACTGAACGAGCCGAGCATCATGTTGTTCAAGCTCGGTTTATTTAACTTAGCGAACGAGCCGAGCTTGCTCATTTATTTAAATGAACATATTTAATTGTTCAAGCTCGGTTCGTTTAACTCACGAACAACATTAACGAGCCAAACACCTAAAACGAACGGTATCACTTACCGAGTTCGAACAGAAAAAAATGGTACAATCTCGGTTCATTAATCATTTATCCGAGCCGAATATACCGAACAGCTCGGTTCATTTATAGGCCTAGAAACACCCACATTGTAAGTGTAGCCTTGGAATCGAACTCAGCAAATTCTAGGAGCAAATCATAACCTAAGTACAAATTAGACTATGTTCTGAGGCCAAAATTAACCACTTCATGGCCCCACTTGAAGTTGCATTGATCATGTCATGAGATCTTGAACTCGATTCACGTATTTCAAAATGGGTTACAAAGCTTCTTTTAAAACTCTAACTCTATTCAAAAAAAAGGAAAAAAACTCTATAACTTTTATTTGCACAATATTCTAAAATCATATATCTTAAGGTAGAAATTTTGTTGTAATTTATAGAATGCTTACTTAAATTTCAGATCACTGTCCTTAAAAGGAATTTCGCATCCACCGGTTGAACAAGGTGAACTATAAGCGAATGCTTCCTAGGATTTAACGGCTTTCTTTGTTCGTTTGCTCTACGAAAAAGGGATTAAACTTGTGCTCTAGAGATGTTTGTTGTACAGAAAAATAGAAGAAAATTTTCTGCAAAAATATTTCTAAGTTTTCACAAAAAACTTCTTTCTTTTAAAGGTAGCAAGACTCTCTTTTCATAGGCTTTGGATACCTTTTCAACAAGTTAAAGACACATGCTCTGCAGATGGATAACCTCTAAGTTAGTTAAGTATCGTTCAAATCAAAAGGAGATGTCTTATGGTGAAGAGTTGCAACTTTATATGAACAGACATGCACATGGAGTGCTTCATGTTTCGTGCGAAGTCAATCCAGAGACTTCTGGAATGACATTGCTCTCTTGTTGAAGCGCCTCAAGTAGCGTTCGATGTCAATCTAGAAGTTTCTGGATCGACATTGCACGCTACATAAAGCGTTTCATCCCCTTTAAACGCTTCAACCTTCATTTCAAGTTCATATATCACTCCAAACTTTAACCAACTTTCAATTAAACATTCATACACACTTATACAAGCTAGAAGCACATGATTTAAAATACTTTTAAGTGATTTTTCCAAAAAGCAGTTGGTGTTTTAAATAAATTTAGTAAGAAACAAGAACAACGACAACTACCACTACTATAATAACAACTAATACTGCAAGTTTTACAAGTAAAATTACACATAAGCACTTATTCTATTTGCTTGAACTTTTTTCAACAAACCCTACCTATGAGTTAAATCAAAGGATATTCAACAAAACCTTCTTCAACATTAGGAACTTCTACTAATTCACGATACGTGATACTTAATAGCTCATGACTTCTCTACTTGTTTCTTTCTTTCTCTTTTCCCCCATATATCATTTCTTAGAGAAAGCTTTTTCTTTTTGTTAAAATGATAAAATTAACCAGAAAAATTAAATTATCATGGGGATGCGACACATACAATAGCTCTACTTGTATGTGCACATACCGACTTACATGTTCTATTTAGTAATGTATAGCTTCTTCTACATGTTTTTTATTCGTTTTTTTCCTTTTCTTTTCCTTGAGTTTTTGTTTTGTTTGTCCCCGTGTTTAATTTCTTCGGAAAATCTCAATGATCGAACATTTTTCTGCTAGCCCTACATATATGCATATTAAATTAATGCACTATTATGGGCATATTCACTATTCATTTGCTTTTTTAGTTACCATATCTATCATTATTGATAACGTGATATCATCCTTGTCCCCTATCCCCCCCCCACCCCCCAAGGCTTGATTCTATTCAACTAGACGCTACTTGTGCCATCCCTCCTGCATGTTGTAATCGTCAACAACGGTTACGTACACACTGCTCCAGTTGTCTGGTCTGAATTTTGAGAAGCCCAGTTTTACAGTAAATTTTACACACGTCATAGAGAGAAAAATAAAAGCAAGAAGGAAAAAACACACACGTGTATATACTTGGTGTGACCAATTCGATCGATGCCAGATATTATTATTATTATTATTATTATTATTATTATTATTATTATTATTTTAAAAAGATAGCGCAAGAGAAGATTTCAATATTCAAGCTGACAATTACATGTTCGTATGAATCAAAGTTAAAAAAAACTGCTTGGTCAAGTGGTGCTTCCAAGATTTTGCGTTCGCCAATTGGTCCAAATCGTCCACAAATAAATATCAACTTATATAACAGCAAAAACACAATGCGAATGCCTCTTCCTCTTTGATTTTCACGGAAATCCCTATTGGAAACTAAATCTTCTGCTTTTATGGAGATCTTTGATGTTTTGGTAGGTGCTTAACTATTGCAAAACCTTGATTTTCAATTTAACATCGAGTCTTTAATGTTGTAATATGTATGTAGGGGTATCAAACAGGTCTTGTTTCGTGTTTTTTTTGGGTTTTCGGGTATCAAAATACAGACTCATACCTTACTCGTTTGCTTTGCGTGTATAGAAGTAGATACACAAACCTGTACATGCCAGATTTCATGTCGTGTATCGAATATACCTACGAAATTGACAAGTACAAATATTTCAGGTCGTGTACGGGTCATTTTATGTATTTTTCAGGTATTTTCATGTTTTATGTATTTTTAAAGTTTCATGTATTTAAACGACTGGAAGTGGTTGGCACTATTGCCATAACAAGAGTACTCGCCAGGTAACAGTATCAAGTCAACATGATGATGAGTTATGGCTTATGGAGGGTAGCGGCGACAGAGGTCACGACAATTGAAACATTTGCATTTTGCAGAAATGACCGGGATAAGGGAATGGAAGAACTAAGAAGGAAGGGGGCGCCAGGGCGGCAAGGGAAGGAAATAGATAATGGAATGAGAAGGATTAAGTTAGGTTTTTTACTATTTAAAAATAATTTATATTTAAAATATATTTTTAAAGAATCGGGTATGGCGGGTATAAATGGGTAACCCGCGGGTATACCTGGACACGACCTGCTCTTAACGGGTAACTTTCAGGTCTTACCTGATTTGTACATGAAACTCGCCAAGGTCATACCCATACCCGCGAAGAGTGTGTCAGGTTCAGGTCGTGTTTTCGTATCGCGTATGAAATTGTCACCCCTACATATATGGATGGTAAAAGTAATGTGGAATTTTCCACACCTCATGGTTTGATGATCTACATTGCGCTGTAATATTCAATTCTCAAGATATATGGAAATTCGAACTACTTTATTGACAAATAACATTCATCCCCAAACCATTGTCCGAATCTCGTCTCTTCCTGTGTATGTGCTAAAATAGAAAATTTTTTCTCAAGATAATTGATAAGCATGGTTGCGTCAAAGTTAAGACCATTTATAATACACGTATGCATGTATATACACACGAATGTGCACTATACTGTGATAAGGCCAGGCAGGTTTGACTGACCTCCCTTATCCATAAGGGAGCCTCTCAAGGAAGCTCCTCAGAATGAGAAATGATAAGATGACATCTAGACCGATTTCACCTTAGAAATTCTGAAAAAGAGTTGACCAAACTTTGCAGAAGTGAAGATCGATGTCCGTCCTAGTCTCATTTAACCAGATCCGTGGCCCTACTGCTTTCATGCCTCACCCCAAACACATACACTTTATAAGAGGATTCTAAGAGAACTCTTGTCTAGAAAAAAAAGGTGCGTCAACAAAGTACTCAGTCGAAAAGAAATTTCTCGACGCATCCTGCTGACACTCAATTCCATCAAGTCGTGATTCTCTTTTACTTTACCAGACGGTGACCAGCTTCGTGAGACACCTTAATGGTTGGTCTACACATGGCTAAGCTCTGTTGGCTGTTGGTTTTTCGAAAAGCAAAGTAGGAAAAGAAAAAAAAGGGTTGAAACTCATACTATTAGAATAGATAGACTTAACACAAAGTCAAGCTATCCTAGATAGAAGAGAAGATAAAATAAGTGAAGTATGACATTATAAAGCTTTTTTCTTTCTTTACTCATTTCCAAGCTTGATTCCCTTATGAGATTTCTACATTCCATTTTCAAATCATTTCTTATGGTTTTATTGTTAATAGTTCTAACCTAGTACTCTTCAAGCTAATAATAGCAATTACAATGATTTGATATTAGGTTTCTTCAAAGGAAGAGTAGCTTTGCCTTGACATTACTCTAATCTCCTTAGGTTTTCTACATCGATAGTCCGAAAAGAGTATAAATACCTAAGGTATCTAAGAATATTTATGGCTCCTAATGTAAATTGAGTTCTATAGAATTCCGAAAATTTCTTATTAGCTTGGATTTTCGAGGAAAGCGATAAAAAAAAGAGTTAGTTTTCGCTATGTGTGTACGACATAAAAATATGAATAAGGGAAAAAACTGTAAATAACGTTTTTAAAGAGAGAAAAGTTAGAATTTGATTTACTATATATGTTTTTATATTGAAATGAACAGAAAGGTGATTAAAATCCTCCAAATCAAACCCTGATGTTTCAAGTCACAAAGGTTCACCAATTGAGTTTAGTTTTTGTTTTTCTCTTTTGGGTTTTCTTTTGCATTGTAAGACATATGGCTAATTTTGAATCTCTGGATGAAAACATTTTGATCTAAATAATGACAAAAAAAAGCTTTATCTTCAACGCGACGATTAGAGAGGTTAACGAACCGAGCCGAACTAAATACTAGGTTTTCGAATTCGGATTCGTTTAGCTAAACAAACTGTTCGGCTTGGTTCGTTTAGCTAAACAAACTTTAAAATTGGTTCGAGTTTGGCTCGATAACACTATAATTATTTAAACGAGTTGAACAGTTCGCGAATAGTTTGGATCGTGTTAGTAAACGAACCCAAACATCTGTTCGAATTAGGCTCATTTACAGACAATTACTGAGCGAATACGAACCGAACATGAATCAAACTCGAATTGTTCGCGAACTGTTCGGTTCGTTGAACATCCCTAACGAGGATTGGCTAATTTTCTTATAAACAGTCATCATTCCATTCTACTTCTTCATTTAGTTGCTCCAAAAAGGCTACGACTATGAGAAATGGAACCTAACAACGAACCGAAATTAAGGGACACAAAATTAGAAGAAAAAGACTAGATGTACCCCGTCTCTTAAATTACACCTAAAGCATGGCACAAGTAATCGTTTTATTTCCATATATTTTCCACTATTTTCTTCTCACAATACTATGCATGTAGGGTGAATTCATCTACAAACAAATAGCCGAAAAGTTGTACCAAAAATTTACTGTCGGTATGTCATGTATCGCTCTTTTACCATCATTGTATCCGAACTTTGTGCAGTCTTTTAAGATTGTTGTCTGTTGAAGAAAAACTTATATCAGTAACCCTAAGAACCGTTAGGTTTGCGGGGCATGTCTTGGCTTAGCTACATCTCTACCGGTTGGTTTCTTGTTTGTTCACTATCTGACAAAGAAATTGTCTGATCTTTATCAATTAGTTCGTTGATAACCATTTCACCGATGACGAACTTTAATTTTGCATACATGTACATGCATTTGTATACATTTTTTTGGACGGAAAATAACCTCTTCTTTTGGTTTGGAGAAATACACGAAATATAATTCTAGTTTGTTTTTTAACTTTTACGTTTCTTTCTGGTTTTTACTAGAGCACGAGCCTTGAAGCAACTAGTAAAGTCGCTGATTTATGACTTAGAGGTTACGGATTCGAGCCGCGGAAACAAATTTTGCATAAAGTATAGAGTAAAAATGCGTAACTTAGATCATATATAAAGCAATCCGACCCCTCCTAATCGGATGCAGGAGAGTAATGCATAAGACCGTCCTTTGTGTGTTTTGTTAAACTAAAAGTACCCACTTTTTCATACCAAACAACAGAAAAGAGCGGTATATCTGTGTGATTTTTCCGAAAAACCTAACGGCTGGACAATATGTCACATAAACACATTTATTTTACCTAAAATACCATCCTGTTCATCATCTTTCTCAAAGCTTAATCTCCAGAGAGCCACCTACTCTCCACCGCCCTTACAGCATCCCTGTTCGTTTTCCCGCTGCTCTCACCACCACCACCACTACCAGTGCTTCCTTTGCTCTTAGCAGCCCATCCTTCAGCCCCTACCACTATCAATACCCCTCCACCATCCCCTCCGGTTAATGTTGCAAAATTCCGACAAAAATGGAATTTAAAATCCCTCAACAGAGGGAGCAGGAGGAGAACTTCGATGGTTATGTGCAGGGGTGTTGTGAATACACATTGGCTAATTTGAGAAAAAAATGCATGGCTTATATGAGGATGAGGTTCCACCACCCATTGCCTTAAGGTTTTGAGTGTATATGGGCCCCACCTTATGTAAGCCCAAGTTTCAATATGGTATCAGAGCAGGTTTAAAATGTTGACTCACCCCTTGCCTGCCCATGGTTGGCCACTTAATGTTTCCCCGTAGCTAAGCTTAGATGTTCATGCCTGGCTTGTGGTTTGTGATTGAGGGCGGGTTGTAAGGCGCGTATGTCAAGCCACGTTGCCACGTGAGGGCGGGTGTTGAGAATCTCATATTCGCTAATTTGAGAAAAAAATGCATGGCTTGAGGATGAGGTTCCACCACCCATTACCTTAAGGTTTTGAGTGTATATGAGTCTCACCTCATTTAAGCCCAAGTTTCAACAAGTGAGAAATTGTGCTCGCTCAGGGATGGTTTCACGTGGCTTTAGGGAGGTCAAGACGGTGGAAGAGAGAGATTTCAAGGTGGCTTCCCGTTACCATTGTGAGCTCTAACCGGTTAAAGAAAAATAGACGAGTTTATATGAATTGTTTTACTCTATTATAACATCAAAGTCATGATTTCAGATCGAATTTAAATTACACTGAATTTTTTCCATATGACATATTTTTATAAACACAAACAAGAACAAACGGTCATAATTGTGAAATTCCCCAAAACAAATAGACTAATACCATCGGTTGTCTTTAGGGCTTCACCTAGGGCGGCACAAATATTTTTATCCTTCATTCCCTCAAAATAAAATTGCATACCTTTCCTTTAGAAAAGAAAGAAAAGAAAAAGAAAAAAGAAACAGAGACAGCAATTAAGGCAAAAGTAATTTCACAAAGGGCAGAAAGAGTCATCTGTGCAAGGAAGTTTTTAAATGTAGTATTCATTATATCTGCCCATCAAAATTACATCATATGTAAAGAGATAAAAAGAAAATCTTATTTTTTCCTAACATAATTGTATCAATGACGTGTTCAATAAAATATACTTGTCTTAGAACAATATCCTTTTTCTTTTTTGGGAAAAAATACGCACGTTGGCTAGGGGATTATTCTATTCATAGGCTGTAAACGTCACTGTTTCATTCCCGGTATAGAAATCAACCAATCTTGCTTTCTGAGGAGGACCTGTAACCGTATTCTACAGTAGTATTATAATATACCCCAATTTTATGGTGTTCATTGAATAATTTATTCAATCATCAATAAGAAATATAATAATTTGAGATGTACTCCCTCTTTCTTCTTTTATCACTGTCACATATCAATTATTTTTTATTTTATTGATCTATAATTATCTAATAATTATTCATTGACTACCACAAAACTTACATCTTATATATGTACGTAACTGAACGTAGCCATTATGATTATTCCAATGTCTTTTAGTCAACGAATTCCTAACAAACGTTTCTTTGAATCCCATGATTTTCCTAAAAAATATTACAAAATCGACTTTATTATATAGGCATATGAAACTGTACATTAATTAATTCCAAAAATTGCCCGAGTTCCAATCATGAGTGCGACTTCACACACAAACACCCTATCTGTTTCATTGAACTCACCCAAAGAACAGATTTTTCTTCTCTCTTGACGGAAACCCCATCTGATAGAAGGAAAAAAAAAAAAAAAAAGCACACGCTGATGAATCTAGAAAATAACGGTCAACTACGACAAGTATTTTCAAGCTAGTCACCAACAGTCAATGTTGCTGGACCCACTGCTGGTCGCAATTCAGGTCAGCTCGGCTAGTCCAATTCCACCCTTCAAATTAGAGGCCAGCTCTGCCTAGAAGGTGAGCTTCCTCATTGGGTAGTGGACAATTCAGCTCGGTCAAGGCAATCACTCCAGTAAGTCTCAGCTCAAATACAGCTCGGTTAAAGGACTAGGGCAACGCTCCTCAGTTCAGTGCGGCCAAAGGATGTGCCCAGATCTAGTCAGAGCTACCTTCATGTCATCCTGGCAAGAGAGCCTAGGACATCACCTCTCAGATCAGTTCATCCAGGTCAGCTCGGCAGAACATCCGGGACTACATACATGCTACCTATACCTCGATTTCCTAGTTGAACTACTAAGGTAGCACCTCAGCTCGGCCACAGCATGCTTGGGCAGACTTCTGCCACCCAGCAACATTGGCCACACAGCTCGACGCTTGGCAATACATGGCCGCCATGCATACGGGGACTGCCAGCAGCGCATCCACTTGTCTCTACGAGGCCATGCAAGTGAGAACTACCAGCAGTGCAGCCACACATCACCGCGTGGCAGCCATGCAAGCAAGGGATGCCAACAGGGCTGCCAAGTGTCATCACCGTACTGCTCCTGACCATGCAGCCTTCTACCTCAGCGCCTATAGATAAGTGCTTCATCAGCTGAAGCTGGACTAAGCCCAGTTTTGAGCTCATCCACGTTGAATACAGCTCTACCTAGCTAAAATCGCCTCTATGTCAGAAGAGAACACTTTCCAGGTTGCTTCAATCTCTACTTCTAGTATAAATTCACACAAATATGCCGATAACTGACTTGAGCGTCAGAGGGTTTTCCTCGGGGCATTAGCACTGGGCCTCTAACGTTGTCTTTCCCTCGCAGGTTACAGAAAAGACCTTAACGAGTCGTTAACGGTGTTATCTCAGGATCACCTCTGATCCACCTGGTGAGGATCCGTCCTCGTCACACGTGTTGAGAATCCCACATTGGCTAATTTGAGAAAAAATGCATGGGTTATATGAGGATGAGGTACCATCACCCATTGCCTTAAGGTTTTGAGTGGATATGTGACTCACCTCATGTAAGCCCAAGTTTCAACATGGTATCAGAGCATGTTTAAAATGTGGACTCACCCCTTGCCTGGCCCATGGTTGGCCACTTAATGTTTCCCCTCACCTAAGTCTAGATGTTCATGCCTGGCGTGTGGTTTGTGATTGAGGGCGGGTTGTAAGGCTCGTGTGTATGTCAAGCCACGTTGTCATGTGAGGGCGGGTGTTGAGAATCCCACATTGGCTAATTTGAGAAAAAATGCATGGGTTATATGAGGATGAGGTATCATCACCCACTGCCTTAAGGTTTTGAGTGGATATGTGTCTCACCACAGGTAAGCCCAAGTTTCAACAACACGCATAACCTTTTCTTTTTTCATACTTGTAGATCCTTCTTTTACGAGTAAAACCATAATAAATGATGCCCTTTTTTTTTCATGGAACCATGGCTAAGGGGTTAATTTATACGAAAACTTCAAGTAAAACAGAAGATTTTATTGTACAGAAGTGACAAAAGAGTAACATATACAGAACTTTGCATGCAGTTTGGTTGGTCATGTGCATCATGGACTTAATCTACTAGACTAAAAGGGTCTTCAAGAACCTTGGACAATAATTCAAGCTCATGAACTTGTACTTGAGAATATAATGATTCTTTATACTACTACAACAAAATCCCAGTTGGCACAACACGTTTAATTAGTGATATATTAAGTATGAAATACCTCGTTGTTATTGATACACGTGGTACGATCATCAACACCAACACTATATGAAGTGCCAACAATAGTGCCGGCTACCATGTCGGTCGTCGTCGCACGAGTTGAGGTCCCAAGACTTCTGGAAGAACCAATATTGGCCCAGTTCGAAACAGGAGGGCATGTTGGTAGTCCAATAGGTTGAGCTTGATTGGATTGGAGTTGACGAATTTGCCTTTTCAAGAACTTGACGTAGCGAATTGCTTCCTCAAGCATTGAGGCAGTATCCATTTTGGTTCCACCAGGAACAAGCCTTTGCAAGATTCTGAACTTCTCACTTATTCTCTCCCTTCTGTGGCGTGCCGCGACGCTCTGAGGGTCGTCGCTGATTCTTACATTACGCCTTTTTGGCTTCCTTATCGTTGCCGGATCGATATCCACAGGTTGCATTGCTGCAATCTTGAACATCATCTCTTTCATCGCTCCTAATTCTTCTTCCTTTTCTTCTTCTTCCGTGAATTCTGTCTGAGGGTTCCCCATTACATCACTCAACATGGATGAGGTAGGTGGTAGTGGGGTATTTGAGCATGGGATTTGGTTGTGTCCGTACGCGTAAGTCGGCCAAAAGGGATCCAAAGAAGTATGATCATGGTTGATTTGGTCCTCCATAACCAAGGATGGATCCCAAGTGGAGTTTGAAATGAATTTCTCATGGGTAATATCCATTACTTTCTTTGCACAGAAAGAATGGACAAAGTGTGTCTATTTAATGCAAAGATTCAACAAGCATGATGCATGTTTGTGTCAAAAAGATGGCACTTCACTTGGGGTACGCAATCTTTCTACAAATAGAGGAAGAAAAGAAGTGTAAAAATTGAGTGGTGGAATAGAACATATTCAGAGTTTCTTGCAAAGTTTTATTTTGCAAGAATTTTTTTTTTCAACATTTCTTCAAGGGTGATGAGAGAGAGAGAAAGATTGAAAGGTAAATTTGCATGAAAGAAGAGATGGAAAAGTGGGAAGTTTTTGGTTGGGACCACGATGATTTTTGGATTTGAAGGGTAAGCTATGAGCTCTTTCGTTTGTGGAACAAGTACTTTAAGCTGAAGCAATGCATTTATTGAAAATCTTCACGCTTTTTCTTCTCTTCTTTACAGATCTTATTTCGTTTTCTCAGTCTAACCAAACATATCTAGAGATTATTTTTTCTTTTAGAACGGAAAATCTATAGATTATTCATCTCAATGCCTTATAATAGAACAACTATATCCATTATATCTCAACGACAGCAAAAATTATTGCTAAGGTCTGAAGAGCATGTATAATAATAACTCCATCCAAATGGATAGAGAGCTTGATTCACAATGAGATCTCCAGCTTTTTATGTGCCAACACAGATGATCTGAATGCCTTATAGTCAATGACAAAAAAGCAAAACAAAATAGGAGAACAAAAAAAAAAATTAGAAACGAGATATTTAAATTTTAGGGATAATTGTTCCCTACTATACATTGTAGGTATGAAATCATAAGACCCGACGTATTTTTTTGTTATTGCTTAGTACTACATTATTTTTCCCTTATTTTTTTAATATATACCAATAATTCTATACAACCGGGATCTCGGTTATGCTTTTAAAAATACATGTATTTTCTTACAGTCGAGATCCTAGTGATAGAGTCTTGGTGACAGAATTCTAATGGTAGAGTCTTGATGATAAGTCTTAGTAGTAAAATCTCAATAGTAGTCTCATGTTACCATAATGTTTTTTTTTGGGTAATGAGGGCCCGAAGTAATTTTCGACCATAATGTGTAGTGTTGAGGGATCTCCCCTAAATTTGAATATGATTCATCAATTTGATATTTAGACAAATTTTGATATAGACAATGATTGAAAGATAATCCTATCTCAAATAAAAAAAAAATACTAGATGTTCTAGATGTTATTAATTAACCAATAAAAAATAGTCTTGCCTCACATTGTCCATGTCAAACTTGCATATAGTTTAAAAAGAAATTAAAGAAAGCTAATTTAGCACTTCAACTTCTGAATTTTCATAAAAAAATGACTTCTCGTTTAAAAATGTACATAGTGAGAAAAAAATGAATCACTTAGCTACTTTTCTTTTATCATTTATAAAATATGTAGAATCAATGTAAAAAATCAAAAATAAAAATATGAACAATGAATTTGAAACAGATGAAGTAAAAAACTGGAGGCATTTAGAAAAATAAAAGCTTACTATATCTGAAGAACCCTGAAACATGTAACTTACTGACACTATGTTAAAAAAAATAACTAAGATAATATTTTTAGACGGAGGGAATAGTTTGTTTTCCTATTAGACATAGAGCTTATTAACTATCTTACTTTTCTTCTTAATATGGTTTTTTAACTTTTTCTTATAATTTTATGTATCAATTAGTAGATTAGGAGCTTGAAAGTTTGGTCATTAATGTGTGACTTTTTGTAGGAGCATCAGTAGTGTGAGATGGTTATCACTTAATGTCAAGTTTGAGACCAAAAAAATATCCTCTCAGCCTTTTCCATTTAATATATATATATATATATATATATATATATATATATATATACACACACACACACACTATATATTAATGTTATTGCCCGTTCATAAATTCCGTTTAGAGAGAAGTCGTTAATGACCTCCAACAACTTCACCAGTATTCAAATCTTCAACTTTTGCGGTCCATAGTTTTTGAGTTCAGACTTCACTTTTTCCCTCATGGGCTTAATTGGACTTTATTCAAAGCTCAAACGTACGGCATAACCTTCGATCATTCTGTATGAACTTCAACTATTATCAGGAAATTGCCTCATTTTAAATGTCAGAAATCATATTTAGCATATTAAGCTTACTTATTAAGTATTAATCATAACTAGATTCAACAACAACAACAACATTATCATGTTGCTTTAGAGGCTTCCGTCTATGACGGGGTACGGGGGTCGGACGTACGCAACCATACACATGAAAATGTTGTTTCCGGATGACCCATATTGAAAATTGCGTCAAGCTATGTCGATCAACTGCTACTTTACAATATAAGAAATGCAATCAATTTAATGAGTCATTTTGCTTTATTCAATCATATTCTAAAATCAAAGAAGAGTGTGTCTTTTACTCATTGGAAATGGAAACGTAATTATAACCAGATTCATTGAGTCATAATCATAATTAGCATCACAAAATTAAGTAATTTAATGCATGTCTTTAGATTATTAAAAGCACTTGAGATATATTTGAGGTTCACAGAAAAAATTAAGTACAAAGTGAAAACAAAAACTTGACATGCTAATTTATGGTAATTGTTACTTGTGACATCATGTGGCTTGCATGAATCTAATGTTTTTCACAAGTTCTAGGACTCTTTATGCTTATAGTACATCTCAAAACTATAAGATGTACTGTTTTTATGCTTGGTTCAGTTTAGAGTCATGATTTTTTTTTTGTTTAAATCATGTTTGAATTAATATGTTATTAAACATTTGGCTAAATAAATTTGATATAATAAATCATTGATATTAGATATTACATAATATATAATATAATACTCATTTTAATCCACTAAGGTACTCTTTATAAAAGATAATCGGCTTTTACAAACAGTGTCAGTGTCGTTATTTTAGATGAAAAATATTATTTTTAATGGTGAAAATGTTATTAGTGAAATATTTCTAGCTTCAAACTTTATTCGAAACTGTCTAACGTATAAAACCATGATTAAAAATATGATTGTAAACGGACACAAAAAGCGAATCGATGTTAGCAAAAGACTATAACAAAACATTGAGCAAATATGAAGAATAAATTAATATATCTTTTTCCATGATGTAAGTCTAGAAAATCTTAAACATTGTTCAGTATCACAAGTAATGTCGAATGCAATAACTGCCGTTCTCACCCTTGCCTCTGTATAAGAATCCGTGGCAAATTGGTCAATAAAAAATTATTTAGCTTTTAAATAATTTTTTATGTACTTAAAATATATTATTAATCAAGAAACAAGAGATAACAGGAAATTAAATATACAACAACAATCGTACCCAGTATATCCGAACGACAATATAATATTTTTCATATGAGAGTAGCCTGAATTTTAAGTGAAGAAGGCAGCCGAATTGAATTATATTTTTAAATGAAACAAATTGTGGCAACTTGATGCCTTTATAACCGTCGTGGACTTTAGAGTGGATCCAAATTTCATATCGTAAGAATGTGCAGTTTTTCGTGATCATGTTTCAAGCTTTTGGAATCCAGCTCCTCTTGCCTCAGTTGGTTTAGCTTCTTTCCTTTTTTTTTTTTTTAAAAAAAAAACTATTCTTCCCAAAGAGTCACGACATATTCTATGTTATCGCTCAAGATATATACGATACATATATGTCAATGCTGCGTCCCGGTAAATGGAGTCATTCTACAGTATCGCTATATGACATCTCGATTGTTAAGGGTAAAATTATCACTCACAATAACAAATGTATCCATCTCGGTTCTTTATAATTAACGTTACATGATTTAATATAGGCATATGTCACCACAAACACATCTTTACTACTAGACTCTGAGCACATACTCTACACAGCTCAGCTTGAAGAACACAAGACACCCCTCGATGTCAGTTATGCCATTGGATTACTAATTAGTAGTCCATTTGACAAAGTCAGCGGGTTAGCCTAGCCATCTAGCACCACGACAAACACGCCTTGGCCACTCGTTGTGGGTTGGCTCAGAATCCACTGCCTTAATTTTGCTACTCGGCCACACCTCCAGGTTCATGGGCATTTCTACTCGGTTCGGCCAAATCTGACACTTGACAGAACAACCATATGCGAGCAAGCAACTTAGGCACATAGCTCCATGCAGTAACATGTAAACACAACCAACCAAGGGGCAAGACACATGGCATTACCCCTTCCTCCGATGCTTCCAAACATGCATTGATTGCCTCGAACATATAAAAGTGCGAAAAACGTCCTATAGAGGATCAAGTTCAATCCACTATGAAAAGATAGAGACATGACCAGGAAAATGAGACACGTTTCTCTATATTTCAGCATACAAATATGACTTCACACACAATTTGACTTATGCATCTGAGGGTTCTCTACATAGTAATAGCTACGGGACATCTAATGTTATTTAACTTGCACATATTTTTATGAGCATTATTTCTTATAACAAACTGCGTTCGCATACAATGTTAATAGTTTTTTCTTTTTTCAGATCACATTTGATCCAGATAAAAATTCGACAGGCTAATCTTTAGAATAAAGCCGGCCAGCGTCAGACTAAGATATAAAGAGCCATCAATGTTGTAAATTTTACAAATGTCTTATTATTTTTTTTATTCCACCAATCAAAACATACAAAATCGTGCATTGGGATATCTTTTTTTCGCAAGCCAATGGCAAGGGGTTAGTATCCCTTTACCCCAAATTACTCACCCCACGCGTCATCGCGCGACACGTGGCACCAGAGGTAGATGGTGAGGCTAGATGGGGATGACCCTCATCTAGCCTTACCACTCATCCCTGCTGCCACGTGTCGCTCGATGACGCGTGGGGTGAAAAAAAGTGGATGAGATAATCTCATCCGAATGGTTGCGCCTATTGCGCATTCTGACCGAGTCAGGTTCAATCAAAAGACTAGTCCACATTCTGACTTAGTCAGGTTCAATAAGACTTGTATTTGAGGGATAGAAACAAGCCTTTATTAGATAAGAAAATAAAGTTCTTAAATTGATATATTTTTCTATGCCTGTTTTATTTATTAAATAAGAAAGTCGAAGAATGGAGATTCAAGTTAGGTATTTTTTTTGTTGCAAAATGATATATTTTCTATGCCTGTTTTAGATACGTATTAAATTATCAAGATATTCCTCAAAAAAAAAATTTATCAAGATATGGTTTTGAAAAAAGAAACCAAAAAAATCTTTCTTTTAGGAAAAAAAGATAATCTATAGCAATTATTGACGTGCGTAAATTATAGAATATATAATTTTACACAAACTCGAGATAATTGGTTCGTTGTCAAATTAATTATTTTTTAAAAAACTACCCCATATCATATATTTTCAGTCTTAAGATAATACTGAATTTCTCTCTCTCAAAAAAAAAAAAAGATAACGTTGGATTTCCTATTTCCTAATTTAACAAAATAGTGCATATAAATTCGTTTAAACACCCCCTACTAGTATTCCTGCATTTCAGATGAGCAAATCCCTTCCGCGAATTGAAAAAGTATACTTACAGCTTACCTCAAGCTAAAATAATTCTGAATACCATTCTCGATTTTATTCAAAATACCAGAACAAACCTTATTTGAGGCAACCCTGATTATTATATTCCATAATAAAAACCTGGAATTGGCACTGCAATTCAAGAATTAAAAGCTGTCCTGGAAGGTTTACAGTTTTGTAGTTCTCTTGGCCTGAGTAAGTGAGTGTTGAATGTGACACGGTGTAGATTTTAATAAAGACGTACGATTCACTAAAATCATGCGTTTACCGATGTAAACTTTACACATGATACAAAATGGTCAAGCTCATTGGACAATGATACATATTGTTGTTCTTTTTAAATTTATTATTACAATATAACTCGGAATTCATCTTTACAAGCAAATCAATAAAATCTGATAGGTTCCGCCCTCATCTAACAAATATATATAGAGAGACATATACATACACACATACATATATATGTTTGTGTGTGTGTAAAATATTTAATATGACATTCATTTTAATGATTGTATCATAGTCTTTAATATGAGAATATCTAGCCTTTCAAATTATGTCATTTTTGGTGCCAATTTCCTTTTTGCATGGTAAAAAAAAGTAAAAGAGAGAGAAAAGGCTGAACTAAAATCTTATTTGGAAGTGCACTGAATCAAAAACCATTATTTATAGTATTGTTCCAAGCAATAGATAAAAGAAGAGATTTTCTGTTTCATCTGATTTTTTTTTTTTCATCTTTTCTTCTCTTAAATTGGGAAAAGGGGGTCGGGGAAGGTGGCATTTCTTCCAATGACTTACATCCTGCACTTCAGCTATCTCTGAGAAGATTAAAAAAAAAAAGTAGCACACCAGTTCAACAGTTATATATTTTCATGTAAATTATTTATAATAAGACTTAGTAAATACAAATATTGGATAGCATTCTTTTTTTTTTTTTTTTTGAGGAAAATGCATCTTTTTTTAAAATTCATATAAGATGTATTTACATCAACAAAGGAAAAAAACCTACATTTACATGTAAAGCACTATCATCAACTATGTTGCAAACACCGTCAAGTAAGGGTGAGCAAAAAAACTGAGAACCATAAAACCGGACCGAAACCGAACCAAAAATATGGATTTTAAACCGAACTGGAACCGTTTAAGTTTCACGGTTCGGTTCCAGAACCGTTTTTCTGCTTCACGGTTCCAATTCGGTTCCTAATTTCCTCAAACCGTTAGAACCGGAACCGAACCGTATAAATAATAATATTTTACTTTTTTTAATATAAAAAATAAATAATAGTTTTTCTAAAAATAATGAAGAAAACTTGCGTCATTGACTCATTGTGTTACGTGAAATGAAAACTGACTCATATGGTTAAAAAAATTTATATTATGAAGTTTTAAATCTACATTTTATTGTTGCATCTAATTTTCTCGAGTATCAAATATGTAAAGATTTCCTTCATGTTTCTTGTATGCCTGCATTCGAGATAATTTTAAGTTCAAGGATGCAAAATTCAACTAACTTTTTGATGATGGAATTAAATGGAAACCATGTGTATCTAACTTTTTGATGATAACACGGAACAATGTTTCACTTTGTTTCTTGTTATCATTAGTATTACTTGACAGATTTACAAAAAAAACAGTATGACTTGACAGGATACAAGTTGGGGATTTAGCCATTTAAGCAACATTAATTTTTGTTTATTAGTTATTACTTTTGTTGTGTTGGTTGCTGCATTCATTTTTTGTTTTGTTCTGTTGAGTGTTGCCAAATGACAAGGGTGAGTTATTGCTAGAGTTGGTTTCTATTTTTTTCAAAAAAAAAATTGTTTTCTTGCTTTCGCGGTTCTACGGTTCTGAACCGGAACCGAACCGTTTTAAACGGTTCCACGGTTCTACGGTTCGCAGTTTCGCGGTTCCAGTTCGGTTCTAAAAATAACATGCTAAACGGTTCCCGGTTCTAATGGTTTCGGAACCATCAGAACCGGAACCAGACCGTTGCTCACCCCTACCGTCAAGCACCCAAACTCATTATAAGAAATCTTTTTTCGCTAGCTATTATAAACACAATATAAAAACGCAAACGATACTTGTTGGTAATAACGCCAATAGCTGTGAAGGGTAAACCATAAGGGGATAAAAGGGTAAAAATCAAGCATTATAAGAAAACCATCATTATTTTTTCGGTACTTAAACATCATTTAAGTAAGTCAAACTATTTGATCAATATTCGCATTTTACCCTTAATTAATTAATAGACCTAGACAATAAAAATCATACAAGTGCTAAAAAGACAGACAATATTTCTAGGATAAAGTAAGCATTACATTCCAATGTAAGAACTTGCCGCCTGGCAAGAACGATCATAAAAGGAAAATACTAAACAAAAGCTTCTCTGTTCCGATCATAAAAGACTAAAAATGAGATAAAATATGAGGCTTTCAGTCGCGCAACGTCACATGTACAAGAAGCTTTTTTTAAAAACAAAAAAATTTTAAACACGTTCCCTTTTTATATACGTGTGCGTACATAATTGGAAACCTCACTCATTTTTATCATCTATTATCAGAACCGAAAACCTCCGCCCTTGGTATCTTGGACAGTGAAATATAAAAGTATAGCAGATAAGTCCTCGAAGCTTTTATTCTTCTGTAAAGGTAAGCTCCACGAGGAGAAAACCAAAGTACTTTTTGGACTAATCTTCTGGTTGTGGTAGTGGTTCTCGGCAGTAATGAACCTCGTCAAAGAGAAAAACACAACTGCAACCTGAAGGGCAAAATGGTCCTCCAGTAAGAGTACAAGAATCGGGGCAACGTACCGGAACTGGAACTGAATTTACGAAACCGTTTTTCCCGATTCCGGCCGTCTTTCTGCTTGCGAAGATAGCCCTTTCACTATCTTCTCTGGCCCTTGCTTCACCTGCAAAAGTATAATGCTCATGGACCTCTTTTCTCCAATCAGCTCATTGTTTTTTTATGAAATAATATAATAGGGGACAAGGCGAAAAATAACTAATTAACCCTCGGACATTTAAGTAAATTTACGAATATTTACTACATCGGTATCTGCAACAGCTACACATTCATAGGTATGATGAACGATTTAGCACTGAAAGGTTCGTATTTATTACAAACGATTTTCCCCAGGGAATGAAAATGGAGAGAGAAAAGAAGGTAACAACACAATGGCAAATATGATCGTTAAACTTTAAGAAGAAAGAGAATGGAATGACTAACCATTGATAATGAGCAAAAGAACAATGAAGTAAGAGAGCTGAGACATGTCTTCTTTTTCTCTAGGATATCCAGATAGTTGTATTGTGACTTCCTTGCTTCGCACGGGCCATATTTGTAAGCATAAATTTATTTCTTTTTTTTATTTTTCAATATATATACACACATATATATATATAATATGTATATATATTGTGTGGCAACCTCGTTATGATGCAATCTGTTGTCTCGTCACAAGTGCAAACAAATACTCTGGATACTTGACTAATACGTCAGCAGGAATTGCTGGAATTTACTGAGCTATGTATGGAACAGTCAAATGCTAAAACAATAGGCAATATAAATAAATGATGTAAATTGTTTTTTATTAATTTAAATTGTTTTTAATTTTTTTTCAGATGATGCAAACTGTTGTTTACTCACAAATACAAACAAGTCGCTTAAGAATTGACGAACGTCAAAGGAATATTTAATTCCTTAATATGGCCAATGTTGAACCGGAAAATTCTCGTTAAAAACAAGGTATAAAACACGCAAAACTGTGTCCAATTACATGTGCAAAAAAGCGCTTGTTAGTTGCCCATTTCGTCAAGAGGGATATTATGGAAAATAGAGATTGTTTTACATGGAGATTAGAGATGATTTGATCGTATTAAATCAAATCAAATCATACTTTATCATATTTTATTATTTATTCATATTCTATATATAGACGGCAGGTGTAGCTATAAATTAAACCTATTATAGAATTTATATTCAATGAAATACGATTTTCATTCCTGAATTTACTTTTCTACATGGTATCAGAACTGTATTTCTATCCACAACAAAAAAACGTGTAGAAAAAAGACCCAAAAAAATATGTTCAGGAACTCAGACACCTCCCTAGGTGTTTCATCAATGTTCCAATATACCATCCTCGACCAACGGGCTAACGACAATCGGAAAACAGTCCAGCAGCTAAGGCGAAGGAAAGTCGACAACAGTGACTTGGTCATACAACTGGTCAACTTGCTCAAAAATAATTTCAGCATCCCTCAATTAAATAACTTATCACTTGGCATAAAATTAAACAATAACAATTACTAATTATAGGCCACCCTCATGAGGAAAGCAATCGGCGAACGAGGTCGAAGCCTGCATCTCACCGGAATTCAACCACTACCAGCGGCCAGGGACCTAGCATTTATACACTGGAAAATCAATGATCATTGTGCTTTCACTTGGCTCATACAAAATATAGAGCCTACTCTTGTGAACAATGTTTCATAGTACCCAACATCGAAAGCACTGCGGGACAGACTAGTGGTCACGTATGGGGTTGGCACGGACTCTTTACATGTATTTGACCTGCATAAGAGGGCCAACCCAAGCCGCCAGAATGGAGAGACCTCGAAGATTTGTGGAATGAACTCCATAATATTTGGATGGAGATTGAGAGACAGGATCCGAATCTCATGAGGGACCCGGAAGACGACATAATCTACAACAATAAAATCCAAGAACATAGTTTCTTTCAGCTTCTAATGGCAGTAGATGATAAATTCGACACCATCTAGTGGAAGTTGTAAGGTTATGCTTATTGAAACAGTTTTGATTTTGCTAATATGCATAGAGTAATTTTCTGCTAGAATGTATATCAAGATAGGCATACTCAACGGGAAGTCTATAACACAACCATTTAGAACTTAATAAAGCTCATATATACATGTATGTATGTATGCATGTATTTATTTATTTATTTATATGTGTGTGTGTATTTTCAGCTAGTGCATTTACTTAAACTCTGATAGACAAACTAAACTTGAACCAAATATGTGCAATGGAGATGTTACACCCGGTGGTTAGTAACAAACATAATAAATAACCCCACCCATAAATACTACCTTTTCCTAATTAACTAAGGAGGGATGAACCTCCTACATCTCTTAAATATATTAGGCCAAAATGCCAAACCAAAGAAAGAGGGGAAAAAAAGGTACCGTGAGTGTATGAAGAAAATAAAGGAGAAAGTGATGAGATTAAAGAAAGTGAGGAAAAGAGTGCCAAGGCTAAAAAGAGAAAGATAGAGAGGAAAAAGTGAGAAAGAAGGAAGGAAGAAGGAGGTGCACCACCACACCCACCACAACACCACCATTAGTTTAGACTACAATTAAGAGGTAGGTGGCACTTCTCTTTGTGAGTTTATTTCATATATAATAATATATGAACTAATTGCTATGTGTTCTATTTATTGTTTATTTGGCATGTTTATATTCAAATCGATATGTTATATGTTTTGGTTGTATCTCCATGGTTGCATAAAAATGTTATGTATATGTTTCTTTTATTTATTTTTCTGTTTCCTGCTGTTGATTGGGTTGGAGTATAAGTAAAAGAGTTTAGTTGGAATTTTAATTAGAAGTAGAATTGAAATGGTAGATATATTGTTTTGGAGAAATTGTAGTAAATTGGGCTTTAATTTACAGAAAAGGAAAAAAAAGGGGGGGGGGCTGGCCTGGGATTGAAAGGCAGGCTGAAAAGAATAGGGAAAAGAAAAAGAGGCTGGTTTCGGATTTGGGCTGGTGGAATTCGGCCCAAGAAGAAGGCCAGGAAGGGAAAAAAAGAAAGCTGCTGGCTGGGCTGGGGGAAAGGTTTAGGAGTTGGGCCTGTCTGATGTACAGAAGAAGAAGGAGGCGCGATTGGGCTGGAGGAAAGGGGGCGCGGGATTGGGCTGGGGGAAGGCTGATGGACGGGAGGTTTTGGGTTTGGGTTTTTAGGGAGGTTGTTTGGGCCATTCTTTCCTTTAGGAAAAAAAAACAAAAACTGTTTTTCTTTTCTTTTAGCTTTAATAAAAACAACATGTGTTAAATAAAAAATGAAAAAAAATGTAGCGAGATGGTTTTAGACTATGTAAGCTGAAAAAAATTTTATTTTCTGAATATATAAGGGGAAAAAAGATTGGTAAGGAAATATAAAAAAATAGTAGGTATTTCTATAAACTTAAATACTAAAAACCTGACATAGGATACTTAGAGAAAATAATAATAATAATAAAGTAAAATAATTTCGTCAAAAGGGAATAAATTTATATTTGTATACAAGAGAGTTAACAATTTTAAATTAATTAAGAGGAGATAGGGAGAATTGTTGTCACGTGGAAAGTAGTGAAGAAAAGAGGAAAAGGAAAGAATGTGTTAAGTGGGTTTGGAAAATAATTATTGATATATGATGTGTGGGAGTATGCATACACGTATATATGCACGTGTATAGGCGCGGGCATATATATGAGTATGGATGCACCGGATTACGTATGATTATGCATTTGCATTCATGGCACGAGCATTGCATTGGCCGATGTGCCGTGTGGCCCTATGAGGCGTGTGGTCCTACGGGCCGTGTAGCCCTATGAGGCGTGTTGCCCTATGAGGCGTGTGGCCCGACGGGACGTGTGGTAGGATTACCTCGAGGTTCAAGCATTATACGATAGAGAGACAGGCATTCGGATGTTGAGATATTGTTGCGTGTGCCACAAGCATGCATCATGACATTGCATAATTGTTGTGCTGTGTTTTTATTCACTTATTCAGTTATTCATGTGTGTATGTGAATTACATGCTATTTCTTGCCATATATGAAATTGTTTGGAAAGAGGTGAGAACCTACTGGGTGATATTTCTATATCACTCACCCCTTTATTTTTTTCCAGGTGAGCAGGAGTACGACTACATATACATAGAAGACGGAGCTGAGTTTGGGCAATGGGGGTAGTTAGAGCAAGAATATGTTTTCTATGGCAGTTTATCTCTTTATGATGAAATATAATAATGAACTTAGACATGGTACTTACTTGATGTTGGATTTGAAATGTTGAAATAAAATGAATGTTTATTTTATTTAATTCGTTTTCGCGAAACTTTCTACGTCACTGCTGACGTGTAAGGGAATTGAACAACGCTTTGTAGTTCTCGTTGCAGACTACGGCAGGTGCACCGTTTCCGATGTAGGGTTCGGGAGCGGGGCGCTACAGGAGATACATCAAATACTATTATGAAACATCATTCTGACATTAAGAATATAAATAACTGTACTCAATTTCGACATTACTGATCCAAGGCTAACAGATTAGGTTTCTTCTTTGAGACAATAATTAGGCACTTAATAACAACTGTTTGATGATTAACCTGGACCCTTATACTGACGAACCCATGATTGAGAACACCAGAAAGTTGTGTTTTTTATATAGTTGTAGTACAAATTTGAGAAACCCTAGAGAAGGAACCTTTATGGTTCCTGTTCTGGAATTTGCTCACGTTTCCCACAGCGTTTTAGAGGGGACTTGCAAACCCTAACCGTTCGGAATAATGAAAGAAAATTTATATAAGAATTGCCAATTCCTTGTGGGTTTTGTGGGATTTGGTTTGCGTGTAAAAATGTTTATAACAAAAACATACTCTTTAGACAAGGAAGGAATGCCCCTTGTGGGCTCATAATCACCAACATAGGTTTTTTTCTAGATGACTCATAATGAAAATTGCGTCACAAACAATTCCTAATTCACAATATAAGAAGCGTAGTCAATTTAATAAATCATTTTGCTTTATTCCATTACATTTCAAATTTAAAAGAAAAGTGTATCCTTGAATAAGAAACAGATTGTCGTAAACGACAGAAATATCATAAAGCAAGGTTATCAATAAGTCCCATTAGAACGTTACATAGACGCTTCAAACCATCCTCCCTTTGTGCAAGCTGAGAAGGATAAGGCAGCAAAGGGTAACGCCTAAAACCATTGTGGCAAACATTCGGGTAATCAGCTGCACCCATTGCATGAATATAGGCAGAATCATAAGCTTCATCACCCAAATCTTGAGCTGAATTCCTTAGCGCGTCGACGGCATAACCATACTCTTGTCCACAGTCCTTTAGGAGTTTCTCCATTACTTTGTCATTGGTGATGCTAAGTACTCTTGAGGAGAGGAAGGCGTTTGTGGCGCTGGCGTTGGCCATGGCGACTTGAGTCATGATCATTGCTAAGCCCTTGGAGTCTGCTGTTAGGCTTGTTGAGTTGGATTTGAGAGATGAGACGCAGAGGTCGTAGTATTTTGTTGTTCTGCAAGTGTTTTCAATCAAAGAAGTGTTCCCATGGACCAAGATGAGTGAAGAGAGTGAAATGAAAGATACAATGGGAAGGAGAAGGTGATTGAAATCCATGGAACAATTTTAGTAGTGCGCTTGAGCAAAATGAAATTGTTGAGGAGGGTAAGGGACTAAGGAGGAATGAGCTACTTATATTGCAGAAATTTTATTGTGGTCATTGATCAACTAGTGGCCCAATAAAATGATGACAAATAAGTTTTATCTACATGCAAGCAACGGGGTGATTGTCTAAAATAAGGAGTTCATAAATTTTCTACACATTTCATTGATCAATGACCAACTAATCATATCAGACTCGCTTTTCGTAGAGACAAGTTCCTGTCTTAAATAGATTTTGATAAGTATTATGTAAGTTTATCTAATGATGTGTTATATGTTGCATAATATGTTGTATCAAAGTTAATAAGGCAACACCCTTACTATATTTCAGTACGATTTTCTAGGTTACCGGACATAAACGATAAATGACAAGGATTGACTCTGACTAAGGATCCCGGGTGCTGGCCCGCATGTTCCTTCCTGGAGAGCCCAATCAATGGGTTCGAATCATTTCACCGTAAAGGAGTATGCTGACGCATGTTTACCGATATGTGACAGTAAAAAAAAATAGTGAAATTAGATGAGGGACGTCTAATAGGGGACTGGATCTCCTCATCCCCCACACCTTCACTCCTATGCCCACCGCCCGCCACGTAGCAACAAGTTGGGATGGTGAGGCTAGATACAGGTGACACTTATCTAGCTTCATCACTCCACTTGCTGCCACATGACGGGCGGTGAGCAAGGGGTGAGGGTGTGGTGGGTGAGGAGATCTCATCTCGTCTAATAGATAGTTGTGACCTCACCCCTTTGTCCACCGCCCGCCACGTAGCAACAAGGTGGGGTGGTGAGGCTAGATGCGGATGACACTCATCTAGCCTCACCATCCCACTTGCTGCCACGTGGCGGGCGATGAGCAAAAGGTTAAGAGTGTGGTGAGTGAAGATATCTCATCTCGTCTGATAGATAGTTGTGAGGTTGATGAAAGAAATAGATTTTACTACCGTGAAAAGATCTCATCCATCAATCAATTAGTATGGAATAGGAGAAAGTCAATCAATCGAATTGATGGATCATGTCGGATTTTTGGATCTTCTGTGCTTTTTCTGATTTTTTTTCTGAAAAAAGATTCATGTCTAATAACTAGTAACGGAAAAACCCCATCCAATGACGAAAATCGCATGTCTACATACAAAGGCTTTTTGATATGGATAAGAGGTAAATGACAGATGTATCCTTATAGACAAATGAAATGATACATAGCTCCATCCAAATATCAAGGATTCTTGCCCAAGAGGGAGCACAACCACTAAATGAAGGTAAATGATATTATCCTTAAAAACCCCGCCCATAACCATGACCATGACATTCTTGTTTGAGATGGTATAGTGTTTCCTATTAGCAACTTTGATGCAACATTATAATTTTCCTTTACCCTTTTTTTGGGCGCAATTGACGTAGAATTTCAGCAATTAAATCCATGGAATCTTGAACTGTTCTCTTGGCTTTATTTTACCAATTATTTCCTTGAGGGGCTCAAAAGGGAGAAAAAGCAAGAACACGACACTTTTGGAAGATGCGAAGCTTCCAACAAGATTTCACGGGACATAAGTCAGAGGACAATAATACAGTAATACCAAGCAAATTGTCCTGTGACACTGTCTCAGAATTTGTCCTTTGTTGTCCGAATTCAAATCATACTCCACCTCTGCACAAGTTCACATAGCTTTGAGCATCGGGTTTAATGGCTTCAATCCCGACAGTGTATAACTATGTATTATTGATTGTACGGCTTTCTCTTGTTTTTTAGCAATAAAATGGAGATACATTATTGACAACATATTGATGGAGAGCATAGAGAGGATGATCAAGATAATCAAAACATTCAAGTGGACCTTGAGGGCATAATAGATCATTAAGGAAGTCTAAGGCATTTTCAAGAAAACCAAATAAGCAATTGATTTGCTATGTGATTGTGCATTACAAAAAATTTTAAATATTTTTGAGTACGTTACTCTCTAAACAAATAAGAAATAGATAAATGGAACACAAAACCCTGCATTTCATACAGTATTCTCTCATTAAAAAGAAGAAGAAACGTTCTCTACATATTTATCTTTCTGGGATACCCATTACGCTCTCATTCGAATTTCAGAATTCGTATTACTTGTCATCAGTGTGTTCATTTTTAATAGAGTCAAGAACATATTCTTCAATATGATGAAATAAAACAAAATGACTCACTAAATTGGTATTTCTAGTTGTATTGCTTGTCATCAGTATAAACCCAGTTCCCCAAAGAAAAAGACAAACTTTTTTTTTTGTAATTGTAAAAAAAGAAGGGGGAAAAAAGACAAAACATAAAGACAAATAAATAAGCAATCACCCCTTCAGCCAAATATTAAGTTTTTCTTTTTAAATTTAGAAAAAGAACACCCATTATGAAAATTAAACAATTAAAGTGAGCTACTCTTGACATACACCTCTCCCCTCCAACCTCCCATCTTTCTCCTTAAATGATCCTGAATAATGGACTGCAACTAGTCTTTCCATAGTAGCAGTGTATCATAAACTATCAAAAAAAAAATACAATAACAATTGTCAGCACAAACCTAAACTTCTCAACTCTTTTCACCAAATCTTCTTCCACATGATTTGCAACTCTCTTTTAAGGTTATTCCACATATGGGTTCTATCATCCAACAAATGCAAAAGTGATATCAAGAATTTCACATGCAAACACATCAGCAAAATCCGCTGATGCACCTGAAGAGTCTGTGAACCACACCTCGTAAGCTGCCATTTCTTTGCTACTTTGTTGGCAACAACATGAAACACATCTTTCTACTGCCCAAGGAAATCCACGAATAACCCTAGTTTGATGAGATTGACAGCTCGATTTGAATTATCTACGCTTTGCTCTTATGTCAGAACGTCCTTGTAAAAATAAAGTATCCAGCTCCTCAGTAAAATAAGCTCAAACGCATAACATGGCAGCCTGCAAATGAATGTGGGAAGAGGGAATGGACTCATATAATAAAAAGACAAGAATCACAGGAATAGATAACTGTGTGCTTAGAGTTCAAGTTAGACCTAAAGACCTCTCCTTACCTATTACAGTAGCCTGGTTAATCTTCTTGTTAGAGACGATGAGGTTAAAATGGATGCAGGGAACAATCCTAAAGAACAAAATGGATGTGTGTGAAATTTTCTTAATTTTTCTTACTTCCATCTCTAACAAAATGATCACAACTATCCAACGTATTGTCCACCAAACCGCATGAGAGACCTGTTTACTACAATTTAGTCAAGGATGCACGAAATTCTATGAATAGCAGATGCAATAAAGCATAATAACACTCACATTTCCATATAAAAATACCAGTCACAAGATGAGGCATACCTTTTCCTACAAAAAATGACTGGCAATCAGAAGCTGGGGCTTCACATCTTCTTCCTCAATTTCCATGGAGGCCTCCTCCCTAATTTCTTGAACCCTTTTTTCCCGAATTCCATCAATTAACTTCCACGTATCATCGCTGATGATTTGGGTCTGCAACATATATTAAAAAATAATAGATTTGATACATTTCTCGGCAAAAGCTAAGCAAACGTTTTAGGGAGATTAAACAGACCTCCATGGGACGGGGAGCACCAAATGTCGCAAATCCCACATTTCCTGGAGCAAAAGTTACCCTCCCTGGAAGTGAGACACCATGGATGCCCCACCTCCCAGCATATACGATGGCCCCATATTCATCAACCGGACTAACAGCAGGCTGTATTAAAAAGCGTATGGCAACCAATGATGTTATCAACAAAAACACGGATGGGTTTGCCTCCTATTATTCTAGAGAACAGTACTAAAATAAATATCAGAAACAACTTGCATTGCAAATTAAACACTAATGTAGAAATCATAACATTTCTAGGGTGCCTTCTGTAAGTCTCTTTATCATATGCAGAAGTTCAACGAGAAAGAATCATACTCCATCCGTCCCAAAAATATTGGCCTAGTTGACTTGACACTCAATTTTAGGAGATATCATTTAAGACAATGTTTTTGTGAGAATTTGTCTATTATACCCTTTATTTAAAGCATACTTTCTCTCTCCTGTATTAATTGCAATGATAATGTCAAGGGTGTTATAGGAACTTTAGCTATTAATGCACTTCAATTTTTGCAAAGTGACAACTGAAAAATAGAAAGTAGGCAAGTATTTCTAGGATGGAGGGAGTACAAAATTTGCTAGAGAGCAATTTAAGTAGCATCAGATATTTCTTGGATGGAAAATAACAAATGGAGGCAAAAAAAAACATTATAGTTCAAGTAAGTGCACATTTGTACAAGCAAAAAAAAAAAAAAACATATGCTCGCTAGAGAAAGCATATTATTTACAAATTCTGATACAAGTATTACAAAGAAAGCATATGCTAGCACAAAAACTACCAACAAAATGCACAATAGAGAACCAGCAATCCATGAAGTAAATGACAAACTCATTTATCTACCTGATCTTCTCGAGGAGAATTCTTGTATATGCTCCAAATTTCTTCCGCCTTGATCTGCCCCTTCTCAAGTAAAACATCTACCCAACAAGAAGGAAAATTTATGTCACAGCAGTACCAACTGGAAGCTATCGCATCAATGAAATATAATAACATCCAACTTTATTTGAGAGAAAATACGAAGAAGCCAGGGGTGACAAAAACACCAGTTATTCTTTCAACAGCAGTAAGATTTTCTCTTAGTATGGATGAGGATTTCTCCACAGCAAACCGCATATAATCATCCCTGAGTGCTTCAATTTTGGCAGCAAGCTGCAAAGGATGCGGTAATTAGGTAAGCAAAACTCATCCATAATCAAAGCGGCGCTACATTTCAGAATGGGGAAGTGTAAAATAAATCACCGACATAATCAGGCCGAGAGAATATCACATCCTTACACTGGGCACAACATCACGCTCGTATCTATAGTAAGCCTTCCCAAGAGCGGTCATGCCAGTTTGGAGTATCAGAATTTCTGCAAGTCTTGAAGCTTCTAAGGTTGCTTTCGCAGATATCCAGCATAAATTGCCAACTCCAAAGAACTCCTCCTCAACAACCCTGGCTGAATGTGTGCATCATCAGTAGAGCAGGAACATATGGGCATAGAAGTCAGAGAATCAACTCACGGGAAAGCTAGAAAATTGTGAATCAGAAATATTCACAAATGATGTTCCAAACCTCTACAGAGATCCCAATGAACTCAAATTAAGTTTCATAACTTGAGCAGCACAATTTCATTAGTGTGGAAGGTGAAGTATATCTTTTTCAAAACATGACAGAGAATGTGCAGCCCACTATTTTACAAAATGAATTCTTTGGGGAAAACGAAACACCGGCGCACCTGAGTAACTTATAGAAGACTTTTTGAATTTAAAGAAAATAGAGGAACTTGTTAATAAAAGTGAAACAATGTCTTGTAGACTAGATGCCGCTGTAATCAAAAGCAGGCCCCTGGCTGAAAGTAGGATACATAATATTTTTTTTTTTGTAAGTGATACATAATATTTTAACAAATGGCTACACAAAAAGTACGATTTCTATAATTTCTTTATGTCCATACATGAAAGCTCGACAAACAAAGGCATGTTTTGGACCGGGAAGATCCATTATCACTGTGGTTTGATCAAGACAAATAGAACTAAGTCTCAATGCTTGCAATGACACGTGAACCCACACCAGGAAAGAGGGAAGGGAGAGGATGGAAGGGGGGGAAGGACGAGACCTGGATACATCCATTTAGACAATTTGACCCCTATATGACAGGTATAAGTTGACTTCCATAATACATGCACAAAGTATCACGGATCCCGCAGCCCGTCAAAAAGAAACCCATGAGAAGGATAAAACATAAGCCTAACCTCCTATATGAAGTATATACTAATACCTAATAGATTTCAGAAGTAGCAGAAAAACTTGCTGGAAAACATATTGAACAATCAAAAGCACTTCAGCAGGATAATTTGCTCAGAAACTGCCTCCAGGTAGCCTCCAGAACAATTTCCAGCGGCTGGAATTAAAATGGAGTAACTAAATGTATTTGCATGACAAAACATAGGAAACAGAAGCAAGCATTCAATTTTCACAAATCAAACCCACAGCATAAATGACACATGAAGTAAATGCAATAGGTTTAAGGAATTTCTGTAGCATAACAAAACACCTCCAGCCATCAATATCATGACATCTCTCCAACCGTAATACATGCAACGAAATCACACTACAAGTGACCATATGCAAGAAAACTTTGTCAACTTACGGGCACATGCACGCACAATCGAGTTCACATAATCTTCTTTTCTTTTAAAAACCCTTCCACTGATTTCTGAGTACTGCATATTAGGTTGACTACGGACAGAATCTATATTTGTCTGCAGAATATCCCAAAGCAACTGTCAGCATGCAAGGAGATGATAACCAAAAGTGAAACCAAGATATCTCATTTACCTCAGTAAATGGACGGAATGGGTCGGGGAAGTAGCAAGCAAGAACAGCAACAGCAGCTTCTCTGTATGCCAATCTGAGTCTTAATTCCTCAGGAACCTCTGATTTGTCTTCTTGGCCAGTTTCAAAAGTTCCCTTTTGCTGCAATAGGTGTAAAACTCGTTTTCATCAGTTATACTACGGGAGCACTGTTAAAAGCAGCAGTAATTTTCTCTATGTCAAAACTCACCCTCTTCACAGCTTCAAGAAGTTCTTCTCGTCTTATATAATCCAGATCCCTTCTAGCAGTCAAAATTCCAGCTTCGTTCCTGTCCAAGACATAAAAGTCAGGATTGTCAACATAGTGCTAAACTAGGACAAAGTGTAGGCCAAGGAATATTTACAGAACATTTTGCAGTTCAGCTCCAGTGAAGTCGTCAGTCAGCTCTGCTATTTCCACCAAAAGAGTTTCCTTCTCCTCTTCAGATCGGAAGAACTTATTTCGTGCGTGCACCTTTGGAAAATTTGATCACAATTACACCACATGAGGAATAAATTTCCCCATAAGCTACAAGCTAATTCTTGATTTCCTCGGGTCCTTCTGAACGAAAAACTATTAAGAGAAACAAAGCATACCTTCAATATTGCCAGTCTACCATCTTTTGATGGTAGACCAACTCTAATGATTTTATCAAAACGACCCTTTCTCAAGAGAGCAGGATCCAGAATATCCAATCTATTTGTTGCACCAATTACTAGAACCTGCTGACAGCAAAAATTTTACATGATAAATTGCAAAAAAAATTACTCATTGATATTTCACTTCAAATAGCCAAGATATGTACTAGAAAGACTATTCTAATCCCACATGTGAGTTTTATGAAAGGAAAAAACACATGTGACAGACTTAGGAAGCTAACTTGATAAATTAGTTCAGAAAACTATCATGTAGTACACGTTCACCAATAATTTAGAGACTAAAACATGCAGACCTGTGAAGTTGACACTTTAAAGCCATCCATCTCGGTAAGAATCTGAAGTAGCCCTTGCTCTCTCTCAGCTCCACCCTAGCACAAGAGTTCATCTTAGAAAGGAGGCCATATGTAAGCTACAATTTTAGGCTCCCTGCTTACCAGAGTTGAAGAGCAAAGGATCACTTCGTACATTGAGATTTCTAAAGATCAAGAACACATTACACCTTATCTAAGAAAATAAACTCATTAAGTTGTGGAGCATATTATACACAAACCACAACAATCTAGCAAGAGAAACATGATATACGTTCACCTGTAGAATCAAAGTCAATTTTTAAATACTAACTATAGTTTCTCAATGACCCAACTTCACTTGGCAAGAAACTTTTCGAGGCAGATAAAATTGTAGAAAATGTCAAGAGATGACATGATATTTCAATGATTTTGCAGGGATTATAAAAGGTAATGGATGTACTTCTTATTAACTGAGTCTTATAAAATTAAGATGCTAGATAAAAGATGTGTAGTCAAAGTAACATGTGATTCTTTCAGCGTTCAAATACAATCATTATATTCTCAGGCACAAAACCAGATGAAGCAGAAATAGACCCAGTCATTCTAGTCCAGTCTGAGAAGACAGTACACCATTTTTCATTTTGTGAACATGGACAAAAAGAATAAGAAATGGCAGGAGAAGAATATGATGTCAAAGAAGGATATGCGCAGCAAAGCATTGGTAACAAACAAGATTTCTACATTCTGATCCTTCTCGTGCACTCCTTTAGGTTGCACAGCTAACGAGCCTAAACTGTGATTTACTGGAAAAATCGCATTAAATTCGACCAAGTAGCCACAAAAAATATATTAGACCAAGAAATCTGAAGAGTGAAATTGTACCGTGAATTTCTTTGTTCTGCTCAAAAATCGAATCTAACTACTGATGATTGGGGTGGCTTAAGTTAGCATAATTCATATGCGAAGAAGCAGCTATTAAATACCCCCTCCATCCAATTTTGTTTGTCTATGTTTCTATTTTGGTTCATCCCAAATTCTTTGTCGACACTCTGTAAATGCTAAAAGAAAAGTAGTTATTTTACTAATTTTCCTCATTAATTCTGAATCTTGAACAGCAAAAGTTGTTTTTAGAAGGCAAATTGAGAATGGCCATTTGACTAACTTTAATTGAAATGTATGCAAGTTTTCTTTTTTTTAAATTAAATTCCATTAAAAGCCGAAACGCAAAGTACAAAAGGAGACCATAGACTACACTGGATAGGCAATTTGAAAGGTGGCGTACAATTCGCACACTATAACCAGTGACAATCTTTAAGCAAAAGGTGGTCCACTATGCCAACCTTTAAGCAAGTTTGACATGAACAAACAATTTAAGATAGAGGGAATAGACTACAAAAAGAAGCAAATTCTTACCGCTTTCACTGGTAACGTTATCAGTAAGCAGTTGGGAGGCGTCTACTTAAAGCTTTGGAATGAGAATAGGTCTTAGAAAGATGTAATATCTTAAGCATGGGAACCTTCAGGAGTAAAAAGATAAAATGATACTAATAATAACAACAACAATTACAATATAATTTGAGGACACTATCCAAAATATTGAACTTCTTAAACATAAAGTGGAAGTAACTGGCCAGAATCCCCCTCCATTCATAGATTTTAAACAAATTGGGCAACAAAAAAAAAAGGATTCTTACTCCACCAATATCAGGTCCACCGCGTTTGCTGCCAATGGCATCTATTTCATCAATAAAGATGATCGAGGGCGAAAATGATCTGGCACTGGAAAAAAGATCCTTAACACGTGATGCAGCTACGCCAACAAACATCTGCACATTTTGATATGAAAAGGTTAAAAGTGTCCGAGTATTTCTGCACCATATACTTCCACTTCTCACAAATCCCCCATAAGGAAGTAATAATGCATAACGAAGAAAAGGAAAACGTATGTACAAAAAAATTCAGAAACCAACATACTGATGCTTGTAGTTAGGATGCACCGTTAAAGGTCCATATGAAAATGGTATCTAGAAGGAAAATAATTTCCCCTAAAAGGCAAAATTATGAACGAAACTATCTTAGAGCAGGAGACCCATCTAGTTTACAAAGAACACTCTGTGAACTATAATCATGAAGGTAAATTTTTATGGCACACACCTTGAGCCCCACTAATTTCAGGTTAGAACCTATTGAAAAACTTGCCCAGAACATTCATCGTAGAAAAAACAAGATAGCACATAGTTTCACAACCAAAAATAAAGCACACTGCAGCAAATAGTAGCAGAAGCCAACTTGGATTATGAAGTACCCGGCGATAAACGTCCAATTTATGTGACACCTAAATGAATTCTAAAGAATATTTCATTTTTGATTCCACATTCAATTGCATCAAAACTGAAACCTGCCTCACTTTGTAGTTTCCAAGCTTTTTGTGTGGCTCAATGATAAAATGATTTACAGAAGCATAAAAATATATCTTCCCCAACTACATAACCAGATAACATAAACAGGATCTAGTTGAAGGCTGACCATATAAGGTATGTCTCCTCAAGACAACCACCCAATTTCGTAACCACAAAAGCATAACCAGGATTGATTGCCAAAGATGTACAACTAACACAAAACTACCACATCCCCATTCCACACTCAGTTTGTCAGCCAACAATGCAGGATTCTTTCACTAAATAGAAAAAATTCCGAGTACCTCTACAAAATCAGTACCATTAGCAGCAAAGAAAGGAAGTCCTGCTTCCCCTGCTATAGCCTTTGCCAAAAGCGTTTTTCCAGTGCCAGGGGGGCCATGGAGAAGTACACCTTTTGGACAATAGATGCCTTTCTCTTGAAACTCATCTTCATTCTTGAGTATGCGAACAATCTCTTGTAATTCCCTCTTAATGTAATCCTGACCAGCAAAATCTTCAAACGTAATCCCAGTCTTTTCCTCTGCTGATATGAATTTAGCCCTGAAAGATTGAGCATGAGGGCAAATTCCAAATCCAGTCATGTAGTAATATTCACTTAACCACGCAAAAGAAGATAAATTTTAGTCAAATATAGACAAATCCAATTCATAACAGAGAAAAACAAAGAGAAGAATATTCTAACGCAGTCCTCAACTACAATCTAAGCATATGCTACACTCCAGTTACTCGTAACCAGATCCAAATGTTCATCTAAAATAGCCTTCATAAAGTGCTTCAAAAGAGTTTAAGGAAAAGAGAGACAAAAAAGGGACAAATCGAGATAAGGGCTCTAGGAAAACATAGACAAGCCACATATTTCAGTTTCCAACATAAACACCAAGCCTCTACCAGGTACAAGTGTTAATCTAAAAGGGCATAAAAAGCCCTTCAATACTGAAAGGAAAAAAGGAAAAAGAGAGAACTAAGCATTTTGATGAAAATACCACTGGAAGGAATCAATACAAATGAAGGGGCAGCCAATGAAAACTCATGGTTAGGAAAACCTTCATGGAATCAAAATAAAATTACCTTCAGAAGAAAAAGGCATATTCACTTCTCCGAGAGAGCATGCAACTCAGATTAATATACGCATCAAAGCGACTATTCAGTGTATTAGTTATTTGTTTCTTAAATAGCTAAAGCTTTTACATATGTAATTTAACATGATACCAAAGCAAAAGATCCTTGGTTTGAATAATGCTGCCCTACTTTCTGAGAAGACCAATACTACTGCTACTCTCTCCTATTGTGCACTGTAAGACGATACATGAGGATTTTAGAGATCTTGTAACCCAAAAGGCGTACCATTTTCTCACTCACTTATTACTTTTATACCATGAGTATTAATTTGCTAAAGTAGTAGCACACAATCCATGACTTGATTAGAGGATAAGAGAACTGTACTTTATGTAGATAGTGCACTATATGAGTTATAAGATCCTAAATCTAAGATAGAGCACCATGACCTTGTAGGCCACAAAGCTTTTGAGCACCAACATCCAAAAGGGCATAAATCTGAGCTACGTGTCACCTTAAAACTTAGAAACTGAATGAACCAACATCATCTACATTCGCACCAAAAAAAAGGGAAGGAAGAAGAAACTACATGTACCTACCGACTCTTGCCTAGTGATCCTAGCGCACGGCTTTTCAGTGGCTGCCTTGTCTTCTTGGTTGGGGTTCCCAGATCACATGGAATAAGCTTGGCATAAATAGGCCTCATCATACTATCAATCAATAAATATAACACTATAGCCAGAGTAAGACGCATAGACCAAACAACAGCAGTTGCAACAGTGGAATAAACATCTGCAGAGACTGTGTTTGTGTTAATCACATCTACATTTACAATCTGCTGATGTAATTTCCGCCAAACATCATTCCAGCAATCAATCGGCATTCGGTCAATCGCATGGCGTTTGAATACAATCTTTTTCTTCATATCACCTCCCGATTGGTCTATTTTCCCATCTTTGTAGTAAGGCAAAATCACTGTAATAAACATTTCCATAATAAATAGGGGCACATTCAACTTCTCTTATGATAAAGATAAAAATAATACCCAATGCACTACATAATCTGTGGAATCTGGTAAGAACAATGTATATTTGCATCTTGTCCCAATCACGGCTGGTGACATGTTACGTAATCAGATAGCAACATAAAAAAAAAAGTGAATTTTACCCTTTACCCAGATATCCAAAGCTCAAATCTTTGAGGAAAAAAGAAAAGATGAAGCACAGGAAAGTTTGCATTGAATGTGAAGCTAGTCTTGGTAATGCGATCCAGAAGGCATAGATACCACCAATATCCTCAAGCATTTAAAATGCAAACAGAATGTCCTTCAATAGTTAAGTAAGTTTTCACAATCTCTCTAGGTCATACAGTTGAGATGACAAATGCTCAGCAAAGCAAGTGAAAGATTCAATGCTTTTCCACAAATAATATGCAATCCTACACATCAATTTCACATGTTGCCAATCAAATGAGCTTAATAATGATCTCACTGAACTGAACAGCTTTTGTACTGCTTATGCCAAACAAAATGCGGGCACCAGACATGTTTGTGTAGGCCACCTCAGGTATAATATATAACGAAGAGATCCTGGCGGAATTGCCTATATAACTTAAGCGATACAGTCAAAGCTTTTTCTATTCTATTATTAACTCCGGAAGTCCACAGAAAAATTATTGCTAATTGACCGAAGTGAGTTTTTGGCAGGCCTAAAGGAAACTTTCAGTTAAGTAGTACAAATTAAGATGATGAGTCATTGGTGGCAGTAAGGTAGGTCTGCCAGGGTTCATCTATTATGCACTACTACAACATGCAAACAGCAATAAATTCCGTTGGAAAATAGCATCCAACCTGAAACTGTCTGACCATAATTTGAGTACTCCATAAACTGAACATTATTTGAGTTCAAAAGCTTCTGGAATTCACTATAATCTATTCGGTGGGAATTTTCGGGGTCCCATTCTGTTCCTCTCAGCTTTCCCTTCAATGTAAGCAATGACCTGCTCCAATCGGACGCCAAAACTAGCTGCCTCTCTAGCTGAATATTACCCTTCCTCTCGAGTTCCTCCAATTTATTTATCCTTTCCTTCTCTGCGGCTCTCAGCTTCTGATATCCATTCACATTATGAGAAACCGAAAAACCCAGCTAAAATGACATATAAAAATTCAAATGGTGCTCAAAACAGAATCAAAAACCCAGTTAACCATATGTAGAGCTGAAGCCCATAAGCCAAATAAGACAACTTCCTTTGAAAATCCAATAACAAAAGAAAAATGTTCCTGCTACTGACACAAATTCCAGTGATTTCCATATTGAGAAACCCTTCTTAATTTCCCCGGGGGGGGTGGGGGGAAGAGCTCTTTTTCTAATTTGAGGAACCAACGTATTGAATTAAAAGTTAAATCACCTCGAAAAGCTGTTGGGATGAGATAGCATCCGTATCATCAGAAGTGGAACTCGGAGTTGTTGCTGAAGCTTTACATGCCTTAGTCCTGAGCCGCTTGGCATAGATGCAGAAGCGATGGGAGCCTGCATTTGGCAAAAAGATAACATTTTTGGCTGAAAAAAGACGGTTGGGTTTATGAAATGGGGTGGAAAATCCGAAGGGTTTTGGAGAATGGGTTTTTGAAGGTATGGTTATCATCTTTGTTCACAAGGTATTTTCGGCTTTTGCATTTTCTTATGGACTTCCCCTCTCTTTTTCTTGGGACTATGAGCTACCCGACCCCCCACAACCCTGCCCCTTCTGGATTATCAAATTTACGTATAAAATCTTTTAATGTCTAACAATTATTATTGCTCAAAAAACTGTGTAACAATTTATGAGCATAATTGAAAAAAAAAATTAAACTAATTTTCTTATGACAAATTTATATTACTCTAAAGACAACATTTGACACTGTATATCACCAGTACATTGATCAAAAAAGTATGGTTTTCCTTTTCATCTAATACCTTCTTACATTTAAATCATGGTATTTGTTAGTCATTTTTTAAGAATGATTTCAAAAATTAATTACAATTTAATATGATAATTTGACTGTTTGTCATAAATTTATTGTACTTATTAGTCATTTGTAGAAATCATTTTGCAATTGCATTTGTATAATATGAGAGCTTGAGAGCATTTGAAGACATATTAAGGTAACATCGAAAAACAAGGAATTAAGACGGACAGATATAATTTTTCATTTTGTTTTCATTTTTCTTTTTGTTTTCTTTTAAATTTTCCCCTTGTTCTTGCATCATCTGGTAGTGATACAGCCGACCGTGCACTACCTTCGACGATGCCAGTGGAGAATTTGGTTTATGAGAAAGTCTTCGGACTTTTTAGTTTTATGATAAACTTATATTACTCTTGACTTTTTTACATGCTTCTACGTTTGTGTATGATCTGAAAAGGACCGAATCACTTTGTAATCTCATGTATATAGTCTTATCATGCATTGTGTGTAAGAGACTATTTTCATACTTCGAACCCGGCTGTAAAAATAACTTTAGTTAAATAGAAAAATATGTTTCCACTACCAGAGACTCAAGAGCTTCACCCAAACATCACAACGAATAATACTTAAAAGAATAAAAACAAAAGAAAGAGTCAAACTCAAAAGATGTGTTTCTCATTTATTCCACATATAACCAGTGGTGTTAATCATGTATCTCACATGTAATCAGCCGAAATTAGAAGTCGAGGATACCATTAAATTGAAATTACAATCTAAACATTAAACTCTGACTGTAACTGTAACCCTAATGCCTCCTAACCCTAATCAATCAATCAATCAATCAATCATACCCAGTATATCCCAACGATAGCACAAGCTATCATTAGGGTCTGGGGAGAGTGAGAGGTAGGCAAACAATACCTCCATCCCAAGGGATAGAGAGTTTGCTTCCAGTGAGACCCCCGGCTCTATATGTACATGCACAGATAATCATAATAATAGGACTATGTACTAGTGAACCTATTTTATTAAACATATGCTACAGTCTTCCGATATTAAAATAGTCATAATAGTGAGTATGCACACATAATTGAAAGAAAAAGACCGAAACAAAATATGCAAAGTCAATTAAAGTGTAAATAATATCTAATCCTCTAAGCATGCTCTAAGGTGTCGTATATCATGTCCACCCCTTCTTAACCTTAATCATCTGCCTCCATGAACTCCTATCCTGGACCATGTCCTCAGAAAGGTGCAACTCTAGTAAGTCATGCCTAATCTGCTCATCCCATGTCAGTTTGGGCCTGTCTTTACTCCTCTTCCCTTCTACGGTGAGGCTTTCGATTGCACTGACAGACGTCGTTGTCTGTCTCCTCTTGACATGCCCAAATCATCTCAGTCTTCCCTCTCTTATCTTATTTTTTACACTAGTCACCCCAAACCTTTCTCTGTACACCTCATTTCTTATCTTGCCTAGCCTTGTATGTCCGCACATCCACCTCAGCATCTTCATCTCTGCCACTTCCATCTTCTGTGATTGTGTCCTCTTGATGGCCCAACAGTCTGTTCCATATAACATTGCCGGCCACACTGCCATCCTATAAAATTTTCTTTTTAATTTAATTGGAAAATTCTTGTCACACAGCACCCCTGAAGAAAATGATAGCCGTACTGCCATCCTAATCCGAGCTCAAATCTCTTGAAAATGATAGTCTAAAGAACCAAATTCTGAAGAAAAAACACTAATTTTTACACTAACAAAACTTAATCTTTGTAAATTGTAAGAAAGATATTTACGTAACTTTCATCTAATCTCATCATTTAAAGGTTAGAATACAAACGATATTAATATAAAATAAATATTGCATAGAAATACAAATAGTAAAAATGTAGAAATTGAACATAAAATTACATAGAATACAAACGGTTCATTTATTGAACACAAACATTACATAGAATAGAAAAATATAAACATTATTCTGAAGAAGTTGTGCAGTAAGACAAATGTTAAGATTGTGGTTTACATGCTTACATATACCAAATTTTTGATTGTTGTTGCATCTGTCCATTTCGTTGTGAATCCGAGTTGATTGTGGTCTATCTCGACCACACTTTCTACAGATAGAATTGGCTTCAATTCTAAATGGAGCTGCAGATCAATACGCTGAGTGCTGAACAGGGTGAAACAAACATTTCTTACATCCAGGCCCTTGGACGAACATGGTAAGACCATCTAGGCCCTTGGCCGTCCAAACTCTTGGACGTGATTGCCAATGCCATATAGGCCTTGATGGCCTTACACCTACCAAAAACAGCATTTTTGTCCTGAAATCAGCTTATCCCTTGGACGCACTTTGCAATTTCGTCAAAGGACGACTTCTTGAACGGCACTGTCAAGTATATCCAAGGGATTTTAAGATGGCACTGACAAGTGCGTCCTAGTAATTTCTGAAAGTTTCTCGAAAAGTACTATATTTCGTGTTCTTTTATTGAAACTACAATAAAATTTGAAAATTTTCCGTAAGATAGTATCCTTATGATGAATTACATTGTTCTCCATATATTTCTATAGCGAAGAATATTTGTTTGTAAATAGTTATTGCTTAAGCGTACAAATATAACAAACAGTGATATCCTTTTGCAATTTACGCTTGTTCATTGTTGGGGAAGTATATAAATGTAAGGTAATGTTTATGAGATAAAAAAATCATTTCCGATGTATCATACTTTTGCGTTTGTGTATGGTTTGAGAAGAGGTCGGATTATTTTGCGATCTGATGTACGTAGCATTATATTACACTTTATGTAAGAGAATTTTATGATTCGGATATGTGACCTCAAGATTAAAAACAACGATCTTATTTCAATATGTATAAGATAAAAAGACATTTAATGTTTCAAATCTAGAACATCATTTACATTTTCTTAAGTTTCCACGTCGAATTCTTCAAAAGAAAAAAACATCTTTTTCTACCTAGAATCTTTCTTTTCGAAGAATATGATGAAGCATCAAAAGAACAAACATAACCTATAAGACCTCAACTTTTGCTATATATATATATATGAAATAGTACTGGAAAAGAAAAATAGAGACTAGCTAGGAGTAGGTCTGTAAATGACTTGAGTCGTTCGGTATGTTCGGCTCTAGCTCGACTTGATTGGCTTGGCTAAAGGGTTAACGAACCGAGCTTGAACCATTTTTTTGTTCGAACTCGGTAAGTGACACCGTTCGTTTAAGGTGTTCAATTCGTTAATTTGTTCGTGAATTAAACAAACCGAGCCTGAACAATTAAATATATTCGTTTAAATAAACGAAAAAACTCGGCTAGTTCACTAAGTTAAATGAACCAAATTTGAATAATGCGATGCTCAGCTCGTTTACACCCTTAGCTAGGAGACCACATGTCAAACACAATTCTCTGGAATCACAGGAAGAGTCATATGGTTGTCGATGATTAAAAAAGCCTACAACAAAGAATTTATTAATAGCGCCAACCAAACCTTACCCAACTGGCTAAAATGGCTAAAAATTAAGGTTCAATTCTACAAAAATCTCTACTTTTAAAACATAACTAAAAGATAATTATTATTAATAACATAAAGTTTTTAATTTTGATTTAATAATATATAACTTTAAGAACTATTTAACGTTAAATGTGGTCCAAATCCAAACCATCACTATATACCTTGATCTGATACTAGTAGTCATTATACTTTGAGATCTACTCTTTCCTAATAATATTTCTTTACTCCAAAAGTAAAAGAAAATAAAAAGAAAAAGAAAGAGAATGAAGCTCCAAGAAAAGAACAACCACCAGCTCCGCCGCGAACAACCGTCCCGCCACCGTCCCTCATGGTGCTGTTCTTTTTCAGTTCCACCCCATAGCCCAGATCACCTCTATCCCCCAAATCCCTCCAAGAAATTCCAACCCCATCGTTCTCCCCTCTTTCAAAAGACCGAATTGCCCTCCAAATCCACACACAGTTCAGTTCCTGCTTCTCCTCAGTCTCAGACCTCCTCCTCCGCTTCTTCTAAATTAGGGTTTCGTCGGATTCTCTCCCCGGGCCGGGTCTCCCCGATTGACGTTCCTCTTCCTCCTTCTACTCCTCTGGATTCCATCATCCTACCCGAATCGTCAATTCCTGAAGAAAGCGACCGTGTGTTGAAGAATGTGGGTTCGGAGGAGAACAGCAATTTGGGAGTGTTTGATGTGAGGTTGAATTTGAGGGCTAAAAATGGCGTGGGGTCCTTGGTTTTGGAGCTGGGTTCTGAGGTTTTGGCAGCAAACAGTGGGGTTTTTGCGGATTTGATTGCGGATTATAAGAGGAATTCCACAGGTTTGTGCCGTATTGAGGTGCCGGAAGTGGACAATGTGGCGGTTTTTCGAGAGACTATTGAGCTTATGTTTCATGAGGATATCGTTCCAAGACTCGTCAAAATTGGGGTTTTCCGTGTCATTGATATTCTTGAGGTATTCAGTTGGTTTCGATATTATTCTTTTCGCATGTTCTTGGATCACTGACTTTTTGAGAGAGAATTCCCTAGACTTTTCCCCCCTTTTTTTCTTCTTCTAAACAAACAAAACCCTGATTAAGGTAAAGTAAGTAATGATGCCTGGGTTAGTTAATCGGTCATGTATGTAACAAGATGTTCTATTTCTGCAAAGTTCCCCAGAATGTGGTCTGAACAAAGTGATTTATTTCCAAGAACATCACCTCTCTCTCTCTCTCTCTCTCTCTCTCTCTCTCTCTCTCTCATTTTACTTTGTTAGTCATTACTTCATGCGTAAAGCGGCATACTTCTGTCATGTTCATAGACTAATAGAAGTGGAATGGAGACATCTGGATTAATTGGCAATACTTCACTGTCCTGTGCTTATCCCATAGTCCATTACTGATTTCATTTACGTTATTTTGCTCTTACATCATCACTCTTTCTGATGAATTGTGGTTTATTGCTTACTGTTTCATTCTTCAAGAATTTCATTAGATGTCTCTCATTAAGATTTATGCTTCTGTCCTTGAAGGTTTCATTCTGGTACATTCTGTCTTAAACATAAATATGTTTATCTATTTGTGCGTCTATTCGTTAGTTGAATCTACATGGGACAACGGTCTTTCAATTTTCCAATGCTTAGAACAATTTCAGCTTTTGTGTTATTATGATTTACAAGAGTTTTGCATGCATATGGTAGGTGGCTGCTGGGATCAAGTTCAACAGAGGTGTCTCGTCGTTTTTGAAATACCTTGAAGCTGTTCCTTGGACGGAGGAGGAAGAAGAGAAACTCAAGGTTCTTTTTTCTCGAAAGCTGTTTGATAGCTCGACAAGTAGGGACATATTAGCTAGGCTTTATTTGCACGATGCAGTCGACTCCCAACAATCCCAACAATCGTTGGCTAGAAAACTTGTTTGGTCTATCACCACGTCTGCTAATGCTAACGCTGGAAATGAACTCAAGTCTCTTGTCAAGAGTCTTATGAGCAGAAGCTCTATTTATGAAAAGGGCCATAATGATCTCAACAAGGATGACTTCATCGCTGTTTGCCGGTCTTGTATTACTTCTTTGATCAGTTTGTTTGAGGAGGCCTCCGGCACCAATTCATGTTCAACGATAGTTAGGAAGGACAAGGAGAAGTCGTATATAGAATGCATATCAAAACAGGTGGATAACATCAATTGGCTGCTTGAAATTTTGATGGGTTACCAACTTGCAGAGGATATGGTAGACCTATGGGCTGACCAAGCAGCCTTACTTAGAATGCACAGGACAGCATCTCCGATGGTTAGATATGAGCTTAGTCGTGTCTCAGCAGCTTTATTTATAGCCATTGGCACTGGGAAGTTGCACTGCCGGTCAGAAGCAAGGCTAGCTATTCTTCTGGCATGGTTCGGCCCAATGCTTCTTGATTTTGGTTGGTTACATAGGTGCAGAAAAGGGCTAGACATGAAGGTGTTGGAGGAAGCAATGGGCCAGGCACTGCTTACACTTCCTTTGAAAGAGCAATATGCACTGTTTATGGAGTGGTTTCATTGTATCTCGAAGCATGGTACTGAGTGCCCTAATCTCAGTAAAGCTTTTCAGGTTTGGTGGCGCAGATCATTTTCGAAAGGATCTGAAACTCATGCAATTGAATTTAGGTGAAATAATACCACCAACCTTCCGATTTCATGTTCTAGGCGCTTTGACTGTGCAGATCATTTAGATGGCCGACAGTTCCGAGATTGAAGATGGATATCTTGGACTGTAAACTATAGCTTGTTAATCCTCCATTAGCTTTTGTGTTACCTGATATGGTTTCAAATATGCGGTTTAATTATTGTTTCTCGATTTGAGATAGATCCCTTACAACATGGAGTAAGCTTGGCTGGCCCACGACAGCTTAGTATTGTGTGGATATGGTTCCAAAAGCGTGGTTTGTAACTGCTACCTGGTTTAGGATAGTTGCATGACAGAACAGAGTAACCTTGCTGAACCCCAATTAGCTTGGTCTTGTGTGGATATGGTTTCAAAGGCGACATTCCAGGTGACTTCCACCTTTAAGAGTGTGTTTTGTCTGCTTGGGAAATAGATGTTTTTCTCAGTGTTGAATGCTGTATTGATGTTGTAATTCCTCATGCTGATGTAACCAATTGTTGGTTTGTAAGTGTTCAAGGTATTGATATAGTGTAGCTGTAGGTTGGACTCCCATTTTTTGTGGAAGCAATGGCTTTCAGTAATCAGTTCACTTATTTTACTGCTGAATTACAATGTACTTTATTTTTACCTGTGGTTGTATGCTGAGTTAAATATCCTGAACCTGGGCTTTTACCGTTGTGATTCCAGGATTTACTGCTGAGATTTTCTACATTAATTGCAATAAGCTATTGTATTTTTTTTAAAAAAAAAAAGGTTTCCTTCATCTTAAATAGATGTTCGTTTATATATGCCTACTGGTTTATACTCAACTTGAAATGAGCTAGACGATAGAATGCTTTTGTTTCAAAGCATCTATGTTTTTGGAAGTTGGAATATAACTAGGTCGATTCTAAGTCGAGTTAATCTTATGTGTGTAAAGACTATTAAAGCTCAAAGTAATTGGAGTTCAGTTCAAAACCTTAAAACTTCTTTTGTGTTTTTCAATTCTATCTCTCGGAACATAGAAGGCTAGCGACTCTCATTTGAACACGACAATAATATAGCATAAATCTTAAATATAAGCTTCAAGTTGGAAAAAAGCTTTGAACTATTGATCTGCATGAACATTTCACAAAATTCATATCTTATACACAGATTGATGGCATCACTAATCATAAATACATCTATCGGTATTAATGACTTAAAAAGAAACCAAGGAAAGATGTTGGAAGAATATGAGAGAAGGCAGTGAAAGAATTCACAATTTTTTTTCTTCTATATTTGGGTTAGTAATGAATACGTGTAAGGTACATTTCTTGATTGAAGAAGTAATCCTTCAGGAAAATAAGTAATAACCCCCTCTTCTCCACTCCCTTCCTGGTATTATCATAAAAGCAGACTATGTACAGAAATGTCTTTTTCTTCTCTTCACTTGTGCTTCTTCCCAACAGGTTTCTTTCCACCGGCAAGAATACGCTGAATCTGTAGACCTCTGCTGAAAGCCTGATTAAACAGGAGCCTCGTCTGGAATTCCGATACGAATGGGAACCAGGCAAGGACTGCCACTGGCAGGAAGATGAGAGTTCCCATTAAATATTCGTAGCCTCTTGCAAGAGCTTTCACAGAGCTCCACATTCCCAGTCCCCTCACCAAAGGCCTGCATGCTTGTGCTATCTGTAGGTAGACATCACAACACTAATTAAGTAATGCGTAATGCCACTTCAGTAGAATGGTGGTGTTTAAAACAAACAAGGGAGCCATTATATCATTAATATGTCATCCATAGGATATAACTAGGTACTACTTGTTATTCTTGTAGCATTGTAAGGACAAGTAGGCATATATGCGTGAACTTATTTAACATAAAAAAGATTCTTACCAGCAGAAGAGCCCATCCAGTGGGCAAGAAAGCGAGTAAGCTGGCGAAAATGTCCCCAACTGTGAGACTGAGGAAAGCAAACAGTATGCCGATGGTGACTACAAATCCGATAAACAGGAAAAGCTTGAGAAGTCTGAACATCAGCTGGAAATCTGCACTGAACTTCTTCCGGCCCATTGACACTATCTGCAGGACAAAGATGTGCATGTTCAAAACCATTTACTAGAACGAATTTACTGAACTGACAATGTAAAGAATAGACAGGATTATATCTCAATTAATAGCACGTGCCTTTAGAATGATCATGACTGCAACGATAACTAGCCAGGACAGACCATAAACCTGAGGCAATAGCAGCAGATTAGAGATTTTTTCTGAAACGAGTAGTCAGGAAAAAGAAGGAAGAGGAGACATAAACCTCCTCAGATGATATACCATGATGCTTTGGTTGTTATTGGCGACATGCAGTTGGTATACGATACCATACTGATATATGAAGAAGCGGAAAGCTAAAATGATTTCATAAAACCGTCCCCAGAAACCAGTATATTGTAGGTGCTCCTGTTCTTCATCCCACCAGGACTCCCAACTTTTGTTTGCTGGAATACCAATGCCCCCACGGCTGCTTATCCATTTAATCCAATCATCCCAGTCTTCCACTATCTTCGGCCACTCAAAACCAGATGGATTGAAAAGAAAAGGTGCAAACAACCAGGAGATCACAAGAAACCACATTGAGGCACTGAGAAGCAAGAAGGCTATTGAATCTTGGGTTGCTGATCCATATATCTGGTAGACTATGAGCAAAACCATGAGTTCAAGTGCTTTAGTGAAATGGGATCTTGAGTACATTCGGTAGTTCTCTGCAAATTTCTCATGACGTACAACAAATCCACGTCCAGTTGCTCTGTACTTGGCTCCACCATGTAAAATTGTGCGCCCAAAGTAATGAAGCTTGGTCCCAAGAGAGAAGGTAAAGAAGACCGGAGCAAGTTGTAGCTGCATTGTGATAACGTCTCCTGCTGCAGTCCTGAACCCTCTCTCTAGACCAATCTCCATAACCATGGGCAACATCATCAGAAGACCGAGTTGAACAACAGATTGTGAAGCCATGGCAGCCTTCAGAGCATCATCCCCCTTGGATCTTGCAAATTTAACTATGGATCTCTCCAATCCACTCAACGCAAGATAAAGTCTTCCATACAAGAAGGCATATACTGTGAGGGCCACAAGCTGCAGAGAGAAAAGAAAAAGCCGGTGTCAACTGATAAAGAAGAAAGAAAGCAAGAAGTTTGTTGACCAAATGGCTCAACAGTCTACACCTCTTCGGCTTTTGACAAGAAAACTGCATCCAAGGGTTTTCTTTCTTCGACATAAAGAACATAAATGCATTATTTCGACTCTCTCTTGTCCAATGTAACATAGTTTCAACTTTATCAATTAAATGAAATGCAAACATCACCAAAGTCTGATGAAAATAAAAAAGATTACCATTGAGCTGACATAAAATCCAGTTGTTGTATAATAGCACGAGAGCATGCGGAAGAAGTCAAAACGATGCCCCAATCTGTAGACATCACGGCTGAGCGTCTGCTCCCCATTACCACAAGCGACCTTCGCTTCAAAAAGTGAGATTTGGTTCAGACCAACATCTCTACCTTTCCCCACTTGGATATACTCGTGATGAGTAACATTCCCACATCGTAGAGTAGAGTTGAAACCTAAATGGGAAAGTATTCTGAGATCATGTGCTAGAAAATTCAAATTTTAAAAAATTTCTATCGATATTTATTCTCTTGGGACAAAAGAAAATATGAAAAACATACAGCGAAAAAAGCAACGAGGCACACTAAGAACCTACCAGCAAAAATATCTTCACTAAGATTGATTCCCCTTGATGCTTTACTGATGCCACCACGAGTAATGTGAAAAATTCTATCAAACACATCAGGATGTCCGTAATGGAAACGAACCCTATTACATTTCGAATAACAAGATAAGTTATGAGGCAAGAAATTATACATCTGAAAGGAAGATCAAAGATACCCATGTAACCATAACCTAAAGTAATATCAAGCATCTTAAGCAAGCAAACAGGCAACCACAAAAAGGGGAGATGTATGTCTTTTTAATCTTTTGGGGATATAGGCGTGCCGAGTGGCATCTTGGGTTGACAACAAGTTTCTTCTTACCCCCTTCTTTTTTGTGCTTTCTTATGGTCATTACAGGTGTAAAACTTCATTATTTTTAAATTAGGCCCTCTGGATTCTTGAATTTTACCCATCAATTGCAATAACCTGTACCAATTTGTCTTATGCTTAATGTCCAATCTTTCTACCATAAGGAGAAAGAAGACTATTTGTGATTCCTTGAAAAGGACATTTCACATTGATGAAAAAAGTTCTATATGCGATGTGAATTCAGGTACATGAAACTAAGTGTGAAAGGACATACTTCAAGGGTCTTGCAAGAACTCTTTGGCCAATGGTCACAAAGCTTGTCTCTTGATTTGACATAAACCAAGCCAATGAAGAAACACTGCAGTTCATGTCCAAGAACGCTAGTTAGAGATGAAATGGTTACTCACTAACAAGAAACCTAAGAAACTAAAGTCTAACCTTCCAGTAAAGATATGTTCACGGACGCCAAGAATTGTAGGTGGACGAACGCCATGATCCTCATTGAACTCTTCAAGGAGGTTGCGCATTTTAAATGCTTCTTCCAAGTAGTTGTCCTACAGAAGTAACAGCAGCAGCTTATATTTTCTGGGTGAATCTAAGTGATGATGATTACTTCAGTGACCCAGTTTACCTGGTTCATATCAATTGCCTGTAGAGCTTCCCCTCGGGTAAATATAATAGCATGGTTCTGATTTTCAGGCTTTCCTTCACCAATTTTTGCTGCTCCTGGCAATTTTATGCGGTAGATTTCCTACATCAGGCCAAAATACTATCGGACTTCAATATACCTTGGACTCAATTTGGTAATTGAACGTTGGCGAAAAGGAGTAAAATTACCTGATCAAGATTGTCCACTGCTTTTACTAATACAGAATAGTAAACTTTCTCTACTTTGCCACCTTCTCTTTCTTCAACTTCATCAATATAAGCAACACGCAAAGATGGATTGCTACAAAGACAAATTCAAATTCAGGTTCCAAGACAAACATATCAAGAGGCTTAAGAGAATTGGCAGATTAAAATTGTACATCTGAATACACGTAAACTTACTTGACCATCAAGTTCAGAATATCAGTAGCACGACGATCTCCATTTCTCTTCTGGTTTCCATAGATCTGACATGTTGCAACGTACGTGAATTTCATATCAGCTATGGCCTCTAACTGTGCAAAAAGAGATCTTTGACTTTTCTTATCTTCCTCCGATGGCATTGTAACTGCTTTGTACCCTTTGAGGATTTCTGTTGACAAGGAAAAGAAGTAGAGTGAGAGACTTCAGTTAGACCTTTCATCTTCCCAAGTACCTCTGTTCCAGACTAATACAATTGAGCTCAGGAAAGACTAAGTTTGATCCGAAAAAGGAAAAAGAAAAAAAAGAAACGAAAGCAATAATAATTTGTTACATAGGTTAAATGTCTAACCTACATCACATCCATGCTCAATCTCTTTTGGCAGGTTAAATTTTATAGAAAATTGGACACAGTGTTTCGATTAGAATTCAAACTAGAAAGAAAACAAATTTAAAAAGGAAAAAAAAATAAAAGTAGAAAATGAATTCATCCAAATATAATAGACATTATGCTATCCATTTCAGACAAATTCAGTATACAGCGCTCTTCCTCTTAAGGATGAGGATAAGCTTAACAAATTGCACATCGTTCTGGACTTTCCTCCAGGAATTTGACAACATCAATAAAGTAATATTCGCTAATATGCTACTGTAACCACAAGTCAAGGTATAGATGAGCCTCAGAAGGTGTTCCATATATTGATTATTCTTACAAACTGACATGGCAAAATGTCTACACCAATGAAGAGCAGAATGTTGCTCAACTCCTGACATGCAAATTCGTTGGGGGGGGGGGGGGGGGAGTTTCTTCTTACCACTTTCGTAAGCCATATCAAGGAATGCCTGAAGTTTCAACGCCCTTCTGTAATACATCATTCCTCTAACTGCAGAATTTCGTAAAACCCCAATCATTGTTAGGACTATGCAGATATGAGACTCGAATGCAAGTACCACCTAACCAACCTGTTCTGCTTAGAGTTTGCCCTCTTAAGGAAGCCCAATGACGCAGTTGCAATATGTTCTCTTCGCTTTCCCAAATCTCATATTCATTACAATTGAGACGTTCTAGGAAGTTATTCCATTCATCTGATACGTAATTGAACAGGTTAATCAAAAGCAGGATAAGTGCATCAGCAAAGTAAGCACCATCTCAATGAAATTAACATGTGGGAACCTGGATAGATTTTTTGGAGATAGTATATAATTGATACACCATCCTCATTTTCCATTTCCAGGTCTGTCTTTGAATAGACAGTTTCTTCACTATAATAGGGAGTCATGACACTGAAATTCACAAATCAGTGTAAATTTGTCACAAAAAGCAAAAAGAAAAAAAAAATTATAAGAGAGTGCCAGGTGATTATTCAAATGTCTTTGAGATACATGAATAACTAGAATCGGAACTCAAATGGCATGTAGCAAAGAGGTAATCCTGCTTCTTCATAACTCAAAAAATTGTTTCTCGAGAAAATTGTAAATCAACCAAGCGAGCCAAACCTATTTACAGCTGGAGCTTCAAAGCAACTCATTAGCTACATGCATAGCAGTAGCAAGAATAATGGAAGTCCTCTACTGATTCTCCCAATTTTCTCAAACTCATCCACGTTTAGTCATGTATAATGACCAAACCAAAAAGGGGACATTGTTGTGATTGTCAAATTTACCTGAAAGAAAGCATTTTACGCACTCGAGGTGCCCTTGGCATATCCATGAATAATGAGTTTGCGAAAAATGAGATCCTCCGGCGTGCTTCGAGGTTCGTTGGCACCTCAGCAGCAGATTCTCTCACAGTCAGGAGGAGATATAGACGACGTATCTGAAAAATTGAAGCAGAATAAGCGAAATTTGTGTTATAAATCTCCACAGTGTATACTTCCAGTTCAGTTAACACTTCACCTGTTCTTCCCATTGGGCTGTAAATAGAGGTGGGTAGGAAATGGCTGACTTTTCAAAAAGCTGCCTTCCAGAATCTTTGCTAGCATTACTCACTTCTACCAATTCACTGATATCAAAAGAATAAAAGATTATTAGGTTCCATTTTTCCACCTTTTGGTCAAGAAGCAGATAAAATTTTGACAGTCCTTATTTCTTCAATCTGATTGTTTTTTAGGTTCCAGGTTATAATCTTTCACTCCATTATCTTAGAACAATTTTGTGTAATTTCTCTGTCCCCTTTTTTAATCCTTACCCTTAAACCAACGGAATTCATATATCTTTTCAGAATCCATCAGTATGCAGTTTAAACAAAGATCTTCTCTACATTTAGATCAGAAACCAGGTTTTCAAGAAAAATAATAGACCTAAGCCAAAAACACCGGCCAACAACCACCTTAGTGTCCAATGTGTTATAGCCAATGCAGAATCCTTGCAAACTATATATACTCCTGACAACAAGAATTTACTCAGGAAGCATAAACTAACCGAATTTCGTTAACCATCATGTCGCGGGTAACCACTTCTAACATATCCTGCAGTTTGAAGACCACAGAGCCTTCCTTGGAAGGATCAGCATCTTTCTGCATCGAATAATTAACAAAAATGAAGACATTAGGCCAAAAGCTGGCAAAAACAGAGCTAGTATACAATAATGAAGTACTAGATTCTTTTGCATATTCTCACCAATATTTCCACAAGTTCCACAAATTTGTTTACTAGTTGGGGAAGAGGACCCATTCTGAAGTTTGTGAGGAATGTGCCTTTTGAAATGTTGCTTTCGACTTCTTTGATGATAATTCCAATTACCCTACATAATGTCAAAAAGATGACAGTTACAACGCGTGTTACTAAAATACTCATGGAAACATTTCCACCTCAAAATCCGAAAGGAGATGATTCTAGTACTTCAGTTTGTGCTCATTAAGTCCATGTACATCTGAAAACAGCCAATATTTAGGCAGGGTTAAACTAGACGCTGAAACGTTTGAATTCTAGGAAATTTCTCAGATATTTTCATGCCGAGTATTACCCTATAGGATCATCCAAAGCAATACATGGAAGAAATTACTAATTGAACCAATTACTAGAGTCGGGAAAGGATAAAAATGAAATAGAAAGAAAAATGAAAGAAGAAGAATTGCAAGCAGTAATTAACCAAGTAAAAGAACATGGGGAAACCAGAGACATTTGACGTCCTGATGTCTTAATCAATATAATTATGTCTATGTGTGCTCAATACATTTTTTTTTTAATGAAAAAGAAGGTTGTAAATCAGAAGGAAGCCCCAAAAAAAAAGGAACAACCTTGTCTCAGTTTCTCCAATAACCAAAGTATTCAGCACAAGCTTGAATGACTCATAGCACTCTATAACAGCACATTTCATATACTCATCCGCACATATACGCTTCCAGAGGTCAGCATCCTTGGATCGAAATTGAGCTGCCATATCAAGTGCAATAGGTATCTGCAAAACTGAATGTTGTTAGTCCTGTTAAGGACACAAAGCCAGCAGAGAACAAAGGAGATGGAACTGACCTTGCTGGCAAGCAGAAATGGTGGCCACTGGATTAATTTGAGGCTAGGATCTGAGGAGTAAGGAACCAGCAACAGATCCATTTCCCTGAAAAAGAAAAAAGAACAAGAAGCCTATTTAGCCTCGCCTACATCACTCAACTCCAAAAGTTAAAAGAAGATCACTAATAGATGCAGGTAAAAAAAGTTCAGTGGCTTCACCTGTCACTTATTAGATCTTCTTCACGGAAGCTACATATGACTTCATTCCATAATTGAGCAAACTTTGCAGCTTCACTTCTCTTGCTTGCAGTAACCTATTGGTGGTTCAGTGTTCAGTCACATATGTATAACGAAGAGAAATTCCACCTCATAAAAAATGCTTGAGCAATAAGAATGGTATTGGAAAAGAAAGATCAACCTCCTGAAAACGCTTTGACAAAGAGAAACCTCTTTTCTTGGTTTTGTCTGAAGGCACCAGGTATGTATTGAAGGCACCAGGCAAAGACATGAACCTGGACCTTAACATGCCCAGAGTTCTAATCTGCAAAAGGAAAAGCAACGCGAGTTGGGTTCAAAGAAGAAAAGAACAATATTTCTGCTATACATGAATATCAACGAGGAATCCCTGAAAATAATGACCCAATGAATATGTACATGGATTAATCCTCATTGTTCCTAATGTTATTTTGAGCTGGATGAACTTGAAAGAGACTAAGATATGAGAACCTCTACTTCACTGAGGTTACAACAAATTCTACAGTAAGTAAATGACGTATGAATTGTTAAAAAGATCTCTGGAATATATTACCTCCCCCAAACGATCAAATGCCCCAATGACGCCACCATATATTGTTGAGAAAATTGCATACCATATTTGGGTGTCCATAAAGTAAACCTGCATAAAACTTGTGAAAATGAATAACTTGTATTCCCAAGACAAAGAATAAATATCTTTTATAATTAATATAGAAAGCATACCAGTAACACAGGTGCCCAAAGGGCAGCGGCAGCACCATAATTGTGCTTTGCTGCAGAGAAATTTACAGTTAGCAATTAAAAACCACAAACTTGTAAAGCAAGCAAAAACATATCTTTTTTTTTATTTAAAAAGTAGTTACCATCGGGGAAAAATTCATGCCAAGTATACTGCACGCGACGAATGTTGATTATGTCTTTTGTTGGCTTTATCAGAGGTTTTATCTACACCAGAAGATAAGTGAGATACAAAAAGTATAAACAGAACATGACAGTCAATATCTTACACAACTAAAAACAAGATTCAAGGGCATCAAGTACCTGGACAAAATAGCTAAAAGCAAGTTTGCAACAAAAAAGTAGCACCCAAAATAGAGTATACCTGATATTAAAGGGAAAACGTAATCAGTAATGCAAGTGCTCAAAAGGAATATAAACTACTTCAATCTGGAAAGAGATGCGTACTTTATTAGCGCTAATTGACTTTCATGCATTCCTCTTCCCACATAGATCCTGGGCTGTACAAAATAAAATCCAGGCATAAGACATTGAGCAGATGTATTTGAAGTTTGAGAATAAAATAGTCTAGAATCACGTAAAACTTGTTCGAATCTTCTGACAATCAAGACAATCTCCGAGTCATCTATATACATAGTAGAATCACACCTGTGACCACCATAGGAGAAACCTGAGAATAAGCCAGTCTGAATTCTCAATCCAACGCCGCAACATTGGGAAAATGAAGAGAACAGCTGCCAGAACATTTGGCAGGAGGTACAGAGCCACAGCCAAGATATATAATCGAGGAATGCCCTTGAATTTATTAAGGAACGATAATACATCTTTGATGTTTCCAAATAAAAGCGAGTCTTGCTGATGTAGATAACACAGTGGCAGGACGATGGACCAAGCAAGGCTAACAATTATCTTGAGGACGTTTCTTAATACAGCAGTGAACTTCCATCTATGACACCCCGGAAAGTTTAATGCAATGTCCAGAATACCTGATGCATTATAGTAGAAACTGAATTCCCGAAGATGGAGTTACAACAGCAAGAGGAACAGATTTTATATTTATGTACATCCATCGCACAACAAAGGCCAAAAGAGAGTTTTCACAGAGGAACAGATTTTATATTTATGTACATCCATCGCACAACAAAGGCCAAAAGAGAAAGTTTTCACAGGACTGAAGCTTCGTTTCTGGCAACATTTTTGTTCACTTGAAACCTTTGGTGCAAGAGTTATACCCGAAACATGAATATCTAAGTTTCTACTGAAATAAAATTGTAAGGCCTACCAGCACATGTAGATCATGATCCCATTCCTTTTGTTCCCTCTTTCACATGACTAACCAAAGGCTCTGTACTCAACTTCTAAAGCATGCACACACTGAATCAGACCATCATTGTCTAATGATGAGAACATGAAAAAGCACTGGGCCAAAAGGTCTTTTTCATCAGAGCCAATGAGGAAAGTAAAACAAGAAAGCCTAGAATACACTCAGAATATGTTCAAAGATGAAAAAATGACAAAGTGCCTCGATACCATAACAAGAAAAGGAACATATACATCAATAATTCTTACACCCAATTTCAGTCTACATTTAGGGAGGAAAAACAAGGAAGAGATAATTCAGTAAAGTTGGAAATTAGCACCAAGAGCTCATGACAACACTTCTAACATTAGAATTGCTGTTGAAATGGTCAAGTAGAATAACGCACTCTGAAGGAAACGTAGAAATGCAGCCGTTATGAAAATACTAGACAGCTTATACAGGATGTCCTTCCGGAAGATGTCAAATAAGGAAACATCACTCCAAGCAATGATAACCATGACCTGCATCAATAGAATCCAAACATCAATTTCATACAAGAACACAGGAACAAAGTAGATCAACAGAAGTTCTCATCTAAGCGATATACCTGAAGAGCCAGTATTAAAAAGGTCCATAGACGGTCAAAACTTCGAAATGTATGCCAAAACGTCCTTGTCTCCACAAAATAGGATTTCCCTGTACTCCCGGACTTTGTTCGTGTTCCCTAAAAAAACAACTAACAGGCTAAGTAAAGAAGTTCTCACAAATTATTAGAACTGCTTGAACAGAAAGCACCTTTCCAGCATTGCGTGTTGATTTGAAAAAATCACCATCATCCCTCATAGGCCACCCTAGGCTGAAGCAATCAGCTGACCTGTAGTACATTCACCATTTAGCGATATCCAAAAAGGACAACCTAGCGTTTCTAGATTCAGTTTCTCAAATGAACTCTTGAAACCATCCATATACCAGAAGTACTCATTTAGGTCATCGTAGTTGCACCAAGCTGAGTGTGGGGCTGTTCCATTTTTGCTCTTTTTGGACTCCTAAAAAAAAAAGTGTGACCTCTGAAGTATATGTACAGAGATCTCGTAGAAATGTTAATACATTGGGATCAGTGAGTTGAATTACCTTTTCAATCACTCTGTAAATTGGTGTTATAACCTTCCGGAGAAAAGATTCATCATCTCCACCATAAGAAGGTTTGATATTTTCTCCAGTGACAATGCTTACATTTCCAGCCAAAAGACCATGTAGCTCATATGCCATCTGAATAAAACATATGAATGTCGTCCAAAAAAATTCTTTTATCTATATGAACTATATGATAATCCTAACAGTCAATAAATGGTTGAACGGTCTAGGAAATAGTACTGATGAGCCACTAACATTGTGAAATATGTAGCACAGGCATTCTGGCATGAACCGGACGTTAGCAGCTTCACCCCAGATCAAAAGATAAAGGCCCATATAAAGTATTTTTCTCTGATGCACCTCCTGTGGCCCTTGGGGAAGTCTGGAGCAACAGGGTTTGTTACATTCCAAAAGCACAGATGCATTGTCACAGCAATTGCTACATAACAGCGTACTAGTATGTACAAATATCTAACCTTAAGCTGTGCTTTCTTCCAAAGTACTTGCACCATTTTTTATAATTTTTGAAAAGCTTGCTCATCAGGGCATCTACTGCTCGGTCATCAAGCTGAAAAGAGAGATTACTGCCTTTTTACTCAATGATATTAAAAACCAGAACAACTCAAGAAAGATGTAAGCTTTGACTAGGAAATTAGAATAGCAGTCTGGAAAACACATACTGTACCTTGTTAAGCGGCTCTGGCTTAGGAACAAGCCTTATATGGATATTAGCAAGCAGTAAGATCAAATGCTCCCTCTGGTTTCGAACATTATCTCTCTGAGGCCATTAAACGAAAGTACCAAGCAGTTATTGCCACATAAAGAACTTATTGCGAACAGGGAAAAAGACTATATCAACTAGGTCATGGGTACATGCCTGAAAACCAAACATGGCACGGAGCCAATCAAGAAGGTCCAACTCCCCTGCTTTCTGTCTTTGCTGCTCAAACGAGGCTGGCCAATTCAACCCTTGTGTGTTGCGTAGAGCAGAAACAGCAGCTTTGACCTGGCATGTAACAATAGTAACTGAGTATTTGCTCCAAAACAGAAAACCATGTATCGATTATATCTAAAAATGTAAGTGTGTAACCTCTTCAAGCTGCATGATAGATTGTGATGCCCCTGCAGAATCCAGAGGAAGGATGTTATAAGGAGCATAAATTTCCTTCTTGGCTTGAACGTCGTTTGCAGCGGCCATAATCTGTTCAACAAAGTTCCAGGGTGTAATTGAGTTTCTTATGCGGGCATGTGATTAAACAGATATAGCCAACTACTAACTAAAATAAATTTCATTTGCACGGACCTCAGCCGAGACCTCCTCAACTTTTTCAGTCTTATTAACTGCACAGAGCACTTCAAAGAGCACTCCCGCAGTCTGATAAGCTTTCCCAAGCTGAGCTCTGGCAAAAGAATTACAGAACCAGATTACCAACTCAGAGTGGAAGAAAAAAATATGCATACTTCGTTCACCTCCTAACAAACTTGTGTTACCTATCAGCTTGCTCGCCCTTGTTGAGCGCCAGAACATAATGCTCATAGTACTGCTTGTAGAAGCTGAGAATTTCCCTCGCATCAGTCTTTTTTACTCGGGCAGCAAGACTTGGAGCATCATCCTGATCAGAATTTCCATCATTTAGTGTACATTACAGAAATCCAGAATGCATATGTTCACCATCCTCACAGCATTACACAGAATGGTCACAAGAAGCAAAAGCTCATGATATAACAGAATGGTCACAACTCGAAACAATCAAAATAACCTCCACTAGATCTTAGTTCTAAGTCGATGCAAATATGCAAGTGACAGAACTGTGATCTTCAGTTGTCCAACATGACATCAGACTTTCGGTTCCAATATGACATCGGAAGACACATTACACAAGTTCCTTAGCTTTCAGCTCTCACCTTGTCCAAGGCAGCATAAGGAGCTCAGTAAACAAAGAAATTCAACAAACCATGTTCTTTTCTTGTTTCTCTACGCCCTATTAAAAAATATTAAGCCATTGCAAAGTCATTGAAGGTTCATCAAAATCTGATATTCACGGAACTCTCCAATTTCGTACAAGCACAACGATCTAGTCCAATCAACATTCATGAAATCCCAAAAGTTTACACCGAGCTTCTCTGCCAAAAAATTAGCATGCATAGAATTCGTATGTCCTGCAATTTTAGGACACATTTGGATTGTTTTTCTTTTCCTCCCTTTATTTTCTTTTTTCCTTCTTTTCATTTTCATATAAAATAATTTTACTTGTTCATTTCGTAAGGGGAAAATAATCCAAAATATTTATAATACATAAATAAATAAATATATATATACACACACAATTATATGACAATATATATCCAATGATATGACAACGTTATTCTCATACTATATCTATAGCTTTTTCTGTCGTTTTAATATACTAGATATGATTGTTGTTAATCATACCACAACGTTACCCCTGCACTTTTTATTTCCTTTTCATAATTCCTTTTTTGAGATACCTTTGCACCTTAAAGCATATGCATTTTAGCGCACAATATCTCTCGGCCTCCATAAGGTCATCTCCAATCCATGCACCAAAACATTCATTCCGTGTAAAAATTCTCTCCAACCAAATACCAAACTCAACATCTAATAGGTGAAAATGAATAGTGCTATACCAAATATGTGAAACATTATTCATTGCCTTAAATCACTATTCATTCGCCACATCAGCATCTTAATTAACTTAAGAAAATGTTAATTTCGTTATAAGAATTTTTATTTTTTATTTTTAATTTTTAATTTTCAAATTTATAGGAACACGTTAAGAAATAATCTACCTCAGTTAAATTAATGAATAGTGAATTAATGAATACTTACATCAAATTTATATGAATGTTAAATTTGTGTTAAATTATTTATAATAATGAATTAAAAATAGAATGATAGAAGATTATTTAAGAAATATTCTTATTTGTTATTGGATTTGGAGTTAGTGGTTGGAGTATTTTTTTTATTGTTTATTTTACCAAATATGTGATTTGGTGCAAAATTTGGTGTTTTGGGTTGGAGATGACATAACAAAAAATGCAAATGGAAAAAAAATCGTACCCGTTCTAGCCGTTGAAGGAGACCGGTCTTGAACTGCCGTACACCTCGCCCGCTCGACGTCGGATCCAATCTATGCGCCTTCTCGAATGCGTAGAATCGACCTGCGCGTGCAACAGATAATGGCAAATATTTTCAAGGTGATATGTTGAGTATTGAAGGGGATGAGAGCGGGAGTATTACAAAGATAGGCGACTCGAGGGCGTTCATTTTGAATCTCGGTGGCGACACGAAGGATCGGAGCAATGGACTGGAGAGACGACGGCACGACCTCATTGTCGAACACTTCCATAGAGAAAGTAGTGGTGGCAGCGCTACGCGACGGACGCCGCGTCAGCGACATCTGCGGCGTTATGGCATCATGCCCGGACGCCGACATCTTTTTTCTCTATCTACCTCTCTATCTACAAAACTTTGTCTCTGTCCACGCCTTTTTGATCCTTTCTCCTCCACACTCTGCAACCACAGCCAAATCAATAACGCTTTCTACGATTCGTCAGTTTGATCATGCATATATGTATGAATTTCCTAAATTGATGCACCATATCAATTCCTTGTCCTTCAATCATTCATGAGCTCTACACAATTACATTAAAGGCGATCTCGATACATTAACAGATCCTAACGACGCTGATCACTCATTCGTGTCATTTCCTATAATTGGTCGTATTCTACATCTCAAAATCTCGAAAATTTTGACAATGTCGATGAATATATCTAGATCATTCATTCATGAGCTCTATAGAAATACATTGATGGAATTTGCAATATATCAGCAGAGGATTGCCACGTTGATCACTAATTATGATTGATCAGTATTTTACGACTCCGTACTCCAGAGTTTCTCGTAATTAAATGCATTTTGCCAAAGCTAGGTCTGGTTGTACAGCTGAAGAACTCGAGAATGTGGGTTGATTATCAAATCAAATTAGCATTATAAATCATTGATGTGAATCTCCGGAAAAATCTACAGAGAAAACAATTGCGTAGCGGCGAGCTTACAATATGGAAGAGCTACAGCTGGAGTGAAATTATCATGAAAAGATTGATTAAGCTAAGAAAGAAAATTAAATTGTAAGAAAGAGGGAAGGAAAGAGGAGGAAGTAGGAAAGATGGAGAGAGATAGAGGAGGGAGAAGGAACATACCAGAAAGCGAGGCAGAGGAGGAGGGGGTCGTGGATGTAGAAGAGAAGGGTGGAAGGCAAAGGGAGGGAGAATTTTAAATGGATAGTTTTTTATTTTTTGAGAAATATAGTTAGACATTGGGTTTATGGGTGTTAATAATTTTCACGGTTAATTATATAGGACACTTGTTCGGATGTGAGAGGTCGTCGCTTGGGACTGTTGAACAAGCCTTTGACTTCCACATTTCTGGGTCTCGTTTCCCCTTTTTATTTTTTCTCTTGCATTTTTGTTTTATTTATTTTTCTTCTTTTTCAAATTTCCAATACTTTTTTACTCAAAAAATTTTCTGTACTTGGTAATCCTTATAAATTTAGTAATTATTATGATGGGTATAAGGAAATTAAAAAAAAAAGACCTTAGACGCGTAACAGTAGTTCTATATTTTTAAATTATTAAATATTTCAACATCAAGTGCCTATTTAGTTAAGACTGAAATATTATCTGCAAATGTGAAAATTTACTTTAACAAGAGAAAACAACTCGTCTTTTTATTTTATATCTTATCTTCTAACTACCATTTTATTTAGTTGTCTCAAGTTAATATATATGACGTGATCTTAATGTATAGATAAAAAAATGAGATACAAGATCAATAATCATATTACAAGCTTGTGATTCATGAATTTTTAAGTTTGATAGCTTTTGAACTAAGCTTTCTCTAAAATATGTGGTTATCATCAACGTAAATGCATATGGTGTATGCAAGACAATCAACTTAACGAAAGAAAGTTACCTTACAAAGTCAAACCATTATCACAAGTGCGACAATATTAATTACGGAATCAAGTATCTCTCACATATCTACAACTTCGCCCGTTACTATTTTGTTCGAGACTTAAAATGATTTGTATAACGAGGGTCGTATCGGTAAGAAAACTCAGACCCTATCTCCAAGTTTATTTTTTGGGGTCGAGACTAATCAACTCCTAAAGTCAATTCTGTCAAAGCCAAAGGCGTTAGATCGGGTACCAAATATGTTAAAGAATCGGCCAAGTATGACATTGATTATCGACCTTAGACTTTAATTAAAGCCAAGCGCTGGCGACTTCATCACTGAAGGGATTTCAGAGGAAGATGAGCAATCACAGGAGGGTTAGTGGATTGTTTTCGTTGATGGATCATCTTCATGAGATGGCAGTAGAACATGCCTTTTAATCATAAATCCAAACGGGAAATAATTTGAATACGCATTGAGATTCGATTTTAGTACAATCAACAACAAAGTCGAGTACGAAGCTTTCATTGCTGGTCTCGACCTCGCGCGAAAATTGAAGGCTTAAAAAATTAAACCATGTAGTGATTTTCAATTCATTATGTCTCAAGTCAACAGAGAATACGAAGCAAAAGAATATCAGATGAAGCAATATTTATTCAAGGTTTAGCAGCTCCAGGCTATGTTTAAGAAATTTAAATCGAACATGTCTCTAGCTCGGCGAACAAAAGAGTCGACACACTTTTTCATTTAACATCCTCAACTCCAATAGCACTGATGAAGAAGATAATGGTAGAACTCGTCATCGAGCTTGCGATTATGCCAAGGAGCTTCAAGTTGAATACCACAACACTTAGATGGACAAATTTGTTAGCTGCTTAATGCACGGAGTTCAACCACAAGACAAGCAAACAGCACACAAGTTGCACATCAAAGCAGATATGTGTACTATTTTTAATGGGTTTCCTTACATGAGGTCATATTTTCAACCGTGGTTGAAGTGCGTTTGTAAGAACATAAAGATTATATCCTCAGAGAGATTCACATGTGAATCTATGACAATCATTCTGAATCAAAGTCATTAGCTCAAACGTGCTATCTAGCCAGATATTATTGACTGATCTTACACAAAGATGCTCTTGAGTTGGTGAAGAAGCGCAAATCATGCCAGGTGCACACCCCTTTGACTCATATCCTAGTTAGGAAAAAATTTCCATCATTAGCCTCTGTCCATTTGTTTAATGAGGGATTGATCTCTTTGGGCCTATACCGTGTGCTCTAAGATCTGTTTAGCATCTCTTTGTTGCTATTGTTTATTTCACAAAATGGGTCAAGACATAACCTTAGCAGCAATTACAGGAAACTATGTGAAGAAATTAATCTAGAAGCACATCATTTGCTGTTTTAGATTGCTAAGTGTTTGGTATGTGATAACGAAAGGCAATTTGTTGAGGACCGAGTCAGAAGCTAACGCGTCAAGCTGCACATCAAGCAACATCTCTTTGTAATGACTCATCCTAAAGCCAATAGTAAGGCAGAGCTAGCCAACAGAAATTTAAAGAAGAGACTTAAAAAGCGTCTAGAGCGAGGCGGGACAGAATGAGTTGATGAAATTCATAGCATCATGTGGGCACATAACTCTTTCTACCTCCACAAAGGAGACTCTATTTGCTTTAATCTATGGATCCAAAGTGGTTATATCAGCTCATATCGCCGCCTTGTTATCTAAGGTTGAGAATTATTTTGGCCATCATTCAAAATCTTCTTCTCAACTTGGACAAGTTAGAAGAAAAAAGAGAACAACTCATGTTTGTATGTCACGATACAAAAGCCTAACTTTTTAGGATTATAATGCTAGAGTGTGGCAAAAGTTTTTCAGGCTGAAGACCTCGTCCTATGCAAAAACTCAACCACTCATGTTGGTTCCTTCGACAAATTAGACACAAATTAGAGGGGCCCATACCGTTTCATCAAAAATATTCTCTCTAGATCTTACAAACGCAAAAAGATAATACGCTCTAGCATGTTAGTTCCCGTATCAAATTTCTTCAACATTTTCTCTAAGTCTGTATTCCTTGATTTCAAACTTGAAATCTCGGATTTTATTTCATTATTTTGCGTGGTCAATGATGAGATCTCTGTCTTTAATGCAGTAATGATACATGACGACTCTTCTTTTGAATCGTTTAATTTAGCGACAAGATTCTCGTTAGAAGATTCTAACAATTTATTGTCTTCAATTAACCGTTTCTTTTGTTTTACAAGAGTTCTAGCAAACTTATGTAATTCAAAATATTCAACATATAAATCATCATAAAATAGTTCAGAATCCGAGTCAGAATCAGAATTTACCTCATTTTCAAATAGTGGAGGCATTTGGCTTGACATATCTTTTTCCTCGGTTTCGTGGCTAGTGGTTGTCATCTCACACGGATCGTTGGATCCTTTTGATGTGAGTGTTCCTGCGCTCTGATACCAATTGTAGGATCTGCAAGGCACCACTAGAAGGGGGAGGGTTGAATAGTGGGTGCGGAAAATGTGGTTTTTAAAACGATTTTGACTCAAGAACTCAACTTCTGAAAACAGTTTCTATTTTTGGGACCAGTTTTAAAACGTTTTTGAAACTAGGTTACAGGTCTTCAAAAATTCTGAAATTTGGAGAGAACTTAGCCTCAGATGTTATGAGTATCTCCTAAAAATTTCAAATTTAAATTCAATCTTTAACCACTTGAAAATTCGTTGGTAGTCAGATTGCGCAAATCTGCCAGAAACGGTAGACTGATTTGGAAAATTTATTCCTATTTGTTTGTGACTCCAAATGCTCTGAAAATTTAAAGACTAACCACTTATAAGTTGTATTTAAATGGGTTGAAACAGTTTTGAAATTTTTTTTTGGGAAGTTAGTCAAATACGATCAAAGTTTCAACCTTTGCAAGCCTGAAAATCAGACTGCACTAGTCTCAGAACTTTGGACGTTTGGATGACTTATACTTATCCAAAAGGGTTGAAACTTGCGCCAAAAGAACATTAAAATGTGTGGCTATGTTTCTTGAAAGTTTCGTGATTTTTGAAATTCGTTTACTATTTTTACGAACGTGATTAAAAACAGTAAACAATGCTAAAACAGAAAATCAGTGCTGAAAGTAAATGACACCAAGAATTTTATAATGGTTCGATTATCAACAACCTACTCCAGTCTTTGAGGAACATCTTCCTCGGTTCACACTAATCACACAACTCAAAAACACCTTACCACAGGGTTGATGGAGTTACACACCAACTCCAACCCTTTACAAACCTTGTATGATGAATACAATACGCACGAACACCACCACCTTGCAAGATTGAAGATTGATCACACCTTGATCAATCTTTTACAAAGATAAAGAATGTGTGGTGGTCTAAGATAAGCCTATTCAAGAATATGAATATAAGTACAATAGGCTTTTAAGAAGAAGAAAGAAAGAGAGTGTAGAAGAAGAAGGCTATAGCGTTTTTGATCACTTGATTTGCAAGACGTGTTCTTGTTCTTGTTTTGTTCTTCTTCCTTCCTTTTTAACATCATAGCCGTCCCCCTTGGTGCTCTCTCCTTCTTGAAAATTGTCTTCTAAGTCCTTGAAAGAATGTGTGGCATCATTGTGACATGATCTTGCTTACTTGGCACCTCCTCATCGGATGATCATTTAACTTTTGCTTACTTGACACTCTTTGATAGGTTGAATGTCGTCATCATTTGATGACTTGGAAAATCTGAGAATTCCACTAAAAACATGTGACAAAATCAACATAAAATAGTTGTCATAACTCATAAGATTATCACCCAAATCAAGCAAGATAATATTTCTCCAAACAAGGTGAGAAAATCGGCCATAATGAGAAATCGACATGCTGAAATTTCAGCATGTGATACATAGTGCTTTTGTTCAAATTATTTCCAATTTTCTTTGATTTTTCTCTTATAAATAAATCACCAATTAGTAGACAATATTCTTATCGATTTTGGAAATGAAATTGGACACCAACATGGCCAAGAAATCGGCCAAGATACATTCCCACACATGCTGAAATTTTCAGCATGTGTGATATTCAAAATATCACAATTTATGGATTCATATCTTATTCAAATTACTTCCAATTCTTATTCCAATTAATCACATGTTTCAAGACACAAAATATATGCTCATCAATGGTGAAAATCGGCCAGCTCTTTGTGCACGTGCTGAAATTTTCAGCATGTGTTTCAAATGAGATAAAATTTGAAACATTACCTTTTGTAGCTTCTTTCTTTAAATCACCAACATTGTATGATTGATTCTAGACCAATCAATATGCCAACAAGGCTCCACATATGCTCCATCTCAGCTGTATAGGCGTGTACAACATGTATATGCATGTGCTGAATTTTATTTTTGCAAACTTTGTAAAATAGTGCATATTTAATAACACACACATGGTATATTCCAATCATCCCTTAATTTAATTTTCTAGAACACTTTGAGATGTATGTCATATGTAAAAAGTGTCTAGATACGTGTCGTATGATGTGTCAAAAATGTTCCATGTGTTGTGTACGTAAAAAAACCGAGTTTTCGATGTTTATCGATTACCCGATTTTTCTCTAATTAAATTCCAACTTTCTGCACATGTTATATATATTATGTTACACATAATATACATAATATAAACTTTAATTTTCAGCACTTGGTTGGTCTAAAGTGGCGCCATTTACATGTGACGAAATTGAAATTGGAATCTCCACAATTTGACCTTAATGTGGGGTGATTTGTGTATGCCAACATGGAATGATTTTATGGCTAGAAATAACATCATAGGCACGAAAATAATGAGTATTTTTGAAGTGTAGGGGCTGACATCTATTTATGGCAAGTACGTGACACGTTGGCGAAGTTTCGGTATTCGACCAATACGACAATTTTCGGTTTAGAACCTTTTAACGTGTCGTATTTAATTTGTCATCACCATGACTTATATCATATGATATAAGACCTGAATATACTCATAAATATGAGTTAAGTATGATGGTGTGACGTTAACGTACGTACGTAAAATATATAACGTGTCGGTAGTACGTTGGAATACATGTGTATGTGCCTTTTTCGAAAAATATGAAAATATATATATTTATATATATGTAGGTGTGTATATATGTGGTGAGAGGAGGAGGAGAAGACTTTCCTTTCTTAGTCTTGTTGCCTTTGTGTCTTGTCCAAATGTTGCTTCCTTTAATGAACTACTTAGTTTAATTAATTAAGTACTTCACTTAATGAACTAGTTTAGTTCATTAATGGTGGCACCTGAAAATAGTATAAACACAACAAATGTTTGCCATTTGATGTAAGCTTTAAAGCTTCATGGCTCGTTAGTACGGCAACATTATATATGAATTATATAAAGCAAGTTATATGCAATATACTATGTACGTTTATGTCATGCACGTTTAAATCATGTATTTTAAAATCACTCAAACCTCTTTATCTCTACAAAAAAAAATACAAGGGAAAGTTACAAGACATCCCTCATATCAAAACTCTCGCTAAAGAGTTTGAATTGTTCGTCAAATTGGGCCATTGCATCAAGTTGTATATATCTCCTATCCAAAGTTCCCACCTATCCAAGGAAGGGTCTACTTCGACACATATGTCAATTTATTCTGTCTGTATCGTGAGATGGGATCTCCTCACCCCCTTGCCCACCGTTCGCCACGTGGCACAAGGTAGGGTGATGAGGTTAGATGAATGTCGCCCACATCTAGCCTCACCACCCTCTTACTGCCACGTAGCGAGCGGTGGACAAGAGAGTGAAGATGTGATGGGTGAGGAATGAGTGGGATCACATAGCCCTGAAGAAGAGACATGTTATCTGCCAAAAAGTCGGGCTTCTTTCCCGACTTCTCTTCCTTAGACTTCACGACCTGCTGCTCGAATGAGTTGGATCACCTCATCCTTTTTTCTCTCATCTACCTCCCCATCGTCTGCCACGTAATAGTAGGAAGGGTTGGTGAGGCTACATGAGAGATGACCAACTAGAGACATATGAAGGGCTTGAGAACACGTGGCGGGAGATGAGAAAGGGGGTGAGGGAGAAATAGGTGAAGTGATCCACCCGCTCGAATTGCCAACTCTTAGCCTGTGCTGCAGGGAATGATCCTCGCATCCCTCAACAAATCTGACATCAAAAGGAAACAAGACAACACAGGTCAACAAAAAAGGCGAAAAAAGGAAAGAGAAATAGAGAAAGGGGAGAGATTTGACATGGAGTCAGACTTATGTTCTAGTCTTGGATCTTCTCCAACTGCCCAGCTAACTGTCTAGAAGCAACTTCTTGATGAGCTGCCTGAAAGAGGCATGTTTTTTTTTTTTTTTTTTTAAAAATAAACTCTAGTAAACTTGTCAATCATGAACACATATGTAAGTGAAAGCGTGCGAGAGTTTTCTCTAAAACAACTACTTCAAATGATCTACGTTACAACAACATTACCCTGTTATCGTAGAGCATCTCGGCTATGACAGAGTATGAAGGTCGGATGTAAGAAACCATACTCATATATTAAAAACAAACAAATGTTGTTTTTTAATGACTCATAATGAACTTCAAACTGTATCGATATAATCCACCCTAAATTCAGATGATCTAACGTTATTCATCTTTAAATGATGAAACTACCTGATTGTTTATTTTGATTTTGATTGAAACTACCTGATTGTTTATTCTAATATCAAAATCAAAGGTACAATCTAAAAGGCAAGTCGAACCTCATCACCCACCATCGCTTCCGACTCTACCACCAAGCCCACATGAACCCACAATGGAGGTATAAATCTATCAAGAAAATCAAGATCTACAAAATTGCAGATCTACACAATATCTTCAAACACGATTGGGGATGGACATTACCAATGGCTTGATGAAGACGCATCACGCTGTTTTTTAAAAATAAAAAATAAAAAAAAAACCTCTTACTCATCCAAGTTAAACGGATCTTATGCCGGAAGGGGTTGATTCGTTTTAACTTTTACTCATCCTAGACAAGAAAGCGACGCTGCTTGGTGGGGGAGGAGGGAGAAAGGGCCCGCTGGTGGAGGTGAGGGGAGATATTCCAGTCAGTTGAAGTTGGGAAGACGGAGGGAGGGACGGAGGGGCCGGAGGCCGGCGGTAAAGAAGCAGAATGAGAAAGAAGACAATCGAAAGGGCTGAAAAAGTTTTTTTTTTTAAGTTAATAATCGATGACGGTTTCGCTCCGGTCAGACTACCGTAGGTGGAGCGGTTAGGAGATTCGGTTCCATCAATTAGAGTTCAAATTATTTTTATTATTATTTTATGTACGTGTTAAAATGAAAGAAATAAGAAAAAGACAGGTGGACTTATCTTGACAGCATATCTACCGGAAGAGATTCTAGGAGGCTAAAAATGAGGCTAAAAGTGAGGCCCTCAATCACGTGTCGTTACGTGTACAAAAATTTGAGGTCTCACTTTTAGCCTCATTTTTAGCCTCATAGAATCTCATCCGCATATCTACGGGGTTTAAGGCCATAAAAGCACATATTTCAAAATGATTTTTAAAACAAGAGCGGTGTAAACGTGTTTATGTTAGTCTTATATTGAATTAGTAAATAGCGTGCAAAGTAATTTTAAATACTCGATTTCTACAAGGATCAAGGGCAAACCAAATACGAAGTACCTAACCTTGATTATAACCTTTTCCTTTATATAAATGTCTAGAAAATTCTGGAAGTAAGATTATATAAAGATTATGTAGTTGTATAATTTGTATATTGTTTACCTTGTTATGTGCCTTGCGTTGTCCGTTTCCAAAAACAAGCTGGCATTTAAATTTAAAAATTAAATTTACGTAGAAGTTGCATTTAAAGATTGTGGTCCTTTGAACATGTGGTAAGATTAATACTCTGTAATATTGAAGTCACGAGTTTGATACACAAAAACAGTCTCTTGTACAAAGTATAGAGTAACATTGCATATGTCAGATCGCAAAGAATCTGACATATTCTCAGACCATATACAAATACGAAAGCCTATTACACCCAAAACGTCTTTTTAAAAGTTGCCTTCAAACTTCATCTTTCTGGTGGCTGGTTTTTGTCATACTGACATTGCAGCAAATGTTTTAGGAAACAGATTAATATAATAAGAAAAGCATGCATATATATATATATATGTATATATATATATATATGTATGTATGTATGTATGTATGTATATATATATATATTAAAATTTGGGGAGGAGAATCGAACTCGAGATTCAGAAATGAGATAAATGCTACTCAACCACTAGACCTAAAGGTTTTTACAGATATATATATGTATATATATATATACACGTATATTTAGATACAGGGACACACATATATTTATATATACACACTCGTATATATACATATACATGCACATATATATATATATATATATATATATATATATATTTATATGTATGTATGTGGAGTTGTAATTGGTAATATCTAATTAGTGTATAATAAAAATGATGACTAGTCTGTCGTATAAAGTAGTGTCAAGTTGTACGGCAATTAGCAAAGTTTATTCGATATTCCGGCTTACAATTATATGGAATAATAATTGGTTCAAATTGTGTCAATATAATTTTTCGAATCTAAGCTACAATTAGTCCATGATTAATTTGACACCCTTATCGAAGTTACAATGTTAATTTAAGTGACTATTTGTTTCACCAATTAATCTTATAAATTCTTCTTTACACAATGCTCAAATTGGTACGTTAATGTGTAGAATTTTTTAGGTTTTAATAATTTTCTGCATATGCTCGTTTTCTCATCTTTGTTTCATCATTATTGACTTAAATCTTGACATGCTTGTGTCATATTTTTCGCATATTAGATGAATTGATAATGATTATATTACTCACGGTGACATGATAACGTAAAAAACATTAGCACGAAAACCAATTTCTTTTATTCCATTTTACTGGCTATTCTATTTCTTTTTTATTTACAACAACAACAATCATACCCAGTATATTCCAACGACATCAAAAGCTATCGTTAGGATCTGGAAAAGGTGAAATGCAGACAAACAATACCTCCAGATATCATTATATTCATTTATAAATTGCCAGTTTAAATGACTTCTCCTTTCACCTTTTATTATATTAAATTTATGTTCGGGCAATACTCAAATTGAATTAATTTCATTCTTAAAAAAAGTTAAAAAATTTATGTAGTCACTTTTGTTTCCACGTTATTTACATAAAATTAACATGATCGTGCCGTTCTTTTCATATCGCATCAATGGGACATTATTATATACACTTACCTAACATATAAAAGCATTAGTACAAATCGATTCATATCGATTTTTTGGGGTGAGATACCATCATCTTTTTTTCTCTCTCCCTTTCTCCATCGTCCATGTGTATTTCATCTACCCTCATACACTCTTTACTGACCATCTTTCATGTAGCCTTACCAATCCCGCTACTGTCACGTGGTGGACTGTAGAGAAGGAGTTGAGGAAAAAAGAAGTGATCTGATCCTAACCCGATTTTTTAGTCTTTTATTTCTTTCTGAAGAGTACTTTTTGTACTTGTCGATATGTTAATTTTTACCACTATTTTTGTATAAGCAAACCATAGAATACATCTTTCGTATTTGTTCTTTTATTTCCTAATCAAACAACAGGTTAGATTACGTTTATCTTGATAACTGAAAACTAAAATAAGAGAATAAAAGAAGGAGAAAAAAAGTATAATCACGAGTTTTGGATAAGAGAGAAATGGCAAATATTTAACGTCATTAATCGAGGCTTCATCAAACCACCGCCTGCCGCCTCCAATTCAGCTGATGAGCTGTTCTTCAGTATTGGGCCCCATTTCACCCCCACCCCTCTCCGCTCCCTTAGCCCTTAACCCCTTTATACAATAACATAACTCTATTATTTTAGAGATTCATATCTATAACACGGTAACAAGAGATCAGACGTACACAATTATATGTGTTAGAAACACATAAAAGTTGCTTACTGATGACCCATAATGATGCGACAAACTGTGTCGATCAAATGCTACTTTATAATATAAGAACGACAAATCTCCTCAAACGATCCCTCTTTTCTTTTCTCCGAAAAAATAAAAAATGATCTCTTTTATTATTTCAAAAGGAAAAATGATTCGGTTTATGACCGAAAACTTCAACCAGACTTTTATCAGCATGTCCCACGACGTAGTAAGGATGTAAATCAGATACACAATACCCTGTTATAACAGATTTTGGACTGCTTAGACAGCCACACAAGAAGTCTACTGCAAGCAGCGGAACTCCAATACTACGTGTTTACCTAAAATGGAGTCGTCGAACTCACGCTACTCTATCAAGGCTCCGCCGCAGGAACCATTGTGCCATGCCAGACGACAAGGAAAAATGTTCCATTTGCAGGTCCGGTTTACAAATAAAATCACGCCGTTCCACTAAAAAAAAAAAACTCACACAAGTATCATGAGTAAATAAATCTGGCACAGTCGCTCCCTCCCCTCCTTTTCTTTTTAGAACGAAATCATCTTTTAGAGCAAACTCTAAATTTAAAATTACACATCTTAGAGATATATCATTACAGAAAAAATATTTTTATTACGCACATATTATTTAAGCAAACAAGGTAACTTTATATTTTAATGAAAATTCAAGCATGACGTTTAAGGGATCTAATGAGATCATAACATATATGTTAAACTAAAAACTGTATACACATGACATGTTTTTATTAGATAGATTGAATGATGAGACATAATTTCCCAAGACTATTTTAGCAACTCCATTGCATATGTGTTAAAGTATGTAATATTATTAAAAATCCACACATCAAAAGATAGTATTATATGTAGACACCTAAGTGTGTTTTCCTTCAAAAGATATTACTAGGTAGTTTAACATTAGATTATAATATTATCAAGTTCAGTTGATAGTTGATTTGATACATTCTATCTGTAAAAATCTTTTTATTTCTAATGGAGTTAAAAATTCACTTTTCTTTGACTTTGAAATATAATGGAATAAAGCAAAATGACTTGCTAAATTAGATGCACTTCTTATATTGTGAAGTATCAGTTGATCGATACAGCTTGACGCAATTTTTATTACGCGTCATCGAGAAACAACATCTGTGTATTTATAACACATGCGTATAGCTGTGTATATCCGACTCTATATCTTGCTATATACAGGAGACTCTATGGGTAATGTTGTTGTGTCTATAAAAATTAGATTGTAAAAAATATATAATCCTGATGCCTTAGAGGTGATCTCATGCTGCGCTCCATCACCCTTCGCCCACCTTCTCCTCCCACCCACCTTTTCACTATCAACTCTCTTTTATTTTCGTGTTTCCTTTTCAAAAACATTTCAGTTTTCTTCTTCAACTTTTCTTCTTGACTTCTTCTTCTTCAGACAACCTATCCTTCTCATCTCCTATTTCTTCGCATATATTACCACCAAATCCATTTCACACGTCTTTTTTATCTCTCTTCCAAATTTTTAACTATAGATGTTTTCCCAACTAAATCGGTTCTCGTTCTAGTTTCTTCCTCAGCTGCTACTACTATAAAAATTATTACGGAGAGAAAAAGGTGGAAAATGCCTGCCTGGTGGGGGAAAAAGTCCCCAAAAGTCAAAGACCCACAAAGCAATTCCTTGTATTCATCTTCGTCTGGCAATCACATCAATTTGAAGAATACTTCAACCAAGAACGAGAAGAAGAAATCAGGAAGAGAGAAGCCCATCAGGAGTTACGATGAGGGTTCTGTTGCTGCTACAGTATTGTTAAGAAGTCCTTCAAGAAAAAGTAATGATTTTGGTTTTAGTGGAAGAAGAGTTGGTGGAGGAGGAGGTGAAGGTTCATCGGGGTTTTCCGGGTTTGATTCACCTTGTTCTTCGGATAGAGTATATCCACTGCCTAAACCAGCAAATGATCAGCAGATTCTTGGTGGGTTTTTTGGGCTAGGATCTGGGTCTGTTTCTGTTTCTAGTGTTAGTTCATCTGGTTCTTCTGATGATCATCCCCATCATGATATGGGTCAATTCTCTGCTTCCAGGTATGGGCAAAAAGAGAAAAACAGCTTGCTTTTTTTTTTCTTTTGAAGATCTTGATTGATGAACAATTGGTTGATCTTATATGAATCTTATATGTGAATTTCCGAATTATCATATCTTTCAGAGAGTTAATGTTGTTGGATTGACTTTGATCACTATTTCTTTATTATGTAAATAAAAACAAGTAAATTCAAAATTGTGATTTTTTTTTTCTGGTAGTATTTTGCCTTACAATTTCTGCTAATTAGGGGCCTATTTGGTCTTTGGATAGGGTTTTCCCTTTCTTAGCTTTATTTATTTATTCTTCATTTTGTGCTATGTGACGGACTGGTCAATATTATTGATGATTCTTTTGTCCTGCTTAGAGAATCTAAATTTCCTCTATTCATTGTGTTCAAATTTGAGAAATTTTGAAGGACTTGCGTTTCAATACTTACTGAATTCTTTCAGTAGATAGATCTTGAACATAAGATTGAATTTTGTCTAGCAGAGCAATGTGTTGACTGCTTGCAAACTAGAAAATAAACTGTATGAGTGTGGTTATTCCATCTGCAGTTTGCCTAATTCGTCCGAGATTCTTATTTTATGCTAGAGGAGTATCTGAGTCTAAGTCCAGTCCATTACCAAGCCCTGGCCCGGCATCAAGAGGAAATACCACTGCCAGTTCGCCTCTGCATCCACGACTAGCTGCTCTAAGTTTAGATTCTTCCTCTGGAAGGTTAGATGACTGGAGGAGTGAATGCCACCTTTTACCCCTTCCTCCTGGTTCTCCTACCAGTCCTCCAAAGCTGCCGACTCCAAGAACTTCCACTGTGACAGAGAGCTCTACTGTAAATCCATCTAGATGGAAGAAAGGAAGGCTCCTAGGAAGAGGCACTTTTGGGCATGTTTATGTTGGATTCAACAGGTAATTAGTTATCCGTATCCTCTGCTAAATTAGCCAGGATATATGTTTCTCTTTCTCGTTGTAATGTCGTTTTCAAGGAATGAGTACGCTAGTAGGACATAGCTATAGATTGGTTTGCATGTACATCCTCTTTTGGGATTTTCTCCTCCATTCATGGAGTCAATGAGACCTGAAGATATGATACTGAAATGACTTCATGCATATGCAAGCGTTAAGTAATTATGCTTGCCATTAGTTGGCAATTATTTGGATATTATCGCAAGTTTTGTGATAGTTATTTTGTAAATCGTGTCAAATTGACAGTGATAATGGACAAATGTGTGCAATAAAGGAAGTGCGAGTTGTCTCTGATGATCAGTCATCAAAGGAATGTCTCAAGCAGTTGAACCAGGTTTCTTCTTGTGCAATTTTTTTGTTTAATTTATTAACTGCCTGTTTTAGTTCTCTTTTGAACTTTGCATTCTGATAATCTCTGGAGCTTGATTTTGAAATTTTTGTAAATTCACTCTCCCTTATTGCCTTTGATGTTTGATGAGTGCTATCCTGTATGCAGGAAATTACGCTGCTGAGCCAGCTTTCACACCCCAACATTGTTCAGTACTATGGAAGTGAATTGGTATAAAATTCTCCCTTGGTAATTCAGATCGTAACGTATTTTTTCTGGAATTATACCTACATATAATATCTTTCCTTCATAGTTGGCATGATTTTGGTGCCGCAAAGTGTCCTCTTATATCTGTTGAGTGACTTATGGTGGCTTAATCATGACACAATTTTTTATTCTTTTTACCTTCAGGGTGAAGAAGCATTGTCAGTGTATTTGGAGTATGTCTCTGGGGGTTCCATTCATAAGTTGTTACAGGAATATGGACCGTTCAGAGAGCCTGTTATTCAGAATTATACAAGGCAGATCCTTTCTGGACTTGCTTTTTTACATGGAAGAAATACTGTCCACAGGTATTGTACTTTGCATTTCTTTTCTTTTTTTTTTTTTTGGGTGAGCAATTGATATTGGAGCTCAAGCCTTCTTGACATTCTGATATTTTTCCGTTTCTTATTTTTATTTCTTTTTGTTATTTTTTCTTCTTTTTCTCTAGGGATATCAAAGGAGCAAATATATTGGTAGACCCCAATGGTGACGTGAAACTTGCAGATTTTGGCATGGCAAAACACGTATGACCTGGTTTTGTTTTTACATGAAACTTTTTAGTGTCATGGTGATCTATATTACTCCTAGTGATAAGTTGTAAGTTCCAACTCTGTTGATTGTCTTCAGCTTGCATGTACAACGTTCTGTTAAAAGAAATTTTAGATCAGTGTCAGTAGTTTTGTGTAATGGACTCTACAAGTGCATTTTCTTGACGTCTATATACATCTCTTAAAAATGGTTTTAGTTCTCCTTCTGGAAAACTATCATAGGCCGATGCAAACAAAGAGGAAAACTAAACAGATAATATTTTCGTGCAAGATGAGTTTTTCTGACAAGATTTCTGCTCTTGGAATCACTTTGTTGAGTCCTCTGATTTCCTTTTTTTATCCAGATAACATATGCTGCATCAATGCTGTCCTTTAAAGGAAGTCCTTATTGGATGGCACCTGAGGTACTTCATTTGTTTTCTTCTTTCAGACAGCTGCATCTACTATTTGGATCATCACTTAATTCATTGCATGCTCCTTTATACTTCTTTTCTTTCTAACTGGCCTTGACTCTGTGACTCTTTTGGTTTACCTCTTCCTTTAACATTCTTCTATTCTGATTTTAGGTTGTGATGAACACAAATGGCTACAACTTAAGGGTGGATGTATGGAGCTTAGGATGCACAATTCTTGAGATGGCTACATCAAAACCACCTTGGCATCAATTTGAGGGGGTGCGTCACTTTTCTTTTCTGAAATGAATGAACTGACTCAATAGTTTTTGTCACGAGGGCTCGTTGATTTTCTTTCCCCGCTCTGTTTTTTTTGGCTTACTATTTTCGCTCAACAGGTAGCAGCCATATTCAAAATTGGAAATAGCAAAGATATGCCAGATATACCTGACCATCTTTCAAATGATGCAAAAAGTTTTATAAGGCTGTGCTTACAACGGGATCCCCTGCGTAGGCCAGCTGCCGCTGAACTGCTGAATCACCCTTTTGTCAGAGATCAATCTGCAAACGGTGCAGGGAATCAAAATATAACCAAGCAAGCATTTCCCAGAGCATTTGGTGGAAGCCGAACTCCGGTAATGCACTCAGAATATTGTTTCGTCAGCCTTTGTTAGTCTACTTTTTGCCTTTCATTTGCTCTCCCATATCCTTAGAAAGTACTCAATATATGTTTTTGTCTGTGTAAGACTTTATCAGGCCTAGGGAGTGGAATTACTAGAACTTGTTTCCTGTTCCAAAAATAACTCAATTTTTCCAACTAGTCCATTTTTTTTAAAAAAATTTGCTATTCTTGTTATTAAGAGGGTAGTTTTAGGGGGGGGGGGGGGGGAAGGGTATGAGAGTGGCTGAATTTCTTGTTGTCTTCAAGTATTTGGCCAATTGTAGTGTGTTTCTAACACATAGGTATAGTTGCGTACATCCGAACCCCATACCCCGTCATAGGCGGAGCCTCTAAGGCAATGGAGTAATGTCGTTGTTGTTGTGTAGTGAGTAAAGTATAATCCAGATATTGATGGGCATGAAGGAACCCGTGTTTGAGAGATTAGAAAAACATTTTAATCTACCTCTTCTTAATTTTACCGGGACGAATATCTGAATTACTCTTTCGAAGTGCCACAACTAGAGTATGGTGGAATCTTTTATCTGCTTGTATTACAATTGTGTCATTTTTGGAGAAAATGTCAAAAATGTTGATCAGCTCAATTCTATCAGTCCTTCAGAATAATTTGGTGAGAGTAAGGTTCGTCATATGATTTCCATCAAGAGAAGTCATTTTGATATTACCTCTTTGAGCTCCCACTTCAAGTTTAATATGTTTGTGATAATGACTTGTTTCTCATATGAAGGTTTACTTTATCAGGCGATGCCTAAAACTGTAGGGGCAATGAACATTTGTTGAGATCAAGTCTCTTTAGTTCTACTGATAAAGGTTCATGTGCATTAGGCTCCCGCGTTTGTGCAGGGTCGGAGAGGAGTCGATTCGCTTTGCGATCTGATATACGTAGTCTTATCTTAAACTTATGAAAGAGGCTGTTTCTGCGGTTCGAACCCGTGACGTCAAGGCCATAAAGCAGCAACCTTATCAGTTGCTCTAAAACACATCCTCTCTTTAGTTCCACTGAGCTCAAAGCTAATTTTAAATCTGCTTAAGTTTGGGCCTCTCCAGCACCTTGCATCTGCAGCACGGAAGAAAATAAGTGCAAAATTTAGATGCATTTAATGATGCTTAGTATCCATGATAGTAAGAAATGAAATATAAATCACTTTCTGCATTGTATAGTTCTTTGTTTTCTTCGCAACCCTGCTTACGTTTTACCATTTGGTGTTATACAGACTGCCTTGGAGATGCGCGGAGTTAGAAATAATTATGTCTCTTTTGAAGGAGATATTGGCGTAAGACCTGTTTACAATGGCTCAAGAAGTTTGGTGAGCCCAAGGTACTGACCTAGCATGTACTACCTTCATTACTTTTTATTAAGCTTTTGTAGTGATAAAACTGATGGCTGATGATCTCTTGAACTTGTCTGCAGCGAAAACGCGATAACGATAACATCCCTTCCGGTTTCTCCCTCCTCGAGTCCACTACGCCAACACATATCAGAGCCTGTAAACGGTTTTCTTTCTCCACAACACCCATCTTTTACTTCCTCATGCCAACGTGGATTCAGCTCGAATGACCAGTCGATCTTCTCGATGAGGCCCAATAGCACGAGAAGTACGCTTGATCCTTGGCTCGAAACTCCTCAATATCGAATCCAAATTCCTAACAGATCTCCAAGGACAAGACCCATCTTATAGCATCCCTTGCAGCAGGCCCAAAACAAGTCGGTGGCAGCAAATATGCTATGTTCCTCCGCATAACGTGTGGTGGTTGTTTGTACGTATTACTGTGTGTTGGCAGCTTGTTCTACAGAAAGGGACACCAGATTAGACCAAAATTAGGTGCAATAAATTTGGGATACATATGGGACATAATGCACTAGTGTTTTGTACCCCCTCTTTATGGAAATGGTAAAAAGTGAAAAGAAAGGAAAAGAGGTCAAGAGTATAGTGTAAATATGAAGCCAGTCATACTGTTATAATTTTTCTTTGTCTGCTAATAGAAGTTCATGACACAATGGCCTTGGGAGCAGCTGAATTACTGATCTTTGATTTTGCGGTGTTGATATGTTTCTTTTGCTCTTAAGATTCGGCACCGGCAGATTTACCGAGACGTCAAGCTCTCAACAAGATCGAGATGGGATCCTAGGAGGCTAAAAGTGAGGCAGAATATGAGGACTCCAATCACGCGTCGCCACGTGTACAAAAGCAAGGGGGTGTTGCAAATTTTTTTTTAAAAAAATTTTGCTTTTGTACATGTGGCGACGCGTGATTGGAGATCTCATATTCTGCTTCACTTTTAGCCTTTGTATGATCAAGTCAATTGAGGTTGACTTGGATATTTATTGTTGGATTGCAGTAAATCCTAAGTCCCTCGTGGACCGTGTCCTAAACCAGGAAAGATGTACACGCCCTTGACTTGTATATTTAAATTATTAATTGTTGGGTTGCAGTCAAACATAAGTCTATGTCCTTAACCGAAGAAGATTATCCAAAGTAATTATGGCATACATGGTCATGAATTTGTGACAATGGACCATAAGGTGCCGTCGAATTCTCCCCCCCCCCCCCCCCTTTTTTTTTTTCCTAAAAAAATTATCATAAAGAATCGAAATTTAATTGATCACAAGAAAATAAAAGAAACGTATTTTCAAAATGTAGAACACAGAATATATATTCATGTTGTTTCTTCAGTTTTTCACACCAAGTGAGTTTCTATTCAGTAATTTTTGAAAGTATTTTGTAGGCTTTTTTTCTTTATATTTTGATTTTTTTACTTTTTTTTTCTTTATATTGTTATGTATAAAAACACTTAAACAATAGATAAGTAGCAAAATAATCAAAACATACAAATCGAAAATAACTAAACCGAAACTCTCATACAGTATTAAAAAGAAAAAGAAAAAGAACTAAAGGAAGAAACCCAACTTTCTTGCATCATCCATGACGTCTCTAACATACACATTAAGGAAAGTTCGTACACGTTTCTATTATAACATAAAATATTTCACCTGTCTTAGCCATCGATTTCAACTGACCATGAAACCCCACTAAGTCAGAATGTGATCAGCTTATACGGGGATGATCGTATTCGACTTCATCTAGTCTCACGTCTTTTTTTGGTTCATCATTTAAGTAAATTTATCATTTTCCGTTGTCATGCATCAAACAATGATTTGTCACCGCTGTAAGTCATGTTTGTTTAAATATATTTAAAATAAGACATATTTTTCAGCAAAAGTATAATTTAGTTTTTTCAGTCATATATTTTCAACATATGAAAAAATTAACATTTGCATAAAATCAAATCATTTTTTATCAAAGAACACGCTACAATTATTAAAATAAATATTAAATATCTTATATTTTCATGTAACTATTTACGTTACTATATTCGTTGTGTCATATAAGGTAAATAGAGCAAAATCGAACATGCTTTTAAGCCATACTTTTGGGAAGTATACAACTTCGAACTCGACAAATAATTTTCACACAAAAAAAAAATTGTCAAAATATAGGGATTACATGTTCATATATAATTAATAGTACATCTATATGCTTATACATCCATACGTACATACATTTGCATGTAAAAGAAAAAAGAGAACGAAAAGAAAATGATAGTCAGTTTCCTTATGGATCGACGAGTTCGTTAAGTTCTAAATCTGAACGCGTTAAAAGCTAATAACCACTCATTAAATTTGTGACGAATGATGTACCATCAATCATTAATAAAGTTTGAATCTTAGATTCCGAGAGGTCTAACGTCAGTAAAACTTTGAAGAAGATCTAAATCGAAGAATGTGTTTTAGTACGTAGCCTTCACCATTTTTCTAACTTAAAATCGTTTCACAAACCGACATGAAAGTTCAACCCTCACCTTACAATTTACCTATCTTTATTTTTTTGATTAAGCTATGTCATTCGGGCACGAAAATACTTTTGTGACCTTCAATTTCAAAGAATTCACTGAGGATTTTTTTTTTACATTTATTTTTATTTTTCTCCATAGAATGTGGTAGTCCAGGACCAGGTGGATCTCAGTAGACCAGCTCAACCATAAAAATAGTCACATAAGCAAATTTGCCAATGAGATGGAGGCAATCTCACCTTATCCACACTCCTACCACAGACCTTAGTTCCTTTCACCATCTGTCTTTCCACCTCATTCCTCAACCATCATCCATAAACCAAAAATCCCATGTGGATTTGTCATTAGACTCCTAAGCCCACTTCACCATTCATTTTCTTGTGATCTCATTTTGCAGAACTCAAGGAAGCAAAACCATGGCAGCCATGAGCTCAAGTGTGTTGACATGCAACTATGCGAAATCAGGGATGAACTCCTCTGATTTGAGTTCTAAATTTGTTTCAATGCCTTCATCTCTATCATCCCAGATGGGATCTGCTCCTAGATTGCCAGCAATTATCAAGGCTCAGCAAATTAAGGTTTCTGTTACTAAAGAACCAGAAGGGGATAGTAGCCAAGGAAGAAGAGCTGCTGTGCTTTGTCTTGCTGCTGCACTTTTCACCACTGCTGCATCTACCTCTTCAGCCAATGCTGGCATCATTGAGGATTACCTTGAGAAAAGCAAAGCCAACAAGGTCTGTTTTTCTGCATACATTCTCTTTAACATGCTATCTCACATCGGAAAGAAAATGAATGGAGTTATATAAAAAATATGGACATAAATAAAGTATCTTAAGTCCACTTATTTAACCATTTTACCAGTTACCATTTTAGCAAAGTGACAACAAACCCCAAAACGTGATTATCAGTGCTACCAGTCCTAGAGTAACGTCCACATACCAAGTTATGGGGTACTTTAAACCACAAAATGTTATTACAAAAGAAGTTCAAGCTGCAGGTTGCTTCTAATTCCTTCGACTCCTAGGCATTTGATGAGCAAGAAGGAAAAAAGTTTCAAGTTGCACAAGCTAAAACATCTCTTTTACTGTAGTATATATGAATGACCATTCAGACTCTCACATTTTGAGGTGCTATTTTAGGAATTGAATGATAAGAAAAGATTAGCCACCAGCGGTGCAAACTTTGCAAGAGCATTCACTGTTCAATTTGGATCCTGCAAATTCCCTGAAAACTTCACTGGTTGCCAAGATCTTGCCAAGCTAAAGGTACATCACATGTCTCTCAAAGAATGACTTTCTCTCTTCATGTTTCCTTTGTGGAATTTTCATTAAGAATTTTGTCAATCTAATGACACTTTCTCTTGGTTTATTTTCTGAATAATTGCAGAAAGTACCATTCATTTCTGATGACTTGGCCTTGGAGTGTGAAGGAAAGGACAAATACAAGTGTGGTTCCAATGTGTTTTGGAAGTGGTGAAGACAATTAGCTTACCCTTTTGAAAACTGTAATCTGTTATAGTTAATTCAATGGTTGGATTGGTAACCTTTTCTGTGATCTCCCATTATGTTTACATTCTTCTTTCCCTAGTTTTTTTTGACATAAAAGATGTTCTGAAACTATCCAGGGGGGAAGGTTGTATGTATATAATAACAGTATCAGGCATTCATCCTTCACAATTTGATTCAAGAAAACCATTGTCAGGGGTCCTCGCAAAAACATGACTAAAAGTAAGAATTTGCAAGGCGAGTAACAGAAGGAAGCAAACATAAAACACAAGGGTAACAAACTAAAAGAATAACTGCCCAGAGACAACAAATGAACAAAAAACGCCTTCTCAGTCTCCCATTTGTATAAAGTTTCACAAGCTAACATTGTCTGTCTTCCCTTTCCTTCCCCCCAACCCCCTAAAAAAGAAACCCCCACAGTAATTGGCTTTCCTCATAATATCAAGGAGCATCAAATAGATCTTTGCACAATTTGAAATATATTAAATTGCCCTCCATACACATCCACTCCATTTCCGGGAGGACACTAATGAATAGGGCGACCATACTTACAAGTGCAGATGTTGGTTTGCTGAAAACAAGTCAACATTCTCAAAGCAGTCCAAACCGATCCCAAGCATGTAGCTTCAAATGAATAGCTAGAATTTGGCCAATAGTGATTCGTGACTTCTTTGTCCAGGCAGGATGATGATGCACAACCATTTAAGACGAGAATCAATCATCATCATCCATGCTTGATGTTGGATTGGATCCACATGCTCCACTAGTACGTAGAACTAAAATCTCAAGTCAAAACCTTCATTATAAAAAAAAAAAAAACTCCTATTTCATTATCCTCCACATCAGTTAAGAAACCGAGCAACACGATGAGGAGAGGTTGTTTTGCAACTGGTAGCACGGATTGGGATAAACCCCATGACTACAACCTGAAACATATTCGCAACGCCATTTTGTCCATGAAGCTAGGCCAAGTATACTGATATTAGTCATGCAGATATCCACAAATGGTGCCTCCTCTAGACCCTCCAACATAGGAGCTAGTCTTGTATCGAAACTGACAATATTCTTTATGATAATACCTGTCACCTTCGGCAGAGCTCTCCGATCCCATCCGTCATCAGGGTGGTCATTAGAACCTCTTTTGAACTTTATAGGTACCTTAACTCTTTCCATTTTTATATTACTTATGGTCACGTTACTAACATACCCGCCTCTTCCCTTGTCAGTTTTTATCGTCACTCCTGATGCTGAATCTCGAATATGCAAATCCTCCAGAATAATATTTGAAATCCCACCAGACATCTCACTTCCTATTCCAATTCCTGAACATGTAGGAGTCGTGCCTGATACTCCTCTTACTATGATATTAGTGCTTGGATGCGCCATTGTGGTTCCATATTGGTCCCAACCACTCTTCAATGCTACAAGATCATCACCGCTTTCTATATAGCAATCTTCAATGCAAACGTTCATACTTGAATCTGTTAAGAATTCAAACATTATTTGCAGAAGGAATTAAGTAGCATGAGGCTCAGGAATCTTGCACCCGGATGGGTTGCACCTGGATCTATTCCATCCGTGTTGGGCGCATTGAGAGGAGCCAAAATTGTCATGTTCCTAATTACGACATTACTGCAAGGAATCATAAAGAAGAATACGGTAAGAGTGGATTTCTAAACTACATAGAGATAGCATCAACTTAGTTGATAGTGAATCTATGGAAGTGGAAGCAGAACCTGCAGTAAACAGGATGGATAGTCCAAAAAGGAGAATTGATGACAGTGAGGTTGGAAATTAGAATGTTGTTTGAGTTAATCAACTCAATCAGATGGCCTCTAGTGTGCTCCAGTGTCTTATTCCACCAAAGCTCCCACCACACCTTCCCTTGACCATCAACAGTGCCATTCTGGCCTGCATAAAAATTGAAGTCAACCAATCATTTATATTCTGCTGATTAATTGTACTTTGTATAACGATAAAGCATTGTTGTCTGTAAACCCCACTTTTCAGTGCATAGATAGAGATACGTATTAAAAATTGAAAATAAGCTTCACAATCCAGAAGCCTATAACTAAACAAAATTGAAAGAACAATACAATAAAATAAGTTAGCTCATCCGCTAATGGTTAGTCAAACCATAGTTTATATTTTTTTCACTGTGTCATAGTCAAGTTTTTTCATAACTTAATGACATTCTGAGGTACATGGCTTTCTCTTTTCAACCATGAAATGAACTATCCAGGTCAAGGCCGTATCATTGTCGCTATAAATCTTATTTCCCCCTTTTTTGAAGTCAACTTAACTCGCTCAAGGTGCAAAGATAAAGGACATATAGAGCTAGCATTTGCTATTATGAGGAAATAAGAATCTGATTTTCTAAGCCACTTTAGACCGTCTTTGATGGAGTTAGACAAGTCGTTGCTTTGATGATTTCTTTACTACAAATGATGTATAATGATCAAGAGCAGATGATTTTAATTATACGGTCCTGGTTGTGCATGTGCATAGACTAGTGAACACTTTCTGCCTTAAATAAAGAAAAATGGCAGCCTGCCAATATGCTACAGTCACATGCATACTGAATCATATGACTAGTTTATTACACTCAGAAAACTCGCATCCATGTTAGAAATAGTTTATGCATGGTACATGACATTAGAATCACATTGTTGGTTAACCCTTCAGCTCTGACCTAAGATTTCACCGACCATAATCCGGTTCTTTGCAATCTCTGAATTCACAACTCTAAGACCAAAAGGAAAGGAACAGAAAAGATGATATTTTGATAATCAAACACTAAAATAGCTGTCCTTACAAAGATATACAAGTTATAGAATGCTCGTTTCAGCTTTATTTCGTTTTTTTCTTTCCATAGTTTAATGCAAATATCTTTTGTGAAGACTTTAGCCAGTGTGTTAAACAACAAAGTACCTGTGATTACCACGTTTGTAAGATTATTTCCGTGAATGAGGCTTATATGTCTCCCTCCTAGCCTTTCTCTCCCTCTTCCATAAGAAGGCAGTGGCTCAATAATGGGCCATTCTTTAGGGTCCTATCCACAACAAGTATACATGTCAGATTGTGAACAAATTCACTTCAAGTAACCAAGTAAAAAAATTGAAGGGGTAAAAACAGAAAAGAGATTCATAACAACTAACAGGACACTTGGCCACCGAGTAGTCAGATATAGACAAAACACATTGTTTCTTCTCTTCAAAATGAAGCTTCATTATAGAGAAATAGAGATTGTAAAATTTAACCCATGGAGATCTTTAGTGAAAATGGTTACAACGACAAAGACACTCCATTAGCCATGTGAACTGCCTACATTTGCAAGAAATATCTTTTCTTTTACTCGATCAAAATAATAGCTTCTTTGTCCTACAAGTTTGATAAGATAGTTTACCATCTCTTTTGAATAATGCGATCGCGACCAAATCTTAAACCTTGAATGTAATACCGGGGCCATATAAGAAAGGAAGGAGAAAGAGGGGGGGGGGGGGGGGGGGGGGAGGAATATAGATAAATGCCTAATGTATTAAGGTTAGCCTGACCATTTTCGAGAGAAGCTGGAAAATTTGACATTTAGTCAGGCCGTACCCTTTACAACGGTGTTGGACCCATGCATGGGTGTTACATTGAAGAATGACTTAACATTTCCGTCACAAATTTCCAATTAGTTGTTTGAAGATGTTAACAGTCCAGAAACCATATAACAAAAGCTCAACGTTTCACCAAGAACTAAAAATCACTGCAAAAGGTTAATATCTAATAAACATTTACTGCAAAAGATTTTACTCTGCTTTTGTTTGTTTTACTTTTTTTTACCTGGTGTCCCATGATGATTGCATCATATTCAAGAAACAGCGTGAAATCACTGGTGAGATTAAAGCTACCGGTGAGCCACCTTCCTCTGGGAACATTCAGCTGGGCCCCACCTCTCCCTTTGTAGTTGTCCATGAACTCCACCGCAGCCTTAAACGCCGCCGTGTTAGACGTCTTTCCGTCGCCAACCCCACCGAATTCAACGATGGACTTGATTATCTTTCTCGCCGGCACCTCCTTGAAGAACCCGGAACATGTTTTTGGGTCATCGCTCGAACCCGACGACCTAGAACCCAAAAAGGACAGCTTATCCGTAGAAACCGAGATCTTAATGGTCTGAAAACTCCAAATCATTAAGGCTATCAATAGAAAAAACAAGATAACCCATGAAGGTCTTTTCAAGATACCCTTTATTTTATTGAATATGTTGCCTTCACCTTCCATTATCATCAGAAACTGAAGAAAATTGTGGAAGCTATAGAATTTCTATAAATGAAATGTTGGACATGGAGGGAGATATTATGCGATTAATTACAGAAGACTGTTAATTTCCCGAGTATGATAATCAGCATGAACATCAACATAGTGAAATCAGCGTTCTTTCGTTTCGCGATGATTCAGCAAAAATTTTGCGCGTCGCTAAAGAAAACAGTAATATACAATCACGAATATTTCAACACAGACCTTGACCTCTCTGTAAAAAAATTGTAGAAAATAAACGGAAAGCAGATGTGTATGGGAAGTGTGAAAATTGGTGGGGAAAGATGGGAGAAAGCAAAGAAGGGTCTGTCTTAGAAAAGGCCTATGATCGGGTGTCCTGGCCGTTCTTGCAGCGTGTGTTGGAGGCGGTTGGCTTTTGTCCGGCTTTGGTGGAGCTGATCATGTTCTCGGTCACCACAGCTTCTATGTCTATTATCTGGAATGGTGATCGTCTGCAATCATTCAAGCCTACTCGGGGTATTAGACAGGGAGACCCTTTGGCGCCGTATTTGTTTGTTTTGTATATGGATGTTCTAAGCCAGCATATCAATTCGGCTGTGGAGCAGAAGTGTTGGCGTCCAATTATGGTTTCTCGGGGAGGTCCGGCTGTTTCCCATATCTTTTTTGCGGATGATTTGTTGTTGTTTGGCGCGGCTACGACGGAGCAGGCAGCGAATATGGAGGGAATTCTGAATGACTTTTGTATGGCTTCTGGTCAGAAAATAAGCTATGCGAAATCGCAATTCTATACGTCAAGCAACACAGGGCGGGATATCATCGAAGCCATTTCGGATCGGCTGAAAATGAAACACACAGATGATCTTGGTAAGTACCTTGGTATGCCGGTTATTCATGGTAGGGTGACTACGAATAACTTTGATTTTTTGCTTGAGAATCTGCGGGACAAGCTTAATTCGTGGAGTTCGAAAATGCTTTCCCAGGCGGGCCGCTCATTGCTAATTAAGTCGGTCTTAGCTGCAATCCCGTCTTATGCGATGCAAACGACACGTATCCCGATGTCGGTGATTAAGGAGATGGAAAAAATTATACGGAATTTTTTCTGGACGGAAACGGATGGCACCCGACGTATGCATTATTTGGCATGGGATCGGATTTGCCAAGCCAAGGAGCTTGGTGGCTTGGGCATTCGTAGGCTGGCCATTATGAATATGGCGTCTTTGGTGAAACTGGGATGGACTATGCTTGCGGAGCCGGACAAGATGTGGGTAAAAATCTTACAGGCAAAGTATGGCTCACCGATCGAAATATCTGACCGGCAGGATGTCTCTTTTATTTGGCGCAGTATCAGGAGTTGCAGACCGATTTTATTAAATGGTATGGGGTGCTCAACTGAGGCAAACAATGGTGATAATAGTGGCACACGAAATGGACTGAGATGGGATGCCGAGGAGTCTGGGAAGTTTTCGCTAGCGAGTGCCTATCGAATTCAGACCTCTTCTACCGAGGCTATTGAGAGCCAGGCGTGGCACCGTATATGGAGATTAAAAGGGCCGAGTAGGGCAAACTTATTCCTTTGGCGTCTTCGACATGATGTACTCCCGACGACGCATTTTTTGTATAGGCGGCATATCAGTCAGACTTTTTTGTGCGCGGCTTGTGGGATGAATGGGGATGAACCGCTCCATGACTTGCAGGATTGTTGGTGGATGGCAAAGGTCTGGCAGTTACTAGTGGAACCCGCCCTTTGGGGCGAGTTTTGTAGATCCCGTTCATGTGGGGAATGGGTGGATTTGAACATGTCACAAAATCTGGGTGCGCAGGTTACATCTCTGGGGTGGCGGTATCTATTTCGCGAGGCGGCTCATGGCAGGTGGTTTTGGCGGAATCAACTTGTGCATAACACGGTGGATAGCCGATTACCTCCATCTATTTTTGTGAAGGAAACTGTTAGGAGGCTTAAGCTTCTTCTTTTGGCGCATAACCTAGATCAGGCGCTCTTTTTTGTATAGTGGTTTGGTAGTATGCTGGTGGATTATGTAGGCCATTGTAAAGTTTTTGTTAATCATTTATAAAATCGTTCCTTTTGTGGAAAAAAAAAGAAGGGTCTGTTTGCGGTATCTGGAAAGGCGAGTTGTTCGAGGAGAGACACTGTTAATAGGATCTTTTCGTATTGTACGTAGGACCCCACCCACGGGATAGGATCCTTTCACCGCAAAGAGAGTGCGGTGACGCGTGACCGCGTGACATGTGATAGCAAGAGGGGTGGTGAGGCTAAATGAGGGTCACCCGCATCTAGCTTTACTACCCCTCTTTGATGTCACGTGTCGCGCGGTCACAAAGAAGGTGAGAAAAGTAGGGTTAGGAGATCACAACCTCCCATCCACTGTGTGTAGCGTCTACCTTGTAGAAGGAGATTCAGTGACGCCGGGGACACATCAATTGCCAATACAAAGTGTCTTTGCACTGATCTATACAAGGTGTCTCCGTAAACTAGACTCTCGGTCTAACATTATTAGAACACCCACACGTCCTTAAAATCAAAAACTTGAGTACCAACTAAACTATGTCATGTGGGCTTTTATTTTCTCATTCCTTGAATGACTTGGGGTGTGTACCTTAGACTAATGCTGAGCGTATGAAGAATTGTTTATGCATGCCATAGTACCATCTAAATATAATATTTGGAAATTATAAGATTTCAGAGAATATTAGGTTACATAAACTATTAGGTTTTTTTTTTTAGTTAAGGACACTATAAAATACTGTACACTTAACAATTAATATCTTTTTAACGATAACAATTAGTGTTAAGATCACTATATTTTAAATCATACATAAAATTTTAAAATAGTCGTTTACAGAAGGTCGATTTCCCAATGCGGTAGGAGAACGAGGACAGATCGGCAGGGGAAAGACTTTTGTCGTCAATGCTGCCGTTAAAAGGCCGCTCCTCACGGGATTTATCATCCATTTTATGGGAACCACATGCATAATTAAAAATAAATAAAGGTCGTAGATCGGTCAGTCACAAAATTTAACAGATTATGAATTATGAATTTTAAATTTTCAGAAAAAAATCGGTTACTATAAATTTTAAATGTTTAGTGTGGAAAAGCAACATATTTCTTTTTTGGTTAAAATATAAATATTTGCATTTAACCAAAGATCAAAAATCGATCAAGTCATTACATGTACACCGGGCATACCCGGGATGTGGGATATACAATCACCAAGTCTAGCTATTTTCTGTAAATGAGTCTAATTATGAAAATAGTGAGTATATGCACAACATTCCGGACTATAGGAAATTGATCTTCAAAAAGTTCTAAATTTCTTGCTTGCCAAAGGTGTTAGATCACGGATGCAAACATGGCCTTCATGAATTTTGCATGGTTGTATTTCTTGGGAAGATGGTTCCGACACCAAAACAACATCGCGTAAAGGGTGGAGAATCCGGTCGATATTTCTATTCTTTTCAGAAATACAGCATTTTAAATGCACATTAAATTCCCTTTTCCGAGATGGAAAAGCTCAAAGAGAAACCAGGAGCTAGATGTGGTAGGAGATGACGTTATAATAATGACAGACGGGAGAAAAAAGATTTTTGTCGTCAATGGTGAAGTTAAAAAGTCGCTGTTCACGGAATCTTGCAAATATTTAGGTAACCCCATATGTGTAATTTAAAAAAATATTAAAAAGTTAACTGTATACAGGTCACAACAGGAGGGAATGTAATGGTTAGGATCCGTCACCCCATTTTTCACCATGCGACACATGACAGTAGAGGTGGGTGGTAATGATAGATTTTGTCACCCCACTCGTCACCATGCGACACATGATAGTAGGGGTGGGTGGCGAGACTAGATTTTGAGAAATTTAAGGGGTACTGCCGCCTTTTTTTGTAAGACGTGTTAATTACATGTGTATTTGATATTTTTTTCCTTTTCTTACACCTACAGGTTACAACAGTGGCAGTTCTTGTTTTCTTGATTCCTATGAATCTTTTCGCTCCTGAATTCTTTGCAGCAACCGATAATGGGTTTCTTATCGGTGGTATACTTGGTGGGATTTGTGTATATAGGGGTAATTTGCATTTGGCAACCGTGATTTCTGTGTTGGAAGAAACGCTAAATGCTATGATCAAAAGCCAGAGTCTGATACAGGGGAAAACAGGGTGTCCATGGCACTTTTTACCGTTTTGAATGTTGTTTTCTTGGAGATTCAATTGGGATTTGAGAAGTTTGTTGTTATTAGAAATTTGATTCGGATTAAGATTTGGTATGGGATTCTAAGTTTGACGATGCTTTCGGTTTTGATACTTATGGGGTTGATTATTAAGACGGTTCTGTATTTTGTGTGCAAGTCGTATCATCATGAGAACATTAATAAAACCTCTTTGGCGGATCATCTTGAGGTTTATCTTAGGGAGTATGTTCCTTTGAAGTCCGAAGATGTACAATTAGAGCATTTTCAGGCTTGATTAGACCTTCTGTTGAAATATGATCGTGGTATTATATCTTAGTTTAGATGTATGATACTGCTCAGTATATTATCATTTGATTAATAAAGTAAAAGACATAACAAAATACTTTGAGAGCATTGATTGATATAAAGTTTCTCATTGATTGTATGCAGTGGAGATCATTGACCTTTGGTAGCGTGTTGGAGAGAGAGTGTGTATATTTTTTCTTTATTCCCGTTTATGTGAATAGATTTGTTCCTATTGCATTGCAAGGAAAGATGAGACACCTCTTGCACCTTACATGCAAGGCAATGCGTATGATTAGTAGAAATTCATGTTGTAAGGTAAGTCTGTATATATTAGATCGAAAAACGATCTGGCTTTTTTTTAGATCATGTACAAATATGGAAGTCTAATGCACTAGAAACGTCATGTGTGTTGTTGTAGCTCTCCTTTTTCATTGAAAAACTCTTACCTTAGTTTGTTTATGATGATACACTGTGAATGGATTCTGTCTTGACTTCTTGTGTTGAAGTTCATAAATGTATTTGGCAATACATACGATTTCGTTTTAATTATTTTTCCCTATCTATTCTTTCTCTCTTTTTTGCAAAATCACGATCTCTTTTGCATTTTAAAAATGTTAGTCTACCATATTAGTTCCAGGGTTTAAATAATAAAAATTTATCAGCATTCCGTTTAAACATTGACCATAAAACTTGACATCAATGGAATTGTTTCCGCACAGCAACAACATCAGCCAAAAGAAAGAAACACGGGATAATGAAAAAGAAAAAATTATACTTGAGTACTTACCACCTTGGCATTTTTGTGGTGAAACTCTTGACTTGAGTTAACGATTTTATCATATCAAGAGAAACACAATATATATATATATATATATATATATATATATATATATATATATATAATTATTTTTTTGTTATAATTATTGGCAGTTTCGATTACATTACATTGATTTGTAGAACATTAAGTTATGACTATCTACAAGGGAGACCAGTATCGAGGATATTTAGGACTACTATTCATTTCTATTTCCACGGGAGTCAAGGACATTTAGAATATGATGGAAGGGAGTCAAGAATATGATGGAAGGGAGTCAAAGGACACTTAGAATATGATAGAATAAAGCAAAATGGCGTAATAAATTGGTTGCACTTCTTATATTGTGAAGTATCAGTGATCGATTTGACACAATTTTCATTATGAATCATCGAGAAAAACATTTGTGTATTTATAACACATTGGTAGGTATGACTGTGTACATCCGATCTTTCATACCCTATCATAGACATGATCCTCTGAGATAATAACATAATGTTATTGTAGTATTCTTCTGATTAAATCAAAATTTTCGTACAAATTTGCGACAATCATTTCCTATTTTCCCGACCACACTATTTTTGGATATGGTGGTGAACTCGACCGTTATACTCAACCGGTTTTCAAATTTACCCGCCGTTACTTCTTTGAACGCCAAAATAAGAGCAGCAGTGAACCAAACCGATTACTTCAAGGTTCTTCTTCTCTTCCACCAAATGAAAGAAAATGGGATAGAACCCAACCACTTGACTTATCCTTTCTTAGCGAAAGCCTGCGCCAAGTTATCAAACCTCAGAAACTCCCAAGCGATTCACGCCCATATCGTCAAAACGCCCCATTACTTAGACATATACGTGCAGACAGGTTTGGTTGACATGTATGTCAAATGTGGCCAGTTAGATGGTGCTCTTGACCTGTTTGAAAGAATGCCTAAAAGAGACGTCACTGTTTGGAATGCAATTCTTCTCGGTTTTGTTCAGACGGGTTTTTGGGACAGAGTTCAATTTTTGTTTGAGAGAATGTTAGTTGATGGGGTTAGGCCAGATTCGGTCACTGTCATGGGGTTGGCGAAATTGGTGTCTACTGTGAAGGATGATAGGTTGTTGGAAGGTGTTTATTGCTTGGGTGTTAAACTTGGGGTGGAACGCGATATTGTGGTTGCTAATACTTGGATTGCTTCCTGTGCTAAATGTGGCAATCTAGGAATGGCTGAGTTGGTGTTTGAAAGGATAGAATCTCATTCTTTAACTGTTGTCTCTTGGAATTCCATGCTTTCAGGATATGCTTGTGCTGGAGAAGTACTTAAGGCTATAGGATTATACCAAAGATTGATGTATGTAGGGCTTAGGCCTGATCTGAGCACGATTTTGAATTTGCTAGGGTCGTTTACAAGACCTGAAGCTCTATATCAGGGAAAATTGATCCACTGCCACGGAGTCCAAATAGGTTGTGATTCAGATGTCACTGTGCTCAATACGCTTATTTCCATGTATTGCAGATGTGGAGATATTGATTCAGCAAAGAGCCTATTTAACTCCATGAAAGAAAGAACCCGTGTAACATGGACTGCGATGATTGGGGGTTACACTGATCAAGGTGATTTGGATGAGGCAATGACGTTATTCCATGCCATGGAAACGGCAAGTGAACAACCTGATTTGGTTACAGTGCTACATTTGATCTCAGTATGTGGCCGCCATACCGGAGCACTTGATGTTGGGAAGTGGATAGACAGATACGCTGTTTCAAGGGGTTTAAAAAGTGATGTGATGCTTTGCAATGCACTTCTAGACATGTATGCGAAATGCGGCAGCATAAAAGATGCGGAGGAACTTTTCTCTTCAATGCCAGACAGGACTGTCGTTTCTTGGACTACCATGATAGCTGGATATGCACTGAATGGGGAATCCAAACAAGCATTAATCTATTTTACCGAAATGTTAGATTCAGGTTTAAAACCAAATCACATTACATTTCTTGCAGTCCTCCAAGCTTGCATTCATGCAGGTTTGTTAGAGAAAGGTTGGGAATACTTCAATTTGATGACTAAGAAGTATAAAATTTATCCCACTTTAGACCATTACACTTGCATGGTTGATCTCCTTGGACGTCGAGGTAAGCTCCTGGAAGCACTAGAGTTAATTCGGAATATGCCTGTTAAACCTGATGCTGGGATCTGGGGTAGTCTGCTTTGTGCTTGCAAGAATCACGGCAACACAGACATTGGAGAATATGCAGGTTCTCGTCTTTTTGAACTTGAACCAGACAAAGCAGCTCCATACGTAGAAATGGCAAACATATATGCATCATCAGGGAGGTGGGATAATGTTGCATCAATTAGAGCTAAAATGAGAAGCACTCATGTGAGCAAATATCCTGGGGAAAGCATTATCCGTGTGGATGGAAAGAACCGTATTTTTAGAGTGGAAGACAGATTTCATCCCGAGGACAATCTTATATACGATATGTTGACTGTTTTGCTTTTGCATTTCAAAGACGAGGCAGAAACATCCTCTAGTGTGGGAATTGTTTCATAATTGAAGGGTATTCCTATTTTCTTCTTCGGTTGATGGAGAAATTGAACCATGTAAATAGACCAAAAATATATCAATGCACTGCAATGGTCAAAAGAAGGCAAAAAAGAAACAGGGTTGAGCAGTGAGATCAATTACCTCAGAGTAAAGTGCTTGATGGGTTATTACTGCCATTGTAAGAGTTGATCAGATGTTTTACACCCCTACAAATTGATAAGCTTATTCTGCTTTGAGATTCTTCTTGTATCCTGTTGGCAGAAGAATGCGGTTTTGTAGGTTTTTGTCAGAACCTGTGAAATGTGCTGAGAACATATGCAATACATTTCATATGGTACCAAACATTTTGTAGGTTTTAAGGAAACCTATGAGAGTGAGAATCCTGCCGGTGAGACACTAAAAGAAAAAACAGATCTGACAATCTATGCCTTTGACCAACATCTTACTAATTTGGCTCATGTACTGGTCATAAGGTGCTCCAAGAAGCTATAAACTAGCAAGGTTACTCGGCCCAAGGTCGTATGCTAACCGACACACACTAATCATCACTTCGCATTATCTCAATTTTTAAAATCAGCCAAAATGTGATTGTGATATATTGATCATGCTTTTGTAGCGACTGAAGGGAGCACAGAGGATTATAACTTACATGCACATTGTCTAGTTTCTCTCTGTACATTATATAAATAATCAGATGCATTAGGTAGACACTGTTGAAGATTCAGCACAATGAACTTTGACTGTAGACTCAAGAAAACAAACATGAACTTTTCTGGCGGGAAAGTTTATTGTTGGTAGCTACTTGATCAATGCAGACAGTTATCAAACTGAGCTTGGAGAAGCAGTTACAACTGACTTTAGACAAAATTTCAACTTCTTCATTGCATACATATAGAGATAGACTGCCTACATATAGAGATAGAAAGGGAGCATTATGTTCTATTTGTTGTATCCTAGACACATCTTAACGCAATTTTTATTATGGGTCATTAGGAAACAACCTCTGTGTGTTTTCTACCACATAGGTACCGCTCCGTACACCCGACTCCCCATACTTCGACATAGGCGGGAGCCTCCAAGGCAATGGGGTAACGTTGTTGTTGTTGTATCCTATACTAGAAAGCTGATGTTCAGACTTGTTTCTTGAAAGTTGAAAGTTTAGTTCGGTCCTTCTGCAGCATTCTCGTTTCCATTGCTATTCTCAACAGAAACTGGGAATTCTTATCATCTAGATAGGGTTAATACGACCTATGATGAGCAAGCGCTATACCTCTACCACTGCCTTGAGCCCTTGATCAATTAATGGGGCATTCTAAACATACGTCTTAAATCAATGGGGCGCCTCTCCATCTCATGCATCCGCTGGCGATTAGATCAACCATTCAATCAAATGATGCGATATTACTATATTCCCATCTAACTGACGAAGAAATGGGGTAGTTCATGTATCAACCTTGCAATTGGTTTTCTTCTAATGATTTGTTGATCTGCACGATCGTTGAGCACCTATTATTAATCAAAAGTAACAATATTAAGTATTAGCAATTTCTTTATTACCATTTTGTGCATTGAATCTTTTGGATAACTGTTAGCTCTTTAGAATAAAAATAATGTTATTGAAAAATTAATAAATTTAACAATACAGCACAAAGATGACGGAATAATTTGATACGAATGGTGACACTTTAGAGTATATTTAGGGACATAGATAGGCGTAGACACTATCTACGCTCTAGGTTGACTTTCCACTTGGTAACGTATGTTATACCGTTGTTTTACATTACATGTACATATACACGTGATGTGTATTTTAATATCGAAAGTCTTTTATGTGTATTTCTTAAATTTCCTCACTAATACAGCATATCTCTATTATCATGTCATTTATGCAGGTACATATAGAGCCGAGGGTCTCACTGGAAGCAGACTCTCTATCCTTTGGGATAGAGGTATTGTCTGCCTACCACTTACCCTCCCCAGACCTTAACGATAACTTTTGCTGTCGTTGGTATATACTGAGTCCGGATGATGATGATGATCCACTTATGAGATTGATAAAATTTTTGATGGACGGGGCAAAATATAAAATGGATACAAATGGATTAAAACATTTCATCTCCAGATTTAAATTCATTTTAGACAAATATTCGTTTATATTCTATCAAAAGATATTCGGTTACACTCATCTGATATATATATATATATATATATATATATATATATATATATATATATATATATATATATATTCTATTTAGAAGATATATTCATTTGGTTAAACATTATACATACTTTTACAAACAAATAAAGACAAAAAAGGAATAAAAAATAAAGAGAGGTGTGACTAGTCTCATCATCCGGACCCAGTATATTCTAACGACAGCAAAAGTTATCGTTAGGGTCTGGGGAGGGTAAGTGGTAGGCAGACAATACCTCTATCCCAAGGGATAGAGAGTCTGCTTTCAGTGAGACCCCCGGCTCTATATGTACCTGCAAAAATGACATAATAATAGAGATATGATGTGCTAGTATGTTTGTGGGGAAATTCAAAAAATACAAAGAAAAGACTTTCGATATTAAAATACACACCACGTGTATATGTACATGTAATGTAAAACAACGGTATAATATATGGAATCAAGTGGAAAGCGTGGATAGTGTCTACGACTATCTATGTCCCTAAATATACTCTAAAGTGTCCCTATATATGACATATACTTTGTTAACCTTAATCTTATGTCTCTATGAACTCCTATCCTTGACCATGTTCTCAAAGAGATGCAAATCTAGTAGGTCGTGCCTAATCTGCTCATCCCAAGTCAGTTTGGGCCTGCCTTTACTCCTGTTCCTCTATACAATGAGGCTTTCAATTGCTCTGACCGACGTCGTTGTCTGTCTCCGCTTGACATGCTTAAACCATCTCATTCTTCCCTCCCTTATCTTATCTACTATACCAGCCACGCCTAACCTTTTTCGAAACACCTCGTTTCTGATCCGGTCTAGCCTTGTATGCCCACACATCCACCTCAACATCTTCATCTCTGCAACTTCCATCTTCTGTAATTGTGACCTCTTGATGGCCCATCAGTCTGTCTCATATAGCATTGCCAGTGGCACTGTCACCCTATAAAATTTTCCCTTTAATTTAGTTGGGAAAATTTTGTCACACAGCTACCCTGAGGCAGCCCTCCATCTGCACCATCCTGCTTGAACTCGATGTGCTACATCACTATCTATGTCGCCATTCTGCTGCACAAATGATCCTAGGTACTTAAACTTACTTACTTGTGGTACCACTTGACCATCGATGGTGAGTTGGCTATCCTCACTGTCTGCTACGCCGCTGAAGTCGCAGTGCAGATACTCGGTCTTAGAACGGCTAATCTTTAAGTTTTTTCTCTCTAAAACACATATCCACTGCTCTAGTCTGATACTCAGGGGTATGTTTACTCTCTACGACTAATACAATATCGTCAGCAAAAAGCATACACCACGGAACTGCCTCCTGTATCGGCTTTGACAACTCGTCAAGGACAACCGCAAAAAGAAATGGACTCAACGCAAATCCTTGATGGAGACCGACCTCCACCGGAAAAAAGTCCGTATTCCCCACAGAATGTCATGGCCAGTCTTATTTCCATCTATCCATGAACATGACCATGACTATGACCACAAGATGACCCTATTGAGATATTTTCTCCTGAAAACTCTTCTAACAAAGATATACTCAGAAAGCAACTGGTGTGCAAACAGTTTTATGATCCATGAAGGAATGACACTTATGAACTAAGGTTCAAAAAAATTCAACATGATAAGCCAAATCACCGCCGGGGGAGGGGGGGGGGGGGGTTGGAGCATGTCAGCTGAGTACTGTAACATATTACAGACTGACTGATGATATTCATTCGCAAACCAGTAACCATCATAAGCCAATTGACTTTGACCAGGATCTAGACCTACCTCTTAACATCGCTTGATTTGCACGTTCTTCCCCATCCAGATCTTCCAGTTGATTTCTGCAAGAAGCATCTTCCTTTTGCCTCTGAATCAGCTCCAGTTTGCGTTTTCATTCTTCCTCTTTCCGCTGGAGTTCCAAAGCTAATTTTCTTTGTGACTCCTCTACACGCCTTTTGTTTTCCTCTAGCATCTTATCAAGTTCGTTTCTTTCTTTTCGAGCTTGTTCCTGCAATACGATTTTTCATATCTTTAGAAAGAAAAAAGCTAATTCACCACGTTCACTTCTTGATCCAGGTACAATAAGCCAAAGGAGAAGCCACAGAGTACAAGTGACGAATAGAAGCATATGCAGCTGTTAAAGGGTAATATTTCACCAAGTAATACTGAATGAAATAAACGTATGCTGAATAGGGTCCATCAAAAAGGAATGTATCCCACTCCCATTAGGGTAAGATTGATTTATCTAATACAAATAGCACTTTTTTGATTAACCAGGGAGCACAATCTTCATGCCTATATAATCTGATTTATAATACTGTTACCTTGAATACAACAATCACTCTGAATGGGTGTTTGCACTTTGACAAAGAAAATTATGGAGGGACAAGGACACTGTTACAAAACTTCAACACTCAGCCATCACTGGTGAGTTGTGACCAAACATGAACTGCACAGATGAACCACTTGTTTGCTTCTTGATCCTTGGGCTGGTTTCCAGTGTACTACCATAGACTTACTGGACTACAAAGAACAACTAGATATGTTTTCCAACTACCATTATTCTCTTTCTATACTGAATGAAATCTGAAAATGCAATTTCTCAGATCACAATGTGACCTTTCATCTTGTCAGCAACTTGGTTACTAGAAATATAGATGAGTGGAAAATTCCAACCAACATGCCTAATCAGTCTTCTAGTCATGTCAAAAAAGTGCACTTCTCTTTTTCTTTTGTAACCATATATAAAAAGAGTTTCAAGAATACAATCTGGCACATCTACTCAAAACCCTAACCTACAATAAAGATTCATCAAGTCCATCAAGATGATTTGCAGTAAGCTGAGGTTGTCCCTTGAGTTCCTTACTTTGTGGTCTACAGGAGGATCCAACTTGGCATGGATTCAGAACTAATGACTTACAAATATAGGGAGAAAAAACATGCTTTTAGGGATGTTCAAAGTAATGCTTTTCATTATGAAAACCCATTGAAAACATCGTATCAGGCTAAATGCCTGTACTCCAATAAATTAACTACAGCGAGATGAAAGAAGCAAAGCCAAAGAACCACTCACACAGATACTTCTCTTTATTTATTTCACCTGCCAACCACAACCATGATAATGAACCTAAAAGCATTTCTATAGGCTCCCTAAACCTGACTTGACACGTTTCCCTGGGGAAAAAGGTATGACTCAAGTTACCCAAACAATGAACCACCTAAGCAGGAAACTAACAAACATCAAACAACACAGAGTGGCAGCTGCATTACCAAAACTGCAATTAAAGGAAAAAAGATATAAGTCAAAATAATGTAAGAAGCTCCTTTAAGATGCATCAAAGTACTACAAGAGAATAGTTCTAAATCAACTCATAATATATTCATAGTTACCATCTACAACAAAACGGTAAAACAGAAAAAGCTAAAACAAAGAAAATGCAATTCAGTCCAGGAAAGAGAAAGGATAAAATGTGCACTTTGAGGTACGTACTTCTCTTTTCGCCTGGCCTTCATAATTGCATCATCTCTCTCTTTCTGAAGCAGCACTTTGACGTCATTCAACAGTTGCTTATGGCCTTCCTCTACGGGTCGTTGTATTTCAACCTTCACTTCTTCAGAACTCAACTTCTCTTCAACCCTTCTACGAATTTCTTCCTCCAACCTCTTTTCCCTCCTCTTCTAACCTTTTGAGCTCTTCCTCATGTTGTTGCCTTAAACAAAAGGTCTGAGTACAATAAAAAGCAGTAACTCGTGGTATTACCATAGCAATGACGAGAGACCATTTAAAAGTCAATACATCAAATGACTCCTTTCAAAGCCACTGAGATGCCTCTAAAATCTAATAACAGGTTATATCTTCAAGTAAAATGGTAATCCCTGATAGAGGAATCGTGTCTCCCCTGTCACAAAGATTTGTACTGCCTATGCAAACAAATAAATAAAAAATAAAATCTCCTTTGGGAACATAGGTTTCCAAAGAGCAGCCTACTTTCATTACCTTTCTTCCAAAACATATTCACCTACTATTATCAAGCAAGGGCAACGGTGAGTCTCACTACAATACGGCTTCTTCATCGACTACTATGCAACTATCTCAAAGCAACTTCCACGTAACTAAAAAAAAAAGGCAACTTCCATAGAACTATACTAATAAAATTATACTGATAAAATAAAGTCAAAGTACCTAGTAAGGCAAAACCGAAGCAACCATACGCATATCTTCTCTTCTCTTCTTCTTCCTTCATTGATTTTTCTGCAGCAGTCTTGACCTCAGAGGGGGTAAGGGTTGAACTAGGAGACTTGTGTACTGGTGACAACCATGAGCTCTAACTCCTCCGTCGTCTATGACGCATGGCGTTGGAAGTGTTGGCTCTTTTGCCGTCGCGACGCCGTTGATCGACTTCTACGTCGCCGTGGCATCATCGATCTATTTTTTTCCCTAACAAATAAATTTAAATTTAACTTAAATGTTGTATGATTTTCTAAGATACTACCAATCAAATAAAAAAGTCTTATCATTTCTCCGTGATTCCACATATAAAGTTTCAGTAGTATTTGAGAAATGAAATTTATCATAAAAGTTGTGTTTTCTCAATTTTTTCGTAGGATTTCAAGAAATATTGTAGCATTTTTAAAATCCTAAGTTTAATCTTAACTTACATGTTGCAATATTTTCTAAAATTCAACCAGTCAAACAAAGTAGCCGTGTGATTTATTGACGATTCCATAGATAAAAGTGGCAATTTCGTATATCTATTGTTTGATAATTAATGTGACAATTTGAATTTTAAGAGTGATGTATGTTCGGGTCTGACGACGTTAATATAGACAAATAATACTAAATGTCAAATGAATCGGACTTTTCGTCCTCGTTGGTCCAACAAAGACTAGTCATTTTTTTTTACCTGCAGGGCACAGTTGGTTTCGGATGGACAGATTTGCTAACAAGGTGCAATGTTCGAATCCCGCCGCCTGCATTGTGGGTGCCTTATCTTCAGACTCCAATGTGGGTCTTGAGGGTGGGCACCTAATGTGGATCTACGTGTTATGTGCCTCCCCCCTTAGCGGACCACTGAGTAACTGATTTACATCCTCCCAGCTGCCTCATCGGACCAGGATGTGGGGGGCCCTTGGGGTTGGAGTTCAACCTTTTGCTAACAAGACTAATCATTTTTGATATTTAACACTTGTATTCTACTTATGAATCATGCAAACATCTTCTTTATTTTCTAAATTTGTTTTTTTGGGGTATATATATCTCACCTCTTTTGATGGATCAGCATCCTCGTTGGACCCTACTAAAAGACCATGATCTTCTTAACGTTCTGGATTTGACACGTTTACCCCGATGATTATAATTGGCTTTGATACAATAATTATACCGGCCTATATTTTTCCACTAGTTTTATGTCTGACGTTTGTTCAAATCTAATAACGTCATTATAGCAATCACTATTCAGCTAAATCGGGTTTCTTGTCTTACTTGTCCAAAAGATATTAATTATAGTTAACATTTGATATTTAAGTCATAAATATATATCATATCACTATTTTCTTTTCGTATGATTTTTTTTTTTTTTTTTTTGGGATTGGGAAAGGGGGAATATCATTCATCATCCCCTAGTTGGTTCCCTTACACCCACATACTTTTCGAACCAATTCTATATAAATCTGGCAACAACATCAAAGTACAACATTCTTTATTATTCAATTGTTATATTCCACATCATGCTATACCTTTAATTCATCCTGTCATCAATAATTACAAGTGCTTTCTTTTGCAATAGATAATATCTTAACTTTAATGCTTTTATCAGGAGAAGCTTTCTGCTTTTCAATCGATGAAAAAAAAAGATTTATCTAGTTTTTGCTAATCCTCTAAATCATGCATCCAAAAGCTTAGGGTGTCAGCATATACACATACACACGTGTATCTCGATACATATACACACACATATCGATATACATAATATGTATGTGTGTATATATATATATATATATTTTTGTATGGTGACATCTATTCTACTCACAATAATGTGAAGAGTAATTCTAAATACTAGGGAAAGTATTCAACAAAAACGAACTGAATTTGAAAATATAAAGATATAGATGGATGGTTTTTAGTGGTCTACGTAAATTCAAAAGTCTACAGATAGTTCCATGCAAAGCTTAGGCAGAAAGAATAATAATTTCTTTTCAAGATTTGTACATGTGATACGATGTTAGGAATTTCTACCTCCGTTCTTAAAGAAATGATTCCTGCTTTTGAAACATCCGTAGGACTCCTTATGCCTATAGGATGTATAATTCTAGGTACAATAGACTCTCGCGTTTGCATAGGATCTGGGGAGGAGTCGGATCGCTTTGCGATCTAATGTACATCAGACATCAAACATGTAGATTGAGGTGTTAATATATGCATGTTTATACACCATATAATCTATATAATATTCTGTCCGTCTTAAAAAATTTGGTTTATGATTTTTTAATATAGTGTAAGTTACACTGTATTAAAAAATTAAGTAGAACAATATTTTAGGAAAGGAGAGAGTAGTATATACACATGGTTAGTCTGTCATCTTATGGGCATTCGTCTTCGTTGTTAGATAAATTATCTAACTAATTTAGAATAATCGACATTAAAAGTTTGTTATCTTTTTTGACAACGAAAACATTAAGATAATGCTGCATGCACAGACATACATACAAGTATACATGTAAAACGAAGTTGATTTACAAAAAAAGAACAAAAGTTGAAAATGAAGATCAAATCCTGTTGCTACTGTCATAGAGCACTTCATAATTGAAAATAACAAAGAATAATCATGGACACTTTGAATCAGTGTAAATTACAACATGGTCCTTTGTGTTTGGCTTCTTTTTTTCCCCCTTTGCGTATTATTCCAACTATGCAAAATTTATACATTGTAATGGCAAATGGTCATAACTTTAGCCCCTACATGTTCAACCTGAAAAGGCCAAATAAAGGAGCAACCAAATTCATACCTATTATATAGCGAGGGGGGGGGGGGGGGGGGGAAGAAGAAGAAGCAGAAGAAACGGAAGGAAAGAAGATTGCAACACAACTTACATTGATTAAGAAGAGAAAAACTCACATTCATGAAAAATTCTAAAGGATAATTTACGTGATATTTCATACATGTGGTAGAAAAAAGTAGTGTTTTCTATTGGTTCTGATTACACATAAGAATTCATCCATCTACTTAACTCGAAGGAATGGAGGATGTTGCTTTGCAGCATACTGGTTTTACTTATACAACATTGTCATTTTCCTCATATTTCATCAAAAAAATTTATTTTAGGGGGTTGTTTGGGATGTGGAGGGAAGGTGGAGGGATACGGGGGATAAGTAGGAATAAATCATGTTAAAAAAGCTGATTCTTGGAGCACTTATTTGCTATAAGCATCAGAATTTTACAAGTCCAAATGGCATAAAAGAAGAGTATTTGTGGTAATAGAATTAGTAGTGGGATTCTCATTCACCACCACCTTCACCCCTTAGGCACCAACACTAAAATCATTCCTGAATAGCTTCCTCAGGAGCCTATACTCCATTCTTTAGCTATTGTCATTTTCAAGAATTTTGCTTTGAAATTTCGTTATATATATAAACAAGAAAATAAAAATATAGCCTTTTGCTTTTCACGTGCTTTAATTTCTTGAATGGTTTCTGGGTCCCAAACACCATTCCATATGTGGCTAGAGCTAATCTTGATGATGTCAATTCTCAAATCTTTCCTGCTGTATTTCTAGTAGCTGATCAGTTTTCCACACCCCTGCTAACATGCATAAACTTGGTGAGTTCTCTTCCCTGCCTATTACCTCATTTCTTTTCTTTTGCCCCCTTCCATGCAGAATGCTATCTTTATGTTCTACTGTTTGAGTTCATGATTTGGATGTTCTTCCCTTTGTGTATGGTATGTTTAATGTCCTCACTTGATCTCCTAATTGTTTCTGTCTGAATCCTCCTTTGCCACTTTCTTATGCTTTTGCTTCAGTATTCAATAGCTTACAGTAGCCCCCCCCCCCCCCCCCCCCCCTTTTTTTTTTTCCTTTCTTTCTTGTTTCTTGATGATATTTGGCCTTGCCATGTTGAGAAATGAGGTTCAACATTTAGTGATATAAATTGTATGAGAGCTTAACTCCACAAATTGTCAACTTTTCAGGGAGGTTGTGATGCTTGTGCTGTAATTTTAACTAATGTTACCTAATTGTTGAAATTGATTAGCTCGTACTAGGGCAATTGGGAGGTTTATTGATGATGGATAAACCAAACAGGTGAATGAATGAGGCCGCTTAAAGCAGTGTCTTTGGACAGGAATAACTAACATAGTTTACCGTCTGAAATTCAATATGGTAACTTGTGAAAGATTACAGGCACAATTATCATCACATAAATTGTGGGATTTTTGCTATAATGATTATCTTCCTGCTTCTATTCAACAGCTATGTGTGTGTTGCTTCTCAATTTCTCATTTGATCATCTAAATGCAGGGAACGATCAGGAAAGGTGTCCGTTTCTAGTGTTCCAGCATATCAAAGGATGAGGGCCCTTTCTGTAGGGCAAATGGGATTGAAGCTATTAGCTAATTTCCTAGTACTTCTATCTCTCTCCAGCAGTATCTGTGCATCCAACAGTCCTGATGTTGAAGGTGAACTTGAAATTCTTACAAAATTTGAATGAGAAATGTAGATAACCAGTTATTTCTTTTTCTGGCCCTTTTGTTGCAAAAAACGAAACTGCTTGTAGTCAGTGTTGTTAATTAACTAGTATATTTCATGCACAATCATATACCAAACATATAGACAACCAGTACATAATACCATCAGGATTTTTACTGTATTTGGTGTTGGGCAATACTGCAGCCTTATAGGTGAAAATTTTGATTGTCCGAATGTTTCAGGGGAAGCTTTGGTTGACTTTCTAAAAGCTTTAAACGATTCAAATCATAGGATTACTAACTGGGACTATCATTTTGTGAGCCCTTGTTTCAGCTGGTCTGATGTTACATGTCTAAATGGACATGTTGTATCCTTGTAAGTGCTTTTACGAACTAGTTTTTTCTTTCTCTCCTACTCCAGTTGGCAAATAAGAATCTTTCAGTTTTCATCTTGAATCTTAGGTTCTTAATCTTTGACAAAAGACATAACACTAATTTTGTATTTCTTCATTGCAGGAGCTTGGCCTCTAAAGGGTTTACAGGAACCCTATCGCCGTCTTTGACTAAGTTACAATTTTTGGCTAATCTGTAAGTGTGCAACAAATGTTAAAATTTCTCTCTGTTTTACCCATTCAATGTGTGGTGTTGTCTTTTATTTCCTTTGGAAGAACTTTGGGTAGATTTACTTTGTGGAGGCCAAGCACGTAAACCATTTTTTCATTAACTCGTTCTTGAAATCTTCACAGTTAGGCTTCCGCTGCATAAGACAGTAAAAATATTGAAATAACCATTGCTTGTTTACCTATTTCTAAATAAATCACAATAATGAATTGCAACTCCAAGCCGATCACCAGATTCTCCTTTCGGAATGGTGAGTGAGCTTTTAACCTCTGACAGTAGGGTTAATCAATCCTTTCTCTAAAAGAAATCTGAGATAACCTTATTTCTAATGGAAGTGCTTACATATCATTAGGTTCTATTGAACATGCAGGGATTTACACGACAACAATTTATCTGGCGACTTGCCTGAATATCTTGGCAGCATGATGCATTTACAAAGCTTGAATTTTGCTCAAAATCGATTCAGTGGTTCCATTCCCACCTCCTGGGCACAACTGTCAAATCTGAAGTATCTGTGAGTTGTGGATAGGTCGCAATAAAGAATATTTGCTGCTTCTGTCGGTTTATAAATTTTGGTTTCTGCATCTTGTAGTTGTTTTCCTAGCTATTGCACTTCATGTACTGGTCCTTATGTTGAACTTGGCACATTTCAGCTGAAGGGAAATGGCCTAATTTCAAAGTATTTCACCCTTAAATATTTGTCGTATTGTCCACTCAGAAATTAATGGTTTTGTAACTTGAATGACTAACCTTTGTGTTATAGGGACCTCTCATCCAATGACCTGTCTGGGGGAATTCCGACTCAATTATTTGCTGTACCCAAATTCAAGTAAGTTAAGATTATGTTTTGGGATATCCTAAGCGGGGATATGGTCCTCTCTCTCTCTCTCTCACAGACACACACACACACACACATCAAGGACAATTAATAAAACAATTGATCGCAATACTGTACTCCTGTCAGTGTCAACATATTTGTATAAGCGAGTGAGTACTTATTTTTCAAAATATTATTGTAGCTCCATCCAGAACACTTCAGTTCTAAATCATTACCTGGTTACTTAAGTTTCACAGGGACAGGACTGACTTGTGGCCGAGGTTTTGAACATTCCTGTGTTTCGAGTTCTTCTTTTCCAGGTTTCTGCCTATTGCTTTCTTGAAGTGTTTTCCTGGCCTTGACTGTGTGCTACCAAGCATAAAAAGGTTATTCGATATCTGCAGCTTCTAATAAAAAGAGGAAAGTTGAGGTAGTCATCACTGGTGTGACTTGCGGCGTATTCGTCCTTTTACTTCTTGCTGGAGCTGTTATACATCGATTTCACAAAGTGCACAGACTCAAAGATGAAGTGTTTGTTGATGTAGAAGGTATTCTTTCCCTCCTAATGTTTTTGCGCAGTCCTTGAATCATGCATTATGTATGTAGGAGAGTTTAAATGCAAAAATTATGCTCCTTCATGCGGAATCTCTAAGATGGACTAATCAGGGTGTCCACAGTCTTTTTCATTCCTTGATATTAGTTTGCATTCTTTACGCCTTTAGGTGAGGATGAAAGAAGTATTTCGTTAGGACAAATCAGGAGATTCTCTTGGAGGGAAATCCAGATTGCAACAGACAATTTCAGCGAGAATAATGTCATTGGACAAGGAGGATTTGGAAAGGTGTACAAAGGTGTTCTTTCAGATAACACAAAGATTGCTGTTAAGCGCCTCGCAGATTATAACAATCCTGGTGGAGAAGCGGCATTTCTCAGGGAAGTTCAATTAATTAGTGTTGCAGTTCACAAAAATTTGCTGCGGCTAATTGGCTTTTGCACCACCTGCTCCGAACGGATACTTGTCTATCCTTTCATGCAGAACCTGAGTGTCGCGTACCGTTTGAGGGGTACTCTTTTTCACTCTCACTTTTTCCTAATGTTTATGTTTAACACAATTGTGACACTGCTATTTTGTAATATAATGAAACAAAATTGCAAAATTTTCATTCAACATGATCAAGTACTTACTGGCTGTTGGTTTTAAACAGTTCGGTGCCAGTCCATTTCAATAACTTTACATCAACATGCTGATCCAGTTACGTGTTTGTTTTTTTTTCTTAAAGTGAATTTGTTTGTTTGCTGTTCCAGATCTGAAACCAGGAGAGAAAGGGCTGGACTGGCCAACAAGAAAGCGCATTGCTATTGGTACTGCCCATGGTTTGGAGTATCTACACGAGCATTGCAATCCTAAGATCATACATCGCGATCTGAAAGCTGCTAATATCCTTCTTGATGATGACTTTGAAGCTGTTCTTGGAGATTTTGGGCTTGCAAAGCTAGTTGACAGGAAAGCAACTCATGTTACTACTCAAGTTAGAGGGACTATGGGACATATAGCACCCGAGTACCTATCAACTGGAAAGTCTTCAGAGAAAACAGATGTTTTTGGATATGGAATCACCCTTTTGGAACTTGTTACTGGTCAACGAGCAATAGATTTTTCACGGCTAGAAGAAGAGGAGGATGTTTTGCTGCTGGATCATGTAAGTTTTATCCTACTCCTTATTTCTATCTTTCCATTAGATACTATCTTGGATCATATTTGTTGCATGTATTAATCATTAGCATGATTATAAATGAGGGTGAATGTGAGTGCAGATCAAGAAATTGCTAAGAGAAGAAAGGATTGAGGACATTGTGGACGAAAACTTGACTAGTTATGATTCCAAAGAGGTGGAGACTATAGTCCAAGTAGCTTTGCTATGCACTCAAGTTTCACCAGAAGATCGTCCCAGAATGGCCGACGTTGTGGCCATGCTTCAGGGAGTAGGCTTATCAGAGAGATGGGCTGAGTGGCAAGAGCTCGAACAAGTAACGAATCAGGAGTTCGCCTCCCTCGCCTCCCATCGGTTTCTATGGTCTGATGAATCTACACATGACCAACACGCTATTCAGCTCTCTCAAGCAAGATGAAAGACCTCCAGAGTATTAGCTTTTGTAGCCAAGGCAATGACTAGTCCTTGGGATGAGTAGTTTTTGTAGTAAAGGCAAGTGGAAAGTTGTACCTCATACATCAAACAGCGAGAAATTCTAAATTGTTCAATGCATTACCGTATGACAAATGTGATTATTGAATAAATCCTAATAGTTATTCAGTCACTAATAATGAACATAATAATTAGAGGTGGGCTTCTTCTGCTACGCATATTTATTATTATTGGTTCATAAATGCCAAAGTATTCATTAACCACACTCTAGTAAGGTATATACATGTCTCTTATCCTATTTACTTGTCTTGTAAATATTTATGGCCATTATTGTGTTACTATCTATACATTTATAATTTCTAAAACAATATAAAACCTTTTGGTTAAACAGTAGAGTCACGGATGCGTTTTCAGTATTACTAATTAAGTCGTGACTCGTATATACAGTCATTGTTCTATTGAGTCGATGAATAGTTGAAATGAAATGTACTAAATGATAGGGGTAAAATTGGAATATCACTATTATGCCGGTGAAATGGCGGCGTGAACTTGTAATATTGACAAGAGTGACATAATTCAGGAGATATAGACATAACTAACCTTAACATAAATAGGTAATTGCGATCAAGTGTAAAAAGATAAGATACAATAACGGATTTTTCCTAAATTTGAACTTTTTCTTCATGTGAGTTAGTCTCTTTAATAGATGGTACAAAGATTAAAATAAATATCATATCAAATAGTTTTTGTATCAAAATTTTTAGCTCGAAGATATAAGTCAAATGCGTTTGCATATTAGTTAAATAATATAATCTATACCATAATTATAAGTTTATAATCGCATTTCGAAGCGATATCTAATAAACGTACTTATATTTTAACTAATTATTAGTACTCCACTATGCTCCTATGCTGGCAGGAGAGTTCCAAAACTAGACCTTACTAACCCCTATAAAAGTCCTCACTCAAACGGGCGGGAAATCTATTTCACTCCGCATCGCCTCCCGCCCAACCAGAAAGAATGCACAACGGCAACAGCAGAAAACGGCCGTTACCGCCGTCATCAGCGCAGCAACAGCCACCGCATAAGCATGTCGCGGTGGAAGACGAAGACGTAGACGAGGATGTTTTCTTGGAAGAGAACTTGCTGCTTCAAGAAGACTCTCAAGCACTTCGTGACGCGGAGGAGCGTGAAGCCCTAGCGGCGAAGCTCCAGAAGTGGCAGCGGCCTACGCCGTCTCAAGCCTATTATTCGAATTCGCAGAGCAAGGGTATGATTCAAAGTTACTATATTGCCTTTTGTCGGCGTTTGGAATTTCTTGTTTGTTGGGTTGGCAATTGATGAGGTGGCATTTTTCAGTGTTTCAGCAACTGGAGATTGATTATGTGATTGGAGAAACCAATAAAGAACTGATGCCTAGTTCTGCTGGTCCTGCTGCTATTTTGAGGATCTTTGGGGTCACCAGAGAAGGTTAGAGTTTTCGCTGTACATTTCTAATTTGACGTATGCATATGTTTTTGTACTTTGCAGTCTACCCATTAAAAAATGAAACTTAAGGGAATTTAATGGTGTTCTAGTTGAAATATTTCCTCTGTAGTGGAAGGTGTACTTTTATGGGTTTGACTGCTAACAAATTTTTTATCTCGGAACCATGTGGTGTGGTTTCTAACTCGTTAGTCCTTCAGTCTTGCCTTATCAGTAGGATATTGTGGTGCTATACTCTCTTTTTCCTGTAAGTGAATAGGGTTATCAGAAGCTTGTCACTTGATGAAAGTTGGATTGACAAATTCTGTACTCAGTAGAGTTGAAAGCACATTCTGTGTCTGCATTGCATGACATTGTCGAGTCATGCAATTCTGTTTATCGAGTTTGACTTTGGTTTTCTCAACCAGCATTTATCTTTAAAAAAAGTTAACAATCTTGTTTAGGAATTGGACATTTGTTTCTAGTGGCCTTTGGAATCTCAACTTTTATTTCTTAGTGGCTTGCAAGTTTCGTATTCGCATCAATGAATTGAAAGTTGTGATCTGGTGTTTGAAGGCAGTTTGTTAATGTAGCAAGAATTTGACTTTTAAGTATGGTAGCTTTGGTTAGTGTTAAAAAGAGTGGCCGGACTAGGAATGAGGTTGCTGCAAGCATCAGAGTAATAACTTCCATTTTTTTAATAGAAAAACTGGAGATTTGATCTTTGTATTGCTTCTGAGAGAAAGTGATTATTTGAATTACAAGAAAAAAAAGAAAGTGATTCTTTGTATTATTACCGCTTGACATTAGGTTTTTGTGCTTTTACATTAATTTTATGTATGGATATGTTAGCAAATCAAAATTTCCTTTGCATACTTGCTCGATAAATTGATTGAACAGTTAGTGGATTGGTGTGTGTTTCAGTAGGTTCGATAAGAGCCTGATGGACAGTGGGAACTTTTGCCTTCTCTGTTTTTCCTTCCTAACGAAATATTTTAACTTGCTGTATTGCATGTTTATCAGGTCATAGTGTTTGCTGTCACGTGCATGGGTTTGAACCTTATTTCTTTATCAGCTGTCCATCAGGAATGGGACCTGATGATATTTCTCGTTTTCATCAAATTCTTGAGGTACCTATTCCTGTCTACATATGCTTTCTAGCTATACATTGTGGTTGAGTTTCTAATACTTTTGGTTATGTGTTTCCCATGATCATATCTTTTTGGTTTGGGTTCAGTAAGTAGGTAAACTGGTGACTTGTTTATTGCCTTTTGGTCAATGTCACAGGGAAGGATGAGGGAGGTAAATAGAAACAGCAAGGTCCCCCAGTTTGTCAGGAGGATTGAATTGGTTCAAAGAAGAAGCATAATGTACTACCAACAGCAAAATTTTCAACCTTTTCTTAGAATTGTAGTTGCTTTGCCAGCAATGGTTGCCACCTGCCGTGGTAAGCAGTTTTCTCTCTGCTTGTCCTATATAATCTGTTTTATGACATACCTGCCTTGAGGATCTGATGTATTCGTTACAGAATGTACATTTGTGTAGGATGATTTTGTTCCACATCAGGAACTGACTGTTGTTTATTGGATATGAGTAGTATAAAGCTAGTGGTCTTGTCACTGATTGTGTTATGATATTTACATTTGTCTTGTACAATGATGTTTGTTTTGAATCTCGCATTGCCCTGAGTGGTTTCAGTGGCTAATGCTTCACCGATGGGACTCTGCCATGTAAATTTCCTGTTGAAATGGTTAACATATTTCTATCTATCTCTGTCCGTACTCATGCCATAGTTTATTGGGAAAAAAAAAACTTATGCAGGACATACCAGCCATTTGACCAAAAGAGTGCCTTTTTTTCTTCAAAGTTTTTATAGAGGAATCCTCTGGCTAGGAAACAGCAACTGTTGGAGGCCGAGTTGTGGGTTTTAGCTCAGTTTTTGTCGCTATACCTTTTCAGGAATCCTTGACAGGGGTATTCAAATTGATGGATTTGGTATGAAGAGCTTTATGACATATGAAAGCAATGTGCTCTTTGCTCTGCGTTTCATGATTGATTGCAACATTGTTGGTGGGAATTGGATAGAAGTACCTGCTGGCAAGTATAAAATGGCAGGCAAAAAATTGTCATGCAGCCAATTGGAGTTTGATTGCCTGTATCCTGAAACGCTTTATAATATAATGATTCAAAATTCTTTTCTGGAGTTTGAAATATATCTCCTCTCAGTTAGTTTACTTGAAACTAATTGAGAGTAATGGTTTGTTTTCCTTAACTTCTGGATTTTTAGCTATACAGCCTTGGTTAGCCATGCTCCTGAAGGAGAATTCTCAAAGATGGCTCCATTCCGCATTCTTAGTTTTGACATAGAGTGCGCTGGTCGTAAAGGTCTATTTCCTGAGCCTACCAATGACCCTGTTATTCAGGTTATTTTTGTACTCGCTTGCAATGTGATTCAACTGGAGAACGTTACAAAGGCTGTTAGGCTGTCTGCATTTCTCCCCTTCCCCCTGCTCTGTTTCTGAATCAGATTTTTGTTTGATTGTAGGTGGCCAATTTAGTGACCGAGCAGGGTGCTGGACAGCCATTTGTTCAGAATGTTATGACCCTCAAATCATGCTCTCCGATAGTTGGTGTTGATGTCATGTCATTTGATTCAGAGAGAGAAGTTTTATTAGCTTGGAGGGTAATCATTTGATCCGAAAGTTTATGCCTTACCATTGTGTCTTGTCCCTCTATAATAATCCATTACAGAAAGCATTGGCTTTTTTGGCCACTATTTTGTCATCTTCTGATGGGAAGGAGAAAAACTTACTTTTTGTTACAGAAGAGAAGGGATGATAAGTGACTGCATATCAACGTATTTGTTGATTTCTGTGGATGGAGTATTTGTTGATTTCTGTGGATGGAGAAGAATATGTCGTGAACATAATTATCATCTGGAGCATTTTTTGTCACAGGCATTGCGAAATCCCAATCTAATTTTCTACTCCATATGTCACATGCTCATAGTCTGTTATTTCTTTCTGGAAATCCCAAAATTGATGATAGTTCAAATAATCATACAATGTTCTGAATAATGTCACCAGAATGATTCTGAGTTCGCAAGTTAGGCTTTGAATTTGAGACAGAGTAGTATGTTATATAACATTGACTTACTGGATCCACTAATTAAATAATAGAGAATGTCACTATAAGTAATAGATGATTTAGCAGATAGGAGCTTACTCAAAATCTCTTATACTTGCCAACATCTCAACATTGTTAAGCACTTTCATGGATCGCTCTGTGTAGCAAGATTTTTATCAAATGGTACACCTCAGGGTTACGCTAAAGCCATTTCCTAATGGATCAAGTGCATATGTCCTTCGAGTTACCATTCTTTCTATGCATCAATTCACTTCCTATGAACTTTGGGATACCAGATTTCCTAAATCCTTGGTAAAATTGCATTTCTTGAAGTGTTATTTAGTCTCCTCGTGACCAAGATGACCACCCTTAAAAGAATGCCCTACACGTTGACAAGAGGAAGAGCGCAAGTTGCTGAAATCGATAGAACTTTTAAGACAAGGGAAGGAATTGGTGAGAAAGGGGTTAGGAGATTTTAGGGGATGGGAAGAGGCTTTCGGTTTTGATTTCCTGTTGGTAAAATGTTGCTTCAGTCATAGTGCTTCTCGAGGTCTTTTCCACTATGATTTTATCCTTGGATTGATTTTGACTTGGAATGGAATGAAATATATGGAAATTTGGAGTTTGATGTTAGGGTAGTTTGCTTATCTGTATAATAAAATGTCCAGAACAAGAACTGAAAATAAAAAATCTCTTCTTTTGAAACTTTAAATTTCAAGTTTTTCTCTTTTCTCATATACTTGTTAACCAACCCAACAATTTCTGTATTCTGAACCATGATATGAAGCACTTTGGCATGGAATAGAGTTCATGGAAATAGGACTCGTGAAATTTACGTGTGCTAAATTGTTCAAACTTGCAGATTTTACTTTATCTTTTTGTGTACAGACTATGTTCATTCAATTTGCAAGGTATCGTTGGCCTCTGTTTTACGTGATGAGTTTTTTTTTTCTTGTCAGGTGACTGCGTATTGCTGCTTCATTATTCTAATAATCTTGTTCACATCTAATTTCAGGATTTTATCCGTGAAGTGGATCCTGATATAATTATTGGGTATAACATATGCAAATTTGATCTTCCTTACCTTATTCAGGTCAGTGAGTTGTCTCTGTTAGTGTCCACCATTTTAATGCTTTTGTCCCTTTGTATTAATTGTATGCCGATGGCTCATAGTACTGCTCAGAAACAAAAGATTTTCATGGAGGAATTTTAATTCTCAGTCTGAAGCAATTTTATGTGCCACAATTTATTGCAGAGAGCTGAGGTTTTGGGTATAGCAGAATTTCCACTACTTGGGCGCATCAGAAACAGCCGTGTTCGTGTCAAGGATACAACATTTTCTTCAAGGTAATTTTACTTTGATCCTTAGTCAGATGCAGCAACTGTCAGAATATTTCTGAATACTATGAAAAATGAGTTCTCTAAATTCTGTTGATTTTTTTTTTTTTTTTTTTTTTTT
>AP025040.1:3323945-3338215 GCA_036186865.1 Eustoma russellianum | reverse complement strand
TACTATATTTAGAACAGTGGTCGATCCCTCGGGAGTTAGATTCGTAACTAAATTTTATGTTCACGCGGTGATATTTTCTTTTTCAAAGAGTACTACCCTCTACCTAGTCTATGTATGGGGAGCATACTTGACAAGAGATAGACACAGGCGGTAGAGAGGTCCCCACTTCGATTTCCGCCCCGTTAGCATCTCCGATCCAAGATAAGGGATTACCATGTATGAAGACTGATGCCTACCCAGTGCCGGAAGGTCAAGGAAGTTGGACCTGATTACAGAGGAGCCGGCGACTGAAGCCCCAGTGAACGGCGGCCGAAACTATAACGGTCCTAAGGTAGCGAAATTCCTTGTTGGCAATTGGGAACTATCTTTTAATTTGGGCCTACCAATGAAGATCTTCGATGGATAGGATGGGTACAAGGCTCAGCGGGGAATCTCAAAGGATTACATTTGAAGTTGAGGCCACATACAAGGGACTGGGAGCTATTGCGTTAAACCAATCTGGAAGGAAGCTGCAAAGTACCATGGTCTCATATTGTATATTTTGTTCATACCCATATGCATATTTCACCACTTAGCATAGTCTTATCTCTGTTGGCAAACTATAAGCCGGAAACGTTTTTGGAATTGTTGGTTGCTACCACTTTAGCAACAATTTTGTACAGGTGGGCACTAGTTGTAGAGGAATTGTTAAGCCACCTATGTTTTGACTAGCTCTATTAGGATGCCTTAAAAGCATCCGCTCTTGTAAATTGCCATTCATGGCCGTTATATATAAAATTTTAAATTATAAAAAAAAGTGGATGCCGTCTGTCAGATCATTAAGATGTAGTTATTCCATTCCCTTTCCCATGTGTATGTCATTGCTCAACAAACTGAAAGTCTCAGCTGCAAGATTTTCTCCAGCTCCATCAAGCTGAGTTATCGATCTCAGGTGGCCAATTTTGTGGTTACTGAAATAGAAGAAATAAATGATATTTTGGGTTTTTTTTTTTTTTTTTTTGGGGGGGGGGGGGTTAATGAATATTTCACTGGACCTAATAAATTCTGTGTGTTGCAATTATTTTGTTGTTAGTAGTCATTGTAATTTGGAAACTATGGCCCAAGTTTGTGGAATTTTATTCCAGGCAAAGTTCACGAGTGTGACATCAACCTTTTGTCACCTCCTTCGCATGTTTTGATACGTGAGGGTCGTATTGATAGGGCCACGGAATAAAAAGAAAATTACTGGAACTGGTATTACTGTGATTGATTTAAAAGGTGGTTTCTTTTATGGTCAACTTCCGGATAGTTTTTATTTCCCCAGTGGTAGTTTTAGGTTAGCTAATGTTTGTCTATAAGTGAGGTTGTTGTAGTTTGCCCTAGAAGACAATAGTTACACTTTCATATTCTGTAGCCCTTATGGTAGATAATTTATCACTGCTAATTGCCCCTGCCTGATCATACAAAACCTTTATGTCAATGGGATGCGTGTCTTTCATGATTCTGTGATCAGATAATGAGCCTCTTGAGTGCCGAAGTTGGAACTATAGGGGCTTTTGGGACGGTGGTGGTGGTGGTGGTGGTTGCGGGGGTGGAATTAGGGAAAGCATGAACCTGAAAATGAGTCCTGTTGCCATAGTTGTTCTCCACACTTCATCAAATCAAGAGGCTGGCAGCCGTAAATGTGGGATGACTGGCTTGCTTCTCCCTTTTCTGTAATGATCTTTATCTTTGTAATTCTTTTCAGATCTCATATACTTTTTAATGCATCCCTGTAAAATGTACTCCATAACACGTATTTGTGTATGTTTTATCTTCCAGTAAGGTCTAGTATCCTTATACCTGTTCCAAGAACAGAATGGTGCCGCATTGAATTTAACTATATACCAATTAAAGCCCTTGCTATTCTGAGCTGTGCTGCAAGTGGCCTAAGTCATTATATTGGCTGCGTTACTTCTTCATAAAGACTGATAGAAGAGTATTGTTCATTTGCCCTTCAGCTTTGTAGCCTTTTTCGTTACTTTCGACTGACGAGGTTCTGTGTTAACCAGACAACATTTAGTGGAGCTAACTGCGTGGTCTAATACAGGAAGCCAAGGATCCTCTTGCGAAAGCTGTCTTAGATGGTCGTCAACTTGCTTTGAAGGTAGGGTTGCACCATTATAATTGGAGTGAATAGTCTATGGTTCACACTGAACTATTTATATCTTTATCTTTTTTTTTTTGGGTGAATTATCTCTCTCTATCTTGGTACCAGGTAAGTGCAAACTCTGTTTATGGGTTTACTGGAGCTACAGTTGGTCAGTTACCTTGCTTAGAAATTTCTTCAAGCGTTACAAGCTATGGTAATTCATCCTTCTAACACTTTTTTTTTGGGTAAAGAAAGTTCTAGCAGAATGATATGATACGTAAAAAAGGATGACATAGTTAATGAAGTAGCGATTTTATTGAAGGGCGACAGATGATTGAACACACAAAGAAAATGGTGGAAGATAAATTCAATGTTCTTGGTGGATATGAACACAACGCTGAGGTGCGTCACCTGAATCCTTTCTTTTTCTTGATGATTTTTAGTTGTTAGATTCATTGATTTCTTTAGCCTGCAGTGCATGTGAGATTGTGGTCTTAACAGAACATCTAAAGACAATGTAGCTTGTGTAAAAGTCTCCTTAACATGGAAGAACAGCTTTTACAGAAAACCTTTCATGCGAACTCTTGTACAATATTCTGTGTGAGGCTTTTGGAATCATAATAAAGGATTTCAATTTTTTTGGAAGAATTGTTTGCATGGAACTTTAGACCACTAAGTCCCGTATATGACTTTTGCAATCAAAACAAACGATTTTAATCTGGCGAAACATAAAAGTAGCATAAATGAGGTTTAATCTTGTTTGTTGTGAGATTCTCTTCAGCTAAGTGTTTGATGAAACTATGTTGCTTTGCCTATGTCCCGTAGGGGCCCAAGTTTGTGTCTATGATTCATCTAGTAACTGTTGGTGCACCCACTTCTGTGTTATCTTTTTGTAAGTTAAAAATTCATAAATAAGCCAAATTATGCGGAACTACAAGAGTAGTTGTTTGGAGAAAGCAACACCAAGCATGACTTGCTCAAAATACAATGTCACAATAGTTGACTTTTATAACCTAATTGTAGGCCACTATCCAAAAGTCCCTAACCTATAATTACAGAGAAGATAAAACTAAAAACACCCCAGTCGAACAAATTAGAGCTCCAAAAAACATCAGAGGAAAAAAAAGACCTCTGCTTGAGATGGTTACAATATGAAAACCAAGATAACAATATAACTAGTGACATCTCAGTTGGAAGGTGCAGCTCCCAAATGCACAACACTGATGTGTATACTAAAATGGACCATAATGAGCTTATAGAGCTAGTGTGCAAGCTGAAACCAAACTTAAAGTGTAACATGGAAGCATCCTATTTAAATGTTATCAATGGTGGAACTAGAGAGGTAGAGATCCGTATGATGCTGTGATGTGCAGAAGAGATGCAAACACACCAGTGAAGAGAGAGAACTGGATAGCATAGTACAAGGAAGTTAGAGATTGGAGATTTTGACACCAAAGCAGTACAAACTCCACATAGCTTCCTTACTTGGTGCAAAAGTCTCCAATCCCCAATCATAACTAGTGTACAAAATAACAAAGAGCAGCAGTCCATAACCACATGCGTTAGACTTAAACTATGAGACAGGAAGCAACATCAGCCCATATATACAATCAGCAACCTCAACCCGAATGAGCCATTCAAAAGCTAAGTTTTAAAGATCTTTCCTATATTAATAGCTAATTCCAGTTAACTTTTTTCATCTTTATACCTTGCCAAGGGGAAAGAACCTTATATTTTGTAGCACTTCTTTCATAACACTCATTTCATCCATTTATATAACTCCATGAAGTCTTGTATTTCTCTCTCTCCAAATTGACTGTACAGAGGTAGCAAGGGCAAAAAAAGCCATGTCCTTTGAAGTTTGAGAACCAATGTTTTGTAACTAATGTTGAAGGCTGTTCCAAGAGAAAGAAATCCTTGCACTTTAGTTGCCTCCTTTCCACGTTATTTGGAGCGGAAACATAGGAAGAAGAGATGTTCTTGATCTTCAGTAAGCCTGCCACAAAGCATACAAATATCAGAATCAATAATGCTCCATTGGGTAATCTTATCTAGAGTAGGCATTCTCTTCCAAAATGCAAGCCCAATAATGATTGCATATTTAGAGAGATGATGCCTGCTCCAGACAATATTGGCCCAAGGAACAAAATGTAAGACAGAAGTTCTAGTAAGAGTGGCTTTATGGATAGTGAATTTTCAAAAGGAGGCCCATTTCCAATAGCTCTCTCCTTGAAAAATGTGAATGCTTTTACATTTATTATAGAAGGTGCTCTAAAATTTTCTTTCTTATACAGATGAAGCCGCCACTCTTACTTCTGCTCTCTTCTTTATCCTCCCTTATCCACCGCCAACGATCAATTTCTCTCTCCTTCTTATGCCTTCAACGACTTTATCACCACCGCTTCTCAATCTCAAATCACCTTTTTCTACCTGCAGCTGATTGAACTACAACCTTCGTCACCTTCTTCGACCTCTTAGGCAACTCCGGACATCATGACAAGGGTCGGAGAACTATTTCATCTTTCTTTCCTCTTCTAAATGACTTAGCTCGTCTAATCCAGTCTAGATCGTGACATGCAAGCTGTTAGGACAAAATCAGACTGGACCTCGTTGCTTAAACCTGATTTTAAACCCGAGGAATCAACTACGCTTTCATCTCTTCGATTGAAAATGACAGTGGATAGTGCTTCTTTGCCATCAATATGGAATTCATCACCGAGACAACAAAGATAGAGCTCTGTTATTGTTGGACAAATTATGAGAAGTATTGCATCTTTCTTTAACATGAAGAAGTTCACCAAAGAAAAATAGAGCTCCAAAGGTCTCTTAGAAGTCGAGCGAGTTGAAGACGACCTCTTTGTCTTTCGCTTCCAATATGAAGAAACAAACAGAGTATCTTTGACTTATATCCATTGTCTTTTGGAAATAGAGTCTTTTTTCTTAGGCATTGGGTCCCAAACAAACCCATCCAATGTCTGATGTTAGACGCGGTCCCTGTGTGTATCAAATTTCCAAACGTACGCCTGCACCTCCTCAACCCACATGTTTTGAGTGGTCCAGACACTCTAGTTGGTAAGCCTATGTTTATGGACATGCTTACAACATCTCAATCCAGAGTGTCCTATGCTATTATTTTTTTTGTTTTTAAGGTTGCCAAACTGCCTCTTAAATCCATACTATACTTTGATGAGTATGGTCAAGAATGTACTCATGAGGTCATCTATGAATGAATGTCTTTCCAATGCTTGAAGTGTAAAACTTTTGGACATTCCTTTGAACCTTAACCCATTTAGCCTAAGAATACTCCCTTAATGAGAACAGCAGTGCCCAAAATAAGACGCAAAGCAAGAACCTTGAAGCTAGAGATCAAACAACAACAACAACATTATCCCATTGTCTTAGAGGTTCTCGCCTATGGTGGAGTATGGGGGGTCGGATGTATGCAACTATACCCACGTATTAAAAATATACAGAGATTGTTTTCCAATGACCTATAATGAAAATTGCGCCAAGTGTGTCGAAGACCACCTTTTGGGAAAAGATAAGGCTATGCTGACTGAAGGGAAAGAAACCCCAACCAATAAACAAGGAAAGGATGGTAAACTATTGAATTTTAGTCCTATGTTGATAACCTACAGGTCTCTCAGGTACTCGGAAAATATGAAATGGATCTCACAGCCTTAGCTTTCTTAGCTAGCCAAAGCAAGTTTGACCCTCTACTGGATTAAAATGAGGAGAACCGTGAGGATGAATTCAAGGTTCACACATTTGGAAATTGATGGAACACAAAAAAAACATTTCTTCTACCTCTTATGTTGATTCTGGGGAAGATATATCATAAAACCACATACTAGGAATAGGTAAGGATGACAATCCTAGTAGCAGCTGTAGGAGAAAGAAAGTACTTAGGAAACATGATAAACACATCTCTTTTAGTTCGATCTCTAGCTCGGAATAGATTTTTCAATCAAGCCAGTAAAGAAAGTGTTAAGGAAAAGAACATAACTCCAAGGAAGGCTATTGCTCCTCTTGATACAGGGGATCCTTCAAAACCTTCTGAGGAGGGCAACACAGACCAACAACCAAGAATGACTAAAGATGACGTTCTTGATAGTAGGTCCAATAGGAAGAAAATCTTAAGAAACTTGATAAACACTCATAGCTCTAGCTTTAAGGAGGACCTCTGAATCAATGCCCATAAAGGACAAGTTAAAAGGACACTACATTAAGAAGGCAGTTGTCCCTCTTGACACGGGGGATCCCTCAATCGGTGAATCTGAGAGACATTTGATGGTGGATTTTGGCTCTATACATAACAAACAATATAGTAGGAATAAGAGTAGGGGGAGGCTTAGAGGGGCCAAAGTGATGTAATGATTAAGATAGCCTGTTGGAATATAAGGGGGTCAAACTCCTCAAAATAAAAAAGAAGTAAGAAGGTACATTCAACAAAAGAATATTGGTACTATAGGCCTTGTAGAAATTAAAGGTAAACAACAAAATTTCAAAAAGTTTAGTACAAGAGTTTTCAGAGATTAGGAGGCGGTTCACATCGCTCTCCCAAATAATGTAGCAAGGATTTGGATTGACTAGAATCTAAATGTGTTCACAAGACAAATTTTTCCTTCTGAAGAGCAATGTCTTGCTTGTAAGATTACAACAAAGTCACCTACACATGTTGACTTTATTTTTACAGTGATATATAGATATAATGATCTGAGTAGAATATGGAATTTTTGGCAGATCCTGAGATATCAAAAGTCAATCTATGAGCAGTAACCTTGGATTATCATAGGTGACTTCAACATAACCCTTGGTCATAGGGAAAAAAGAAAATAAGTGGGTGGACAGAAATGACATCAAGTGGTTTAGTGAGTGGATACGGTATATGGTATATACACAATATCTCATTTAGGGGTTTTTAATTCACATGGTCGAGCAAAAAAGAAGAGGACAAAATGATGTACACTAGAATAGACCACATGTTCTGCAATGAGGATTGGAACAACACATTCCCAAACTACTTACTAGATTATGTAGCACTTTTTACCTCACAACCCGTTCTTTATTAAAGTTGGACAGAATCTTGGTCTCAAAGCTTTCTAATTTATAAAAGGCTGGATGAAGCACCCAAGCTTTAAGGAAACCATTGAGAAAAGCTGGAAAGAACTTGAACAAGGAAATCCTCAAGTTAGATTAGTAAAGAAACTGAAAAGTTTGAATGTCCCAGTGAAGAAACTAAACAAAAAGTTCTATGGTAAAATCTTTGATTGAGTTTTAGATGGTAGGCATAAGCTTGAGTTTACCCAGCAGACAACCATGGATGATTGTCATAATGTACATAAACAACAAGAAGAAAGCAATGCTTTGAAGTTTATATCATATTGTTTGACTTTGAAAAAACTTTCTTCAAAGAAAAAGCTAGAGAGATGGATGAAGGAATGTGACAGAAACACCCAATTCTTCAATAGATCACTCAAGTCTCACATTGCTAGAAACAAAATCCTAACGCTTCAAGATGACAGTAAAAACATGATTGAAGACTATGAGGAAGTTAAGATAATGGACGCAACCTTTGCAGAATGAAGGAAGAGGGAAGACCCTTATTCAGCTGTCCTTCAGTATTTATTAAGCTTAGCTCTGTATCACCTCCGTCATCTAGATCATCAATTGCATTTGAGGGGTCAAACTAATTTTGGAGTACTTCTGTACTAGGCTTAGTAATAGGAAGCTCTCTATGAACCAATCCTGGAGAGACAAGTTTACCAATGAATATATCAAGATTGAAGTCATGCTGGTCAGTAGTTTTTCCTGCAAACTTAAGGGAGCCTACTGGAGGGGAAGTAGCCTATTCCATTGGTTTAAAGGACCCCTCAGTAAAAGTTGTTAGGTTTGATGTTCTAACTAAATAGATTTTTGTATGTTTCTTCTTACCTTGGGGATTTTCATTGCCAGTATCCTCCTTAGAATTAGATGAGGAGTACTAACTAGAATCCAACTTATCCTTTCTCATTTTACATCTACCGTTATGCGTGATGCCGTTTGTCGAGCCTAAGTCTTGTTCTTTTGGGGTTGAAACGTTCTCAGATTTAATCTTGTAGAGTGAAGGTGAAAGGGCCTATTTCCTGTGAGACTTGTGCATTTCTTGGTTATTTAGCTCTCTGCTATTGGTTTGAAGGAACGCGTTTTCAACCTCATAGATAAGTTTATCTTCCCTAGTAAAGGGCTAAATCTATTAGGACTAAGAATATTAGATAGAGAAACGTATACGTTACCAGTCACATTTATCTGTGATTTTTTAGGCATAGAAGTGTTACCATGTGGGATGAAATTAGGAGGGCCTTCCTTAGATGTTTCTAGTTCCTCGCCAACCATTTTAGTTTTACCTTTATCACCTTTTTGGAGCATTCCATGAACAGTGTCCACACCCTTGTTAGCTGTGTCCTGAAACTGATTGTGTTGTTTGTTCTGCCTACTTTATGCTGATCGTTACCAGCAGCTGAAGACAAAGTCCTCAAGGCAAGGGGACTCTTATCTTGGAGAACTTCACATGAGTGTCAAAATGTCTTGCATTTCATACATTATGTAGAGATTCACTAGTAAAATACCTCTTGTGTACATTCCTTGCCATATTCATCTATGAAGTTGAGAAATTTGGGTGGAAGCTTCCCAACTTTGATTTCTACATATTGTGGCAATAGCCATTTTGGATTGGGACGTTCTAAGTGTGCCTATAAACATAGGCTTGCCTACAAGACTACCGAACATACTAGAAGTATAAGAGTTGAATTAATGAAGATGAAGGTCAGTGAACTGAATCCAGACAAGCACAACATTATGTTTGAGGCGTTGGATGAGTTTATCAGAAACACAGGGCCATAGGAAAAGGACCATGTTACCAAAAAGCATAGGGAGGAGTCAAGAATGCTTTGCTTAGGCTTATGGGATTGAAATCAAAATACAAACAAGTCATCATCTATCCTTTGAATCTCAAGCAGATCTTTCTTAGACCACTGAGCCTCAACAAAACTCTTCATATTCAAAAAGAAAGCTGTACTTTACATCACTTGACCAACGATTGCGTATTTCCATTTTTTGCTTGTGCTCCTCAACATGTACAGTATTGATTGCGAGTAATTTCTTTCCATTGTCATCAGTAGGACATGCGATAAGGTTGAAGTAACCTTTGGTTGAAAATTATGCTTGAGCAGCGATGCTCAAGCCGGTTTCGCTGTAATAATTGTTTGTATGTTGAAATCTTAGCTAGATTAAGTAAGTCTAGAGATTTTTGTGTGAGTTCAGAAAGGATTTTGTCCCGACCGTATATTTCAACGGCCGTAGTGACCTAGATGGCCATAAAGATGAGTATTGTTTAGAAATGAGGAGAAATTGGGCTAGAAAGGGGATGCGATTTGATTGAAGTTGGAGGAGAGAAGAATAGAAGTGATGGTTTAAGGTGGAGAGAAAGGAAATATGAATGTTATCGGTGAAAATATGGCCGTTTGATTGGGAGATAGAGTGAATGGGGGTTGGGTAATTCGTTAATTTTAGAGAGAATTCAGATCGCAATTTCCAGTGAGAGAAGTTATTTTTCCAAACATAACTCTCCATCACATGCTGTGTTGACTTCTATGTTATCTTAACCTCTTAGGAGCATGAGCCCCTTCCCTATTTCTTCATGTATCTGAAAGCTTCTAATGGAAATGGCATCCTTAAGTTACAATAAAAGCCCAGAAATCCGTAAAGTTACTACCGCGTTTATGCTTTCTCCATCTTTAACTTAAAGGCAAAATTAGTTGGATTGAGAATTTTTCATGTTCTCTTCGCTTCTGGATGTGTAGCTCCTTTTTTCTGTTGAAAGATGTGATGGCATCTAATGTTAACTTTAATTGCAATTAGAGATGTTCAACGAACTGAACAGTTCGCGAACTATTGGAGTTCGGTTCGTATTTGTTCGGTAATGGTAACAGCTATTCGGGTTTGTTTATGAAAACAAGCCGAACTATTCGCGAACTGTTCAGCTCGTTTAAACAGTCAAAGGTTATCGAGCGAATTCGAACCAATTTTAAAGTTCGTTTAGCTAAACGAACCAAGCCAAACAATTCGTTTAGCTACACGAATCTGAATTCGAAAACTAAATATTCGGCTCGGTTCGTTAATACCCCTAATTGCAATGGGACACAAAGGGCTTACCTATTCAAGGTTCTAAAATGTGGATTCTTTTATTCCGAGGAATTTGGGTACTTTTTTTTGTAAATAGGAATTTGGGTACTTATTTACTCACAAATGCAAAAGCAAGACATTGCTCAACCACATATTACCAATTTATGGCTTAAACATGACTGTATGCTAATTATTGGTGGTTAATTATATCTTTTTCTTCTACAATTTTGTTCGGAGAAAATGGTCTTTAATTGACAATTATGTGGTATTTTTAGCATTTAGTTTGGATGAACCTCTTTCCACTTATTTACAAAAAAAAAAAACTTCTCTCCACTTATTTTGATGGCCACGTATACATGTTTCTGAGGATATTCTTCGTAGTAGAAGTCATTGTTTTTGTGATATCAGGTGATATATGGAGATACTGATTCAGTGATGGTGCAATTTGGTGTTCCTACGGTAGAAAAAGCTATGGAACTAGGCAGGGAAGCCGCAGAATACATTAGTGGGACTTTCACTAAGGTAAGTTTTGAGGTTCGGTTCAAATATGTGTACTTGCTATCTTTTGTTATGCAGCTGGTTGACAGTTTTTAGTTCTAAGAATTCAGGATAACATTATTACCCTAGCTCTTATGAAGCATTTCTCCAATGTGTTCTTTCTGACATTTTCATAGATGAATGTTTATGAACTAGAGGTGCAATCCAACCTTTTGCGCCATTTTTTTATTGTTGCCCTTCTAGGAGTCAAGTGGTGGTGGTCAGCTGCTTTGATTAAATTGCATCAGTGTGAAGTTTTGGTTGTAGTGGCAGGATGTAGTTTCCTCAATTTGATGATGTGCGAATTCTTTGTTTCTACACCCTTCTGACTTGATCATGCTGTCCCCCCTCTCTTTTTTCTTCCATGAAAGCTAAGTAGGTTGGTGGTTGTGTTAAATTTACTAATACTGTGAATGTTGATTTTGTTAATGATAATTGTTCATGTTGTCGTTTCCTTTTGCCTTATTCCTTCTCTCTCACATGTTCTGTCTTTTGGATAGCCTATAAAGTTAGAGTTCGAGAAAGTTTATTATCCATATCTGTTGATAAGCAAGAAGAGGTATGCTGGACTTCTGTGGACAAATCCAAACAAGTTTGACAAAATGGATGCTAAAGGTCGAATAAATCTTCCTTGAAAGCTTTTTAAGTTTGATGATAGTTTAGTATGCTTTGGCCACTATAATTATTTTGTTTCATTACAGGGATTGAAACAGTTCGCAGAGATAACTGTCTGTTAGTGAAAAATTTGGTAACCGACTGTCTCCATAAGATACTCATTGATAGAGACATACCAGGTGCGGTCCAGTATGTAAAGAGTGCAATATCGGACCTTCTTATGAATCGCATGGACTTGTCTCTTTTGGTTATTACTAAGGTAACATGATCAGTAACACTCAACACCTTTATCCTTTTTTCGTTAAAAAAAGAATACAATATGGATACTTGCACTCTAGCACTGACCCATATATATGTACCGTAAATTTGGAGCACTCAAAAAGTTCTATTCCTTTCAGAGGAAACTACACATTTATATTACATTTACATCATATTAGTTCCTATAATCAAGGGATTATGATTTGGTATTAATTACGGTGTCTTTCTATTTATGAAAATGAAGTCAAATATACACTTTCCTATTTTACATAGTATCCTATCAAATTATACACAAAATCTTTACAATTATTTCTTTGTTTCAACACTCTCTTTCAAGTTGGTGCATATATATCTATCATGCCCAACTTGCTGAGTAGGTCTCCAAACCAGGGTCTAAAAAGCCCCTTGGTGAACACATCTTCCACCTGTTGAGTAGGGGAACAAACGTGATACATATAAATCACTGTCAAGCTTTTCTTTTATAAAGTGTATGTCAACTTCAATGTGTTAGGTCCTGTGGTGGTGAACAAGACTATGGGCTATATTGATGGCGCTTTGTTATCAAAGTAGAGCTTCACAGGTCCCTGTATTGGTATTCTTAGCTATTCTAGGATTCTCTTTAGCCACATTATATCACACATTCCATGAGCCATTGAATTGCACTTAGCTTCAGCATTATTAGCCACCACACTCTGCTTCTTGCTTCCCCACGTGACTAGATTGCCCCATGCAAATGTACAATAGCATGTTGTTGATCTTCTGTCTGTAACTGACCCGACCCAATATGCATCAGTGTAGAACGCAATTCTGCTCTGTTTTTTCCCTAAAAAATAACCCTTTACCTGGTGAACCTGTAATATATCTCAGGATTCTGTAAGTAGGTTCCAAGTGTTCTTCCTGTGGTGAATGCATAAATTTGGCTTACTAAACTCACAACAAAAGTTATATTTAACCTAGTGTGAGATAAATGAATTTTCCCACTAGTTTTTGAGACTTCCCGATATCTGTTGGCTTATTCTTCTTTCCCTCCAACTTCTTATTTGGATCAATTTGGGTGTCTACTGCTTTACACCCACTCGTACCTGTCTCTCTAAGCAAATCTAGAACGTATTTTTGTTGGGACCACACTATTCCCCTCTTTGACCATACTACCTTTATGCCTAAGAATTACTTATTTGCCTTAGGCTTTTTGCCTCAAACTCCCTGGACATATCATCCTTTCACCTATTTATTTCTCTTTCCTTGTCAAGATAATATCATCTATGTAAACAATCAGAATTGATAACCTGCCGTGACCTAAGTGTTTGATGAACATGGTATGGTCTGCTCTCCTTTGTTCAAAGCCTTGTCTTTTGATAAACTTTATAAAACGCTCAAACTAGGCTCTAGATGATTGTTTAAACCTGTATAATGATTTTCTCAACTTGCATACACGAGTTCCAAACCTTTTTTCAAACCTTGATGGTGGACTCATATACACTTCTTCTAGATTACCATTTAGAAAGACATTCTCTACATCCATTTGATGAAGAGGCCAATCCATGTTAACATCCAATGAAAAAAGGACTCTGATTGTGTTTAGTTTGGTTACGGATGCAAATGTCTCTAGATAGTCAATGCCATATATTTGAGTGAATCCTTTAAGTACTAGGCGTGCCTTATATTTGTCTAACGTCCCATCTTATTTATACCATACTGTAAATACCCATTTGCACCCAACTATTTTCTTCCCTTTTGGTAGCTTTGTCACTTCCCAGGTGTCATTTTTTCTAGAGTTTCAGTTTCTCAAGAACGACCTCTCTCCACTTTGGTACTAGCAAGGCTTCATGTATACCCTTAGGTATTGCTATACTAAGTCTCTAAAGTAAGAGACATCGTAAAAAAAAAAAGGTATTGCTATACTGGACAAGTGGGAGGTCAAGGTTGAGAAGGCTGAAGACATCTTTTTGGTCGACACATAGTTGGATAGTGGATATTTAACACACTTCCTACTGCCTTTTCTTATGGATGCAGGTAAATCAGGGTCAAAGTATTTACCTGGACTGTTTGGCTGGATGAACATAGGCTCTAGCTCAGATTCAACAGTGGCTTGAGTCTCTTTTATGTGCGTCTAGTTCCTCCTCACAATAACATCCTTTACCTTTGTATTTTTTCAGGTCCAGTGTCATGTTTTGACATTAATTCATTCTTTCCCGGAATGTTAGTGTTTATGTCTTCCAAATTGTGTTGATTAAGGAACCTTAAACTATTATGTTTAGATGCTAAGTGTGAATCTAAATGTGAATTTCCAGTATTCTCCAGTCAGAGGTATCACAATAGTGTTCTCTTGAGTGGTCCCCTTAAAGACTAGACTGATAGTATGTGATTGATTCAAAGAATGTAACATTCATAGAGACTATCATTTTTTTAGAAGACATTAAAACATTTATAACCACGTTTGTTAGGAGCATATCCTACAAATGTATATTTTTTTGTCCGGTGATCCAGTTTGCCTCTATATGACTCATAAACATGAACAGAGGCATTGGAACCAAACACTTTTAGTGAAAGTTTTGCAATCAGTTTTAGAGTAGAAAAAGCAGTTTGC
>AP025040.1:3251700-3314129 GCA_036186865.1 Eustoma russellianum | reverse complement strand
TTTCGGTTCGTTCAACCGTACTAGCGTGCTCATTATATAGAGCAATACAAGACAATTTGCACCTCTTATAACACCGACAATCCAACACGGTGATCCTGATATTACTGAAACCGTATCTTATCATGAACCGTTTCAGTACTCTCTCTCAAAAATGCAGTCGTCATTTTCTAAACTATTACGTCTGTGCAGATCCATCGTTATCATGTATATGAATGCATCTACAAACAGAAGTAGAAAATATGCGAGAAGAACGGTTGAAATCGGCACATAATTAAAGATTGATTAATTTCCTTGTCATTGAAGTTCTTATGAATTATTTAGTGTAAAACATGATTTAGTCAAGTTTGGGTCTCTTGATGTACGAGAAGAACTTACACCAGCACGAAGCACGAAGCCATAAATAACCGAAAATTTCATATATGATGTCCCTACCCTAATTAGTCAAGTTGGGTCTCTTGATGTACAAAAAAAAAAATACATAAATGATCAAAAACATAAATCTTGGTGGTCATGCTACAGCTCATAACCGGGACTGTTGTTGAAGAGCTGGTTACTTTTGTGACTTTGAGGTCACGAGTTCGAACCGCTGAAACAACCTCTTTCACATTTGTAAGATATTTGTAAGATAGGACTACGTACATCAGATCGTGAATCAATCCGACTCGACTCCTCCCGAACCCTATGCAATCGCAGGAGGGTTTAGTGAAAAGTTGTACAGAGATCTTTCTTTTCAGAAGAACGGAAATGAATGGGGTGTGAGTGGCTTTTGTTTGAAAGGGAAATTTCAATTGTTTTTTTTTTTTTTGTTTTGTAACTGAGGCATGTAACATCCTTTTTTATGTAAGTGAGGCATGTAGCCATCAAAACATGTGGGAAAGAAAATGGGATCATGCCACAACTCGACAGTAAGCACAGAGTAAAGCGTCATGACACAACTCGATGGCGTGAAGCCACTGTACTCACTTTTGGTGACACAAAAATAATTAGCATCGAATCATGATATGCTTTTCCTTATCGAGAGAACTTCCTCAAGTGCTTATGAGTTGTTGAAAGATCCTCTTTTGAAATTGCTCTGAACCTCCTCGTCTTGGCATCCATACGAACAAGACTCCTACATAAGTTTCCACCAGTCACACCGATTAATACATCGATGTATGACTTCATTGTAATACAGATATGATTGGAGATCGACGTATTTGCGTTCATGGGTATAGGAAAGCATGGATTTCTTAAAAAAGTAACGGCACTAGCGATATTGAAATTTGCCTTGAAATATGCTAACTAGCATGCCTTCCAGCGTCCACATTATATAGCTACAGCACCGACAATCCAACCCTGTGATCATGATCTTTACTGTAACCGTTCTTATCACGAACCGTTTCAGTACTCTTTCTTTCATATGCAATTTGTCATTTTCTGAAGGATTACATCATTGTAGATGCATCGTTATCATCATTGTGAATGTATCTACAAAAAGAAATGAAAAATATATGAGAACTGTTTGACACGTAATTATATGATCGATTAATTTGATTATAATTAAATTCTAATAAATTATATCGTTTAAAACGTGATTTAATATGTATTTGTTATTATTAAATGTTGAATTCCAACCAGTAAGTGTCTCTGCCACCCCCGATTCTACAGGATGTGTAGGGATGTAAATCATGTTCACAAAACCCACTAGTAGAAGTTTGTCATACCACAGAGACATCACAAGGAGCCAATTGGCACCGAATGAACAACCGACGGACTGTCTTGTCAGCCTATCAGGTCATTCCACGGGTCAATAATGCTCACAGAGGTCATTCCACAGGCCAATAATTCTCCCGCACTATGTAGCTAGCCTGAAGGGGTTCAAACATTCTTGATTTCAATAAAGTTAGAACCCCTGACTTTTTTTCGAACCCTATACCTGAAAACATTGGATATGTCCTGGTAGGCTGGTACTAGTTTGGGGGCTTGTGTGCCTTCGTGTGTTTTGGCTGCATTTACGGCGGATCAGTAACATTAATGAAAGCTACCTTTTTTTCCTTCAAAGAAAAAGAAATTTTGTTGATTATTGTAAAAGATATGAAGATAAATAAAAGTCTAAATCAGTAAAGTGATTAAGGTTGACATACTCCCAAAAAGAAAAACAAATTGATTAGGATTGAGCAGAGATACTTTTATGCCCCTGGTCTGTATTTATAAACAAATTTCAAAAAATTTATGACTAGTCTTTCTGCTTTTTATTTTGTTGCAATTGTTGATTATTGTCTACTCTTTCAAGATATATGTACGTGATATTAGATATTGACTCGGTATATATGAATTAAAGATTGATTTCCTTTAACACAATTAGGATTCTTTTTTTTTTTGTTGGAATTAGACGCAGATTGTTAGTGTATGTGCCCTAGGCCATGATTTGGATATTTATGTTATGCATTTATTATTAATAAAAGAGGTTTTATTATCATTATTGTTGGTTAGTATGTTACACAATTTTGATATATGTCCCTGATTCATTATTGTTATAGAGATAAAATAATTTATAATCAGTATGAGTATTGATTTGATAATCATGAGATTATTATGTGTATGGTGATACGAATCAATCTCATAGATACTTGTTAGAGAACAGTGTATTGGATAGACCCATCATGAGATTACTACATGGATTAGCGTCATAAGTAAATCTCATGATAGTCATGTTTTAATCCTTTGACTTGAGATTGTCATAGTTTCCAACATAAGGACTATTATATTTTGACATGATCAAACGTTATCCGTAACTGGATAATAATAAAGGTCATGATTGTGATAGAAATTATGTAGAGGATATTGAACAATCAAGATAGAATTTGTCCCTCTCTTTTGAGAGAGATATCTTTGGGCCCCTCGATTAGTGAGACTGTGAAATGCATGTCCGTGCTCAAATGAATTGATATTGTGATCAATATCATTTGTTTTATCAGTCTACTTAAAGATCGAGTAATCATATGTTTGAACTATATAAGTATGACGCTGACCATGACTTATGTTCAAACTAGATATCGTGTGACAAAGGGATTAGTGCATGTACTATTATTAGGCTAGTTGGACTTTACTCGTATTAATTGGGTAGTTGTAATGCCTTGCTAGAGGCCAATTACGACTTGTTGGTTTAATAGAGATTTAATCAACTGTCAATTAATATGGGCCTATCGGGTCACACACAAGAATGCGTAAGGCTGATATTAATAATATTAATAATATTAATATTGGATATTAATTATTATTATTATTATTATCGTTTTAATATTAATAATATTAATATTGGATATTAATTATTATTATTATTATTATTTTCGGTTTTTTGGTGATTATATATACATGTGTATTATCGGATAATAACAAGAGAATCCATATCTGATATGGATTTTGAATATCCTGATAGAATCCGTATCTGATATGGATTTTGATTGGCATCCACTAATCCGATTAGCACTCGGATTCTGATGTCTACGTATGTGCATATATACTTGTGTATCTCGTATACACAAGACACACGAAAAATACACAGAGTCATAAGAAAACCCTAGAGCCGTTTTTGTGAAAAACGAGTTCTTCAGCCGCGCCGTTTGAAGAGCTAGCACTCCGGGCGGAAGCGTTCGTGTGGATACCGACAGAGGGTGTTCGTGATTTCGCACCTCTTCCATCTGCAGATTTCGAATCTACGGAGGTACTTTTTGATTTCTTTTGTCGAATTAAACGAACAACATGGATCCTTGGTAGGAAATCAGAGATCAAGTTTTGTTTTCCGCTGCGCGTTTTTGCAGTGATCTCGGTTGATTTCCTAACAGTTACTAATTCATGAAATAACTAGGATTTGTATTCTGACAGAAAAACATATTCACTAGGATTGAGTAGCGAGCCAATAATAGTCTTATGCACCTAGTCTATATTTTATTAGCCAATATATAGAGAGAGAAGCCACCAAGGGCTTTACAAAGCTCAGATTACAAACAAGCAACCGCGCTTTAGAATACAATCAAGCCTCTTGAGTCTGCACCTAATGCATAGCCCATATAAAGGGATTATCTTCCAAAACAATTTTGCATCGTGTGCATAATGATAATGTGCTTTATCTTCAAAGAAACATGTAACTCTTCACATACAACATTTTTATTTGTTTGAATTGAAGCACACTGTTCTCTGGGTGCACTTGGGAAAATCAGCAGCTCAATGGTGTAAATTTAAGCCGTTGACAAAGTAATCAAGTAGAAATTTTGCAACAAAATCACAGAGGATTCAGCTTCCTGATAATCTTCACTAGAGATGAGGAAAAACAAAAGCTAGGGAAGTTTTTCATAATTAGTCTGACATTTTCCTCCATGAAAATATCAAATTGCAGGAATAACCAACAGATTGCCAATAGGCAAGAGGCCACCAAATCTACAAAAGGTGAATATCATTCACCATGCATGGCTTTCTATCATGGTTGACACTCAGCCATGCACTCCCCCCGGTTCAGTCTTAGCTGGGACAAGTGGTCCCCGATTCTTGCTTTAACTCCAGTTAGGAAATCCTGTCTTCGCGAGTATGTCCATTGATATGTAAAAAGTTGCAGAAGTAAAGGACAGCATCGATGTAGTATCTGAAAGAACTGGTGCTGATCAACCACTCTGGCTCTCCTCCAAATCGCTTTCAGATCGACGAGCCACAGCTAGAAGATTTACTGGGAGCTGTGATCTGATAATTTTCTCCAAGAAAATTGCTGGGAAGTTAAATGCTGGTATCACCTCTACTTCATAACTCAAAATAGCCGTTGAAGGTCTGTAAGTGGCCAAGTACTTGATTAGTTGGTAGCTGCAAACTGTTGTTCTTTTATGAAACTTCATATTTGAAATGAATAAATGATGGCAGCCAAATTAGCAGAGACGAGTCAAAGTTACTTCAGACACGGGAATAAGAATGAGCTATACGGCTCAGTAAACAGTAAAACACTGTCATATCAAACAAAACCAATCTTTGAGGGAAAATAGCTATTATTCACAATTGCTCTTATTGCACTTATCTGTCAAAAAAAAAAGCCACAATAAAAGCAAACAATTCATTGAAAGACAACAGAATGAAGTGCACAACATACAAGGGTGATATGTAAAGTGTATATCAAGTATTCGTATATACCCAAATATTGAGGTCAACTGTAGAATAAACGACTAAATAAACATCCAATTGATATTCCCCTACAACTGGCGCATAAGTATATATCATGTAGAGCTTTAACAAATCTAGAGAAAAATATCATGTCTCTGCAAAGTGCCCAAGTAAACAAGCTGGTGAATGCTCCTGAGTGAGTCAACAATGAGCAAGATTGTGAAAAATTTAAGTGCAAATGTTGAAGATTATACATGCTCAGTTACACACTTCCTACATTTTAATTGCGTTGGTTATTAAAAATCATACTAGAACAGGAGTTCTAGAGCTTGAATCTCACTCTTAGCGCGAGCACCTTAATTGGTTTTTTTCTATTTTTTTTTTTTTGCGTGTGTGTTTTTTTTTTTTTTTTTTGCGGGGGGGGGGGGGGGGGGGGGGGGGGGAACACTGGCGTGCATGCATCGGACCAGCCAATTGAGTAGCCTCCTAAAAGACGTGTTTTACATGCGTTAAATGAGCTGAAGAACTTACTGGCCAACATGACTCGGTATATATGAATTAAAGATTGATTTCCTTTGACACCATTGGGATTTTTTTTTGGGAATTAGATGCAGCTAATAATTAGGATTTGTATTCTGACAGAAAAACATATTGATTAGGATTGAGAAGCGACCTAATGATAGTCTTATGCGCCTAGTCTATATTTTATTAGCCAATATAAATATATATATATATATATATATATATATATATATATATATATATATATATATATATATAGTCTTATGCGCCTAGTCTATATTTTATTAGCCAATATAAATATATATAAATATATATATATATATATATATATATATATATATATATATAGAGAGAGAGAGAGAGAGAGAGAGAGAGAGAGAGAGAGAGAGAGTAGCCACCAAGGGCTTTACAAAGCTCAGACTACAAACAAGCAACCATGCTTTAGAATACATTCAAGCCTCTGCGTCTGCACCTAATGCATAGCTAATGTATACGGATTATCTTACAAAACTATTTTGCATCCGTGTATATAATGATAATGTGCTTTATCTTCAAAGAAACATGTAACTCTTAACATGCAACATTTTTGTTTGTTTGAATTGAAGCACACTGTTTTCTGGGTGCACTTGGGAAAATTAGCAGGTCAATGGTGTAAATTTAAGTCGTTGCAAAGGCAGAAATGAGGATTTGAGCTGAGGCTATCTGGTGACTGACAAAAGGAGTATTTGTGACAAAGTAATCAAGCACAAATTTTTGCAACAAAATGACAGGATTCAGCTTCCTGATAATCTTCACTAGAGATGAGGAAAACAAAAGCTAGGGAAGTTTTTCATAATTAGTCTTGACATTTTCCTCCATGAAAATATCAAATTGTAGGATTAACCAACAGATTGGCAATACGCAAGAGGGCACCAAATCTACAAAAGGTGAATATCATTCACCATGCATGGCTTTCTATCATGGTTGACACTCAGCCATGCTCTCCCCCCGGTTCAGTCTTAGCAGGGGACAAGTGGTCCCAGATTCTTCCTTCAACTTCAGTTCGAAAATCCTGTCTTCGCTAGTATGTCCATTGATATGACAGCATCAATGTAGTATCTGAAAGAACTGGTGCTAATCAACCACTCTGGCACTCCTCAAAATCGCTTTCAGATCGACGAGCCACAGCTAGAAGATTTACTGGGAGCTGTGATCTGATAATTTTCTCCAAGAAAATTGCTGGGAAGTTAAATGCTGGTATCACCTCTACTTCATAACTCAAAATAGCCGTTGAAGGTCTGTAAGTGGCCAAGTACTTGATTAGTTGGTGGCTGCAAACTGTTCTTTTGTGAAACTTCATATTTGAAATGAATTAATGGCAGCCAAATTAGCAGAGACAAGTCAAATTTACTTCAGAAATGAGAATAAGAATGAGTTATACGGCTAGGTAAACAGTAAAACACTGTCATATCAAACAAAACCAATCTTTGACGGAAAATAGCTATTGTTCACAATCGCTCTTATTGCACTTATCTGTCAAAAAAAGCCACAATAAAAACAAACAATTCAGCGAAAGACAAGAGAACGAAGTGCAAAACATACAAGGTGATATGTTAAAGTGTACATCCAGTATTCGTATATACCCAAATATCGAGGTCAACTGTAGAATAAAGGACTAAACAAACATCCAATTGACATTCCCCTACAAAGGGAGCATAAATATATATCATGTAAAACTTTAACAAATCTAGAGAAAAATATCATGTCTCTGCAAAGTGCCTAAGTAAACAAGCTGGTGAATGCTCCTTAGTGAGTCAACGATGAGCAAGATTATGAAAAATTCAAGTGCAAATATTGAAGATTATACATGCTCAGTTGCACACATCCTACCTTTTAATTGCATAGGTTATTAAACATCATACTACAACAGGAGCTAGAGCTTGAATCTCACTGCTACCGCTATCACCTTCTTCTTTTTTTTTCTTTTTTTTTTTGGGGGGGGGGGGGGGGGGGACAGTGGCGTGCATGCATTGGACCAGCCAAGTGAGTAGCCTCATAAGAGACGTGTTTTACAGGTGTTAAATGAGCTGAAGAACTTACTGGCCCACATGAGAAAAAATGTATTTAAGTGTATGTAGATACATCATCCGGCAATAGCTTAAGATTCACATGAGAGTAATTCGATAACAAGTACCTATTGCTTATAGCCAAGAGGAAAACAGGTAATAGCCGAATCATGATGCCTAGCTTGTGGAGCAGGAATAAAAGGTTCTTGAGCTACAGGATCAGGAGTCATGGCAAATTATACGGAAAAGGAAGAAATCGATTCAGCACCAACAGGATCGAGGGCTTGTGAGATGTTTTGGGCATAGTGCGTGTGAGTATCATATATATATTCAAGTGATTCAAGGAAATTCTGAACTAAAGAGAAGACAAATGACACACACATACAAGAAACTTCTTGATAATCTACAGCCTAAAACATCAACAAGGGAGCAAGTCCAACTTGTATGTGCAGAACAATACCCATGAACAGTGAATAAGCGTTCAAAAGCTTTAGATACTGGTTTAAAACAACCAGGCGAATAAGCAGAAGAAAACAAACACCCAAAGATAATATACTCTATGGTGCCAGCCCTGCTATCAATAGCATCACAATAAGTTATTACTGGTTAAAAAAGCTGGAAGCAAGCAGGGTGGCTATCCACCTGGATAAATGTAATATGAAAGGAAGCCAATTTTGAAACTAAATCAAATATAGCAGATGCCCTTTATACTACTACTAAGACATGTTACTGGAAACATACCCACAACTGCTCCAAAGACTCGACACTCCTACTAAGAGGATGGTGCTACATACCAAAAAGTGGTAGTGATGAAAAGGTCCACAGAAAATTGATTAGTCCTCCTAAGTACAAGTTGGTAAACAACCACCAATCAAACTCAGACATTAGTAGTACTGTAAATTTTACCTAATGCCTGATTTGACCAACCATTTCCCTTCAAACTTCTTAAAATCACCTTCAACCTTGGAAAAGCGAATCTCCAGATGATTTTCCTGAACCGGAGAAGTGACAACACGATCATGAATGATGCATAAAGCATTGATGCTGAATAAAGTAAACATCAATTTATGATGTCATAACCATGAGAGGAATAGAAAGCCAAAAGGAAGGAACCGGGAGAGGAAAAAAAAAAAAAGGGGGGGGGGGGGGGGTTCTTTACAATCTGCTCACGAGAAACAGAGATACACCTGCATAAGATAGAGAAAATGAGTTTGTATGTAAGCAAATACATATGTATACACACACTCACCTGCACACACGAACCAAGATATGCATAGTCAGATGTATATTTCGTTAATATCAACTTTTTTCTCTCTATTGTACAAAGGAGTTAAAGAGGACCCGCTATGGTGCTAGGTTTCAAATCTTCTCCAATTTTTTAATGCTGGAGTTAGAGTTCACTAGGCTGGTACCAGTGGCTTGTCCATGCCCAGACGTAGGAGCAATAGCATCTTCACTTTTATTATTCTATGACTACATCACCAGTTACATATTATAATTATTAAATGATACTCCTTCCGTCCCAAAAATATTGTCCCAGTTGACGTTCCAACTGTTACAAATTCAAAGGTGCTAAAAATTGTTCTAAAAGCTAGTCCTTTTATCAAAAACAAAACATCACCGTATCAAAAGCAAGTGGTGGTGTTCAGCAACATTAAGCTTCTTACAGATATCCAAAACTCCTGGAGATCCAAAACAACTCGAGCTTCTATGTTCCAATAAAGTGCCCTTTGCAAACCTATCTGCTCCACCCAAACATGCCCATGATGGGGGCAAGGAATTATCTGGCTACAAAAAAAGAGCAAACAACCAGAAAAGGTGTCAGTTAATCTCAATCTTGGCATTTCGTTTCCTAACTGACAGAATATAAAGTTTTTACTTAACTTTGAGCACATATTTTTCACAGGACAGACAAAGATCCATTTCTTGATAGCAATAGCATTAACGAGATGACAAAAGAATGGGCTCTAAATCTGTACTCTTTCAAAGATCAATTATTTCATCATCACCCCTCTGAGAAAATCTAAACTAATCCTGAAGTAGAGCACTTCACACCTAATCATTTTCAAGATCAGCCCACCAAACATCTTCAACCGTCACACTAACATATTGATGATGTCTGAATAGATCACCAAGTAACCGTTTGATGTGGTGCCGTTAGAACTCCGTCAATTGTCTGTAGCAAGGGAACTGCTGACCTACACAAAGAGAAAGAGTCAGAGGACCCGGGATTTATGGCCCCGGGTAATACCCTCCGACGCTCAAGTCAGTCTGGGCCATTTTTGTAAGAGAGGTTTATATATGAATGAAGGTTTTTAGGAACTGAGGTGTTCTCGTAAAACCTGTGTTTTCACCGTGAGGAAGATGAGTAATTTCTGTGGATTTTTTGTTACCTGTCCCTCTCCTGCTGTTCGGCCTTTTTTATGTGACGGCTTGGGCCAATGCATGGGCAGAGCTTTGATATTGTGACAGGCAAGGAGGTCAGTCAGATGACACTTGCTCTTGCATGCTCGCCACGTGACTCAATGCTGAGCTGAATAAGCTGGTTTGGGGCATCTGGCTGGGAGTTTTGCCCGGTAGAATTACCTGGGGTAAACTCCTTGAACCGAGATGAAGTCTTCTAGAAGCGCTTTAAAGTGCCCGAGATGGCTGATGGTGTGGGACCAACATGCCGAGATGAAAGTGGCCGACTCTAAAGAGCAATGAGCAGCCTTTTGTGATGCTCGTGGCTGACGCCAGTAAGGGTGGTAGGAGTCCAGTGAGTGGATCAGATCTTTGGCCGAGTTCAACTCTTTGGCCGAGATAGGACTGCGGGCCGAGATGAGACCTTGAAACCAAAGATGATTTAGGCCTTTTAACCGAGGTAAATTCCTTAACCCCTTGAGGGTACCGAGAGCATATGGCCGAGACAACCATAAAGTCAAGTGGGTGTGATGATGATGGGACCCTTCAACCGAGATGAGTTGAGGTAGGGTCAGCTTGCCGAGATAAGAGCATCCGACTTTGAAGGGCTAGTGAGCCTGCTTGGGACACTCGTTGTTGACATTATTAGGCTGACCCGAGAACGGCGAAGAGTGGCGTTGAGGCTTAGCATCACTCTGTGACCGAGATGGTATTGCGGGCCGAGGTGTGACCCTTGAAGACAATATTAGGACCTAGGTGCTGTTCACGTGGTCGAGATGAAAACCTCTGACTTTAACTGTGGGGCCCCGGAGTTATGCTATCGTAATGATTCTCAAGAGTCCGGGACAAACCTCAGTACCCCATGTGGCCGGGTCGGTTACTGGGCCGAACCAACACACTTGGCCATCCTGATACACTTGCTTTAGCGTTGACTGTTGTTGACTAACGGGGAATATTTTCTGGTTCATCAATTGCCCCCCAGATTAGCTTGGCCGACCTGACTTGAGAGGGCGAGCTGATCTGTGCAGATCTTTCTTGCGTTCTTTCATTAATAAAGAGCTGAATTCTAATTTCGTCATTCATTGCATCCATCGAGGCGCAGAGCACGCAGTAGTAATGATAATGTCTAGCCGGAATCGATTGGGATTCTGACCAGATTCTTTTGTACGCTGCTGGAACCCTTTCAGGTTGTGTACGTGTCAATCCAGGATTGGTTCAGTTCCTGTATTTACTGTTTACGCGTGGCCCGAAGCATTAATTATGCAACCTTTTTGAATTCTTGCCGTTTCGCGGATCGAGGGTTATTTACTTCAGGTGACCCTTGGGTTGCCGAGATGCAGCCCTATAAATTGGTTTCACTGAGAACTTTCTTACTCTTTATCCACTTGTAGCTTCCGTTCCGGCTTATCCTTTCTTCTCCGGCGAATTCTGCATTTTCCGGCCAATTTTTGTCACCGTCAGCCTTCGTTCCTCTTTCGTGTTCCTTTTCCCGTCAAAAATTCTGTAAGTGCCTCTTTTGCTTTTCATAATGTCTACCTCTTCCCGCGATTCTCAAGACATTTCTGAAGGCGGTGTTTATGCCGCTGGGAGCGGAGAAGATATTGCTTCTCCATCCTCTTCTGGCGGATCTTCTTCCGCCGATGAGCGGCCCATCCGCACTTTAGTCCAGTTCACCGGAGACTCTGCTCAGTCCAGCAGAGCTTTGACGGTGATTAGCTCTTCGCCGGAGCCTGTGAGGGTTGTCCCCACTCCGGCGTCCGTGAATCCTCCGGCCCCAGCTAGGAATCCTTCTCATTTTTCTGGGGTCATTGAGAGAGGTCGGCCTTCTCCCATGGTTCAGGAAACTGAATCAACTTTGACTGAGGCCGACCTGGAGAGGATCTGCAAACACTATAAGATTGATAGGGCTCGGTTCCAACCCCTTCTTCCTTTACCGGGTCAGACGGCTTATGACCCACCCAGAAACTATGAAGCAGTCTATGAAGATTACTTTAAGTCGGGTTTCAGTCTTCCTGTTCCTGAGCCCGTAACTCGCATTATGCGAGCTTATAGGCTTAGACTTCCCCAGATCCAACCAAATGGCCTTAAACTTATTTTTTGTTACATTCTTCTCCTTAGACTTATCGATTTTCCTTTCAACACTACTATCTTCCGCGCTCTTTTTGCCTGTCGGTCTTCGCACAGTTGGTATTATTTCAGTAAGCGAAGGACCGACATTGACTTCCCCTTTGCCATCAATATTCCTTCTTCCAACAAAAGGTGGAAGGAGAAATTCTTCTACATTCTTCGTTCTGAGCTGCCAAGCGAGACTATCTGGAGGCATGGCCGAATTCACAACAAATGGCCGGGCCAGGAGTACCGCGATGAAGCAGACAGAATTCGATCTGTTCCAATCATCATTGATTGGCGCAAAGTAGATTCTGAGATCTGGGCTGCTGCTGATGTGCCCCACTCAGCTGTTGGTGACAATTTTCGGCCTCCTTCTCCAGATCAGATAACTACCATCCGAGGTGGTCATTGGAGTCCTTTAAATTTGCATTATTTTCAAACTTCTTGTCAGTTTCTAAATTTTTACCCTGGATGCAGGCGCAATGGTTGGCCCCAGATCCCGAGCTGAGATAATGTCGGAGACCCAAGCCAGGAAGAGGCTCCGGAGGGAAAGGCGATTAGCAGCAATGGCCTCTGGAGGGGCTTCTACATCGGCTGCGCCCCCAGCCTCTAGTGCTGATATCGCCGTCGAACCCGAACCGGCAGAGCTTGAGCCAGGTAAAGTCCTTTACGCAGAATTTTTCCCTGTATCTTTGGTTTATATTTTGACTCATCTGTTCTCCTTTGCAGCTCTGCCGATTATGATTGCTGATGAAGAACCTGAGACTGTGGTCCAGCCTCAGGTTTCAGTTAATTCTGAGGTCCCCGAAGATGCCGGGGACGGCTCCAGCCTTCGCCCCCGGAAAAGACAACGGGGTGAAGGCTCCAGTAACCGTGACCCGGGGCCTTCTCAACCCCCGGAGGAAGTTATTGCTGAACCGGCTGAGGAGACCCTGCCTCAACCTGGAAATCTTCAAGACCCAATCCTGATTGGGTTCAACGAAGGGGATACAGCTCAGGATCCAGCCGTTGCTGAGAGGCTGAATAGGGTAGCAGTCCTTCCGGCGGATGCTGAGCTGTGTGGGTCGGTCACATTCCCGACTCTAATTGATGCCTTCATGTCTAACATGGCTCTGGTAAGTAATTTCCCTTAAATAGTTCTTTCTAGAGAATAAGTTTATCCATTTAACCTTGTCCCTTGAATAGATTCGCAGCCAAGAAATGGAGGTGGTGACCCGGTGCAAACGTTTTCTTGAAGAGTCAGTGGCGGCTCGGAGACAACTTGAGGAGTCTGAGAAGAGACGAGCCGAACTGACTCAGAAGACCACTGACTTGGAAGCGGGGATGAACCAACTTCGGCAAAAGGCTGAAGATGCCGAGATGAGATTGGCCACCTCCAACTCTAGGGTGGATGAGTTGGAAAATAAAGTGGCTGATCTGGAGCTGGCCTCTACTCAATCAATTAATGAGGTTGAGTTTTTGAAGAAAAACATGGCTGATCTGGCGCAGAAACTCGAGTCTGAGAAGAAGATGAACAATTTGCTGCGCCAGAAATTGATTGACGCCGAGATCAAGGCGATTCAAGACTTCAGAAAATCCAGCTTTTTTGAAGAGAATCTGCTTTTGATCCAAGGGTCAGCCATGGAGGTCGGCCAGAGGAATGCCATTGAGGCCTGCGCCCAAGTTCATCCTGATTTGAACAGAGAAGATCCTCGAATAGCCCAACTTTTCAACCCCCAGGCAGCTCAAGACTTTGACGAACTATTTCAAAGATTCGTAGATGGAGCTGACTTGAGAGAGGACGACAAAGATGAGTAGGCTTTAGGACTCTTCATTGTTTCTTTTTTTTTTTAGGCCAGGCATCAACGTGTATTCCTTTGTTTGCATGAATGGAATCTTTAAGCTTTTTGTCTCAATTATTTCCTCAGTCTTTAGTTTGGAACTAACTTATCGTATCAGTCAATATAAACCAATTAATTCTCTTGAATCATAATCCAAATTATCAAGTCAGAATGAACCTGTCATTGGATCCGAGCTCAAAACTTTTGAAATCAGGCTGACTTGAAGTCGGCTTTGAGGTTTTGTTTGATTTAGCTGTGACTGATTTTCAAGAATCTTGAGGACCTGCTTCCTCATTCTTTTTGATAAGTTTCCTCCCTTTAAGGGGATTTTATGAATCCCTTTTGGCTCTTGTCCCGGACCTGCCGAGGTCCTAACCTTCTAGTTTTTATCTCAGCATCTCCCAAAACTAACTTAACAAATTTTGTTAAGTTTTTTGCCTCAGATCTTCCGAGGTCTTAATGGTTCTGGACCTTAGATTCATAAGGGTCCTGGCCTTAAATCAATTCAAGAATTTTGTTTTAAGAGCTGCATAAGTTTTCTGCCTCAGTCTTGCCGAGGTCTTGATCTGCCGTTTTAATGGTCTTTCGTCTCGGACTTGCCGAGGTTTTAGTATTCTCTTTTATCAGACATTTACCTCAAACTTACAAGGTCTTTTGCCTCGGACCTGCCGAGGTCTTAATGTACCCTTTAGCGGGCATTTGCCTCGAACCTGCGAGGTCTTTCGCCTCGGACCTGCCGAGGTCTTAATGTACCCTTTAGCGGGCATTTGCCTCGAACCTGCGAGGTCTTTCGCCTCGGACCTGCCGAGGTCTTAATGTACCCTTTAGCGGGCATTTGCCTCGAGCCTGCGAGGTCTTTCGCCTCGGACCTGCCGAGGTCTTAGAAGATTTTTCGCTTTACTCGAGTCGTGTTCTGACTAACTTTTGAAAGTGGCATCACAAAAAACTTGTGTTTATATGCAAAGCAGCTGCAGTTTACATCACTGATGCAGAAGTCTGAGATGGGAAACATGCCAGGTCCGTGGAAGAGTTTTCCCTTCCAGAGTTTGTAACTTGTAAGCTCCTGTTGGGAATACTTCAACAATGCGATAAGGGCCTTCCCATTTGGAATTAAAGGTCCCAAATGACTCAGCATGACTGACTTCATTGTCTCGCATCACTAAGTCTCCCACTCGAAAAGATCTCGGTCGCACTCGGGAATTGTAATGCTGAGAGATCAGATTCTTGTACTGGGCCATGCGAATGTGAGCTCGGTCCCTCTTCTGCTCTAGCTCATCTAGATTTATCCGCAATTCTTGACTGTTATACACAGCAGAATGACAATCGACCCGTGTTGAGGTGGAGCCTATCTCTGCGGGAATGACGGCTTCTGAGCCGTACACTAGTGAAAAAGGTGTTTCTTTCGTTGAAGTTGAGGGAGTTGTCCGGTATGCCCATAGGACGCTGGGCAATTCTTCAACCCAACTTGTGCCCACTTTGTCTAATCGCTTCTTAAGCCCATCCTTGATAATTCTGTTTGCAAGTTCAACTTGGCCATTTGACTGTGGATGTGCCACTGAGGTAAAGCGTTGCTTAATGTGCAGATCAAGACACCAACTCTTAACCGGATCTTCAGCAAATTGGCGTCCGTTGTCTGAGATCAAGACCTGAGGTAAGCCAAACCGGCAGATGATATTTTTCCATAAGAACTTTTTGACTTGAGCCCCAGTTATGGTGGCCAAGGGTTCAGCCTCTATCCATTTAGTAAAGTAGTCAATTGCTACCAACAGGAATCTGACCGAGCCAGGAGCTCGTGGTAGAGGTCCCACCAAGTCCATACCCCATTGCACAAACGGCCAAGGACTAGATATACTGATCATTTCATGGCTCGGCAAATTAAAAGATGGAGCATGAGCCTGACATGATGAGCACTTTTTGACCAGCTCTTCCGCATCTTTGCGAATTGTGGGCCAGTAATACCCTGCCAAGTAGCACTTACGGGCCAATGAGCGTGCCCCAGAATGACTCCCACATATGCCCAAGTGCATTTCTCGGAGAATGTAATCTCCTTCGTCCTCAGGTACGCAGCGCAACCATGGTTGGGAAAATGATTTCCTATACAAGTAGTCATTAAAGAGTGCATACCTGGATGCCTTCAGTCGAAGTCGCCGAGCTCGCGACTTATCCTCAGGTTGAATCTGATGTTGTAGGTAAGTGATTATCTCATCCATCCAGGTGTTATGATAATCTTGTTGTAAGACTTCATTTCCATCAAAAGCGCGATGTCTCACCAATTCTACAACAATCCTTTTTCCAATGGTGGCCGGGTGGATGAAGCTAGTCGAGATAGTGCATCAGCACGCTTGTTTGCCGACCTAGGAATATGCTCAACACTAAAATGCTCGAACATTCCTCTTAGATGCTGAACTTTGGCCAGATACCGCTTCATATTGTCTTCCTTTGCCTCATAGTCTCCGTTAATCTGTGAGACTATAAGCTGCGAATCACTTCGAGCGGTTATCTGCTGTGCCCCCAGTTTCCGAGCTAAGCTCAACCCAGCAATCAGTGCTTCATACTCAGCCTCATTGTTAGTAGCCTCGAAATCGAAACGTAAGGCATATTCGGTCTCTTCCTCGTGAGGATTCACTATTAAGAGACCAGCACCACTTCCTTCCCTTGAGGAAGATCCGTCTACATACAAAGTCCAACTCTGTGCTGAGGGAGGATCTTCCTCAACTGAAATGCCCTCAGCCAAAAAATCAGCCAAGGCCTGAGCTTTAATTGAGGTACGTGACTTGTAACTGATGTCATACTTGGCAAGTTCCATTGCCCACTTGGCAGCTCGACCTGATGTGTCTGGCCGAGATAGAATCTGCCTTAGGGGCTGATCCGTCACCACGACTATAGGATGAGCTTGAAGGTAAGGTCGGAACTTCCTAGCCGCCACCACTAATGCCAAGATGACTTTCTCAGTGTTTGGGTATCGCACCTCGGCTCCATGCAAGACTTTACTTGCAAAGTAGATAGGCTTCTGAATTGCATCCTGCTCTCTGAGCAAAACTGCACTCACCGCTTCATGACAAGTAGACAAATAAATGTACAATGTCTCTCCTGGAACAGGAGAAGTCAACATGGGCACCTCAGCCAGATGTGCCTTTAAGCCATCAAATGCCTCTTGGCATTGTTCATCCCAGAGAAAAGCTGTTCTCTTCTTCAAAATTTGGAAAAAAGGCAACGATCTCTCAGCTGACTTGGAGAGAAATCTGCTCAGAGCCGCAATTCGCCCCGTCAACCTCTGAACTTCTTTAATGTTCCGAGGTGGGTGCATATTTTCCAAAGCTTCAATCTTAGCTGGGTTGGCCTGCACTCCTTCTTTGGAGACCATGTACCCCAAAAACTTTCCTGTTCGCACCCCAAAGGTACACTTCTTTGGGTTCAGCCTCATGCAGGACTCTCTTAGGATGACAAATACTTCGCGCAAATTCGAGATATACTGACCAAGGATCTTGCTTTTAATCAGCATATCGTCGATGTAGACCTCCATAATTCGGCCTATTTGATCCTTGAACAACAAGTTAACCAGACGTTGATAAGTTGCCCCAGCATTCTTTAAACCAAAAGGCATACTGATGTAGCAGTAAGTGCCGACCTCAGTTATAAAGGAGGTCTTTTCTCGGTCCTCTTTCGCCATCATGATCTGATGGTAACCCTTAAAGGCATCCAAGAAATCAAAAACCTCATACCCCAAGGTAGAATCTACCAATCTATCAATCTTCGGTAGGGGGTAGCAATCTTTTGGGCAGGCTTTGTTTAAGTCTGTATAATCAACGCACATTCTCCAGCTTTTGTCCGGCTTAGGTACCACAACCGGGTTAGCCAACCAAATTGGGTACAGGACTTCTTCGATGAACTTCGCCACCAAGAGTTTCTCCACCTCCCCTGCAATCACTTTGTTCCTCTCTGGTGCAAAGTTTCTTTTTTTCTGCTTAATGGGCCTGACCTGAGGATCCACATTAAGGTGATGTTCTGCTAAAGTAGTCGGGATTCCAGGCATATCTTCTGCTGTCCAAGCAAAAATTTCTGCGAATTCCCTTAACAGATTCTGAAGCTGAGCCAAAGTCTCTGATGGCATCCAAGTCCCAATTTTGATTGTATTCTCTGGCCGACCTGAATCTAAGATAAACTCCTGAACCGCGTCATCGGTTTGTAAACATTCGTCTGTTGGAGGAATGAGATCATCCAGAACAACCTGCTGGACGATCCCACTCCCTTGGGTGGCCACTGCGTAACAATTCTGAGCAATAGGGATATCTCCCTGCAAAGTTACTACTCCGCCTGGGGTAGGAAACTTCATGCTAACATGTAAGGGTGATATTATAGCTTCCAATGCCACCAGCGCGGGTCGGCCTAACAGAATATTGTAAGCCGACCTCTCCTTAACCACCACGAAGTCCATCCACAAGCATCGGTAAGCAGGGGGTTTGCCAAAGCTGACGCTGAGAGTAATCAGGCCAGCTGGCCGAACAGGCATGCCGGTGAATCCATACAGAGGAGAGGCTACTGGGGTCATTTGCGAGTCCGCCAGACCCAATTGCTTGTATACATGATAATACATTATGTTCACGGCACTCCCAGTATCCACATATACCCTACGTACCTCTACAATTCTATCCGGCGCCATATGAATGCATAATCCAATGACTAATCCCGTGTTATTAGAATCAAGCGGGACTAAATCCTCTGGTCCATATATCAACTCTCGAGACAACCTCCGTTTTTTCGGGGAAGGTCCAGTGGACGTACCTGACGAGCTGGGACCGCCGGGATTTGGCTGTGACGGACCACCCGAGATGGTGTAGATTATGGAATTGATTTGTGGCTGAACTGCAGCCTCTTGCTGATCTCGATCCCCATCATCATCCGACCTGGGATGTGCTGGGGGTACCTCAGGTCGGCACTTATCCTTCTGCTCATTCCTCCGGAAGTTTAAACGGTTATGAAGCCGAGAACGCGGATCATAGAATTGTTTTAAATGTCCCAATTCAATTAACTTCCGAATTGCTTGAGCTAATTGCCGACAATCTTCAGTGTCATGGCCGACATCACGGTGATATCGGCAATACAACTTTGGATCCCTCTTGTCCCTGGGTCCTGCCAAGGGCTTCGGGTCCGTTCTTAGGCCATCTCTTTCCATGACGGCCAAAATTCTATCTTTTGAAGCCAGAAGGGGTAATCCTTCTTGACCTCGCTTGCCTCGAGCACCAAGGCGATCAAACGCACTGCGCCGTTCGCGTTGGTCTTCAAGTCGAATCGCTCGGGAGCTGGGCCGAGCCTCCCGTCGAGTACTCTGCTCGGCTTCCTTTTTCAATCTATTCGCCTCCTCTCCTCGGGCAAACTGATGCGCCTTTTCCAGGCACTCTCTCAAAGTAGTAGGCCCCTCCTCGGCAAGCTGTGAAAAGAGGCGGCCTGCTCTGAGACCGTTAATAAATGCTGCGGCTTTCACTCCTTCATTTCGATCACTGACCTGCAGTGATTCGTCAGAAAAACGCCGCATATACTTCAGTATTGACTCCTCCGCACCTTGCTTCAGGGTCATAAGGTGTGAAGAATTCTTTATAAATGGCGCACTTGACACAAATTGAGACTTAAATTTTTGTGCCAGCTGTCTGAAGGAATCCACCGACTGGGGTGGAAGCTCTTGAAACCACCTTCTTGCCTTCCCCCGCAAGTACATGGGGAAAGTCTTACAACAGAGTGGGTCCGGTGCATTTTTTAAGTTCATTGCCGTCTGGAACTGAAAGAGATGATCTGTTGGATCAGATGTGCCATCATATGTGTCCATCTTTGGCATCTTAAAATTATCCGGTGCTGAATACTCTGCGATATCCCAGGAAAATGGACTTTCCTGGACTACCCTCAAGTACTCCGGGTTAAGTTCTTCAGGTCGGCTCCTCGGCCTGCGAGGATCCGCTTCCTGTCGAACACTTTTAAATGATTTAGGCTTTATACCCAGGCGCTGCCTAGGCATGGGCACCGACTCTAGCGTAGTGGCTCTGTCTCCACTGCGCCTAGCGTCTGCCATAAACCCCTGGGGATGGTGAGAAGATTGCAACTGGGTCTTCTCCTTCGGATGAAAAGACGTAGAATCTTCCCCCCTATCCCCCATCTCGGGTCTCTTCCCTTTAAGCCGTTCCACCACAGCTTCGAATACATCCAAGTTTTCAGCCACATACTTCATGGCCTTATTTCTCTCATCCGCGGTTATACCCGGGACCTTCTTCCTTTCTGGCTCGGTCCTCCTAGAATCCTGTCCAGGATGAACTGAGCGGGCCTCTTTTCGTCGTTGATGATTAGAGGACTCTCCTAACCCCTCACGGGCGTCTCTACCCATTTGGGCTGACTTGTTTAAGTAAGACGGTACAGTTGATAGAAATTAAGTAACGGAGGTTCAGGCCCCTCCTTCTAGCGCCAATATGATGATGTCTGAATAGATCACCAAGTAACCGTTTGATGTGGTGCCGTTAGAACTCCGTCAATTGTCTGTAGCAAGGGAACTGCTGACCTACACAAAGAGAAAGAGTCAGAGGACCCGGGATTTATGGCCCCGGGTAATACCCTCCGACGCTCAAGTCAGTCTGGGCCATTTTTGTAAGAGAGGTTTATATATGAATGAAGGTTTTTAGGAACTGAGGTGTTCTCGTAAAACCTGTGTTTTCACCGTGAGGAAGATGAGTAATTTCTGTGGATTTTTTGTTACCTGTCCCTCTCCTGCTGTTCGGCCTTTTTTATGTGACGGCTTGGGCCAATGCATGGGCAGAGCTTTGATATTGTGACAGGCAAGGAGGTCAGTCAGATGACACTTGCTCTTGCATGCTCGCCACGTGACTCAATGCTGAGCTGAATAAGCTGGTTTGGGGCATCTGGCTGGGAGTTTTGCCCGGTAGAATTACCTGGGGTAAACTCCTTGAACCGAGATGAAGTCTTCTAGAAGCGCTTTAAAGTGCCCGAGATGGCTGATGGTGTGGGACCAACATGCCGAGATGAAAGTGGCCGACTCTAAAGAGCAATGAGCAGCCTTTTGTGATGCTCGTGGCTGACGCCAGTAAGGGTGGTAGGAGTCCAGTGAGTGGATCAGATCTTTGGCCGAGTTCAACTCTTTGGCCGAGATAGGACTGCGGGCCGAGATGAGACCTTGAAACCAAAGATGATTTAGGCCTTTTAACCGAGGTAAATTCCTTAACCCCTTGAGGGTACCGAGAGCATATGGCCGAGACAACCATAAAGTCAAGTGGGTGTGATGATGATGGGACCCTTCAACCGAGATGAGTTGAGGTAGGGTCAGCTTGCCGAGATAAGAGCATCCGACTTTGAAGGGCTAGTGAGCCTGCTTGGGACACTCGTTGTTGACATTATTAGGCTGACCCGAGAACGGCGAAGAGTGGCGTTGAGGCTTAGCATCACTCTGTGACCGAGATGGTATTGCGGGCCGAGGTGTGACCCTTGAAGACAATATTAGGACCTAGGTGCTGTTCACGTGGTCGAGATGAAAACCTCTGACTTTAACTGTGGGGCCCCGGAGTTATGCTATCGTAATGATTCTCAAGAGTCCGGGACAAACCTCAGTACCCCATGTGGCCGGGTCGGTTACTGGGCCGAACCAACACACTTGGCCATCCTGATACACTTGCTTTAGCGTTGACTGTTGTTGACTAACGGGGAATATTTTCTGGTTCATCACATATTGATCAGATAAAATCGAAAGCTTCTAAATTCACAACAAAAAAGGACAATCAGAGAAAAGGGTTCATTCGACTAGACTGGACTAATCACCTGCTTACAAGATTGGGAACGAAATCAGCAAGCTTTTCATAGTCAGTGAGGGCCTTCCCAACTGATCGCAAATCAGCATTAACCAACAATTCAGCTTTGATTCGGCGCTCCCGCCACGAAATTACCTCAACTTCACACTCGACTTCTCTCTCTTGCTCTCCATTTTCCGTCACTGCTGCAATTGTGGACTGATTGCTGTGGGTTCCCCCGTTTATAGACTGCCATTTTCGCTTCTCCATGCCGGAACAAATGGGTGGAAAATTAGCCGGCAAGCTAAATCTTGAGGAGGGAAAAACTGGGTTCTTCGAAACAATTTTCGTGCTGAAGTTGAAAGGATATGCAAATTGGAAAAGATAGGTAGTGGTAGTGCTGATCTTCATCGAAGTCGGTAGTTGCAGACTGTTCTGTAGGCCTTTTGTTTATTCCCCAATGGGCAACCAACGGTTTACTTGATGCGTTAATCGATAAGAGGGGATGCCTCCGTTTATGGACGATAGCCTGATCAAATGGATCAGGGGTGAGATCTGAGGAGGTTGGAAAAGAGGCAAAATATGAGGCCTCCAATCACGTCACGCCAAGGGTAAAAAACATTGTCAGTGGTCCCACCACATTCAATTTTTTTTTTAAAAAAAGAATTTTTCTTACACGTGGCGGGACGTGATTGGAGGCCTCATATTTTGCCTCCTTTTCAACCTCCTCTGATCTCACCCGGATCAAATGTGACCATTTATGAACAAATAAAATTTTGTTTGATGTGTGAACAAATATTTTCTATTTACAATATAGTCAACGACACATTTTTTTTTTATTTTGGAATATGATAGAATAAAACAAAATGACTCACTAAATTAGTTGCATTTCTTATATTGTGAAGTAGCAGTTGATCGACACAACTTGACACATCATTATGGGTCGTTGGTAAATAACCCCCGTGTATTTCTAACTCATAGGTATGGTTGTGTACATCCGACCCTTTCGTACCCGCCATAGACTGGAGCTTTTAAAGTAATGGGATAATGTTGTTGATGTTATATCTGAACAAATAAAATTTTCTTCGAAACGGTTTATGAACCAATCGAATTTAATTTTTGGTTTTTAAATTAGCTTGTAATCAAATTCACCTAAATTTGAATACTTGGCAGATGTGAAATCAAAGTTATAAAAAAATTGTTTAACGAACAAAAAATTTCCTTAAAACTGATTTAGTAACCACTAAAATTCTTTACCAAATTTCCTTAAAACTGATTTAGTGACCACTAAAATTCTTTACCCATTGATTTACTGATGTAATTGAGAATAACAAGAATATTCAAGACTGAAATTAGTGACATACAGACTATGTAAACTTGAGGGTTCACAATTTGCTTTTCGTCTTATGAGATAGCATTCTAAGCCAGATGATTGTATAGCTAAATAGTTTTTATAACATCTTATGTATATATTTGATTTATGATAAATGAGAGTCGGTTTATCCAAAATGAATAACCCAAATCATTAAAATAAGATACCTAGAATCTAAAAAAAAAAGGAAGGGGGGGGGGGGGGAATGGTCCATGGTTAACAATTCACAAATTATTTAATACCAAGATATCAAAATTTATTGTGGCCATAGTTGGTTATTAGGCAATACCTTTGGTCATTTCTTGACACTAGGATTGAAAAGTCTTGGTTAATAGAGTCTAAAACTAGAAATTAAGTAAAGAGGTATGAGATAATTTGACAAATACAGTCGATAGTATTAGTTAAAACTATTTTGAAATATAATAAAAACAATAATAAGTAACATGATTCACCCGGGGGGGGGGGGGGTTAAAAAGGTAGTAACATGATCCAAAAGAAAAGGTGGACAAGTTTATAACAGCAAACGAAGAAAAGTTTGTAACTTGGAATATATGTACCAATGTTGGTGGACAAGTTTATCATGCCTTTGGAAGATAGCAGTAGTTTGTCTTCTTAATCAATTTTCTCAATAATTTAAATTCAGGGACAAGTCCTATGTATTATGAGACTTGTCTGGAGACAATTATGTCTAAGTTACTGGGATATTTTTCCTCTGTGTGAAATATAAAATATACTCTGCGAATCAAGGGGGAAAAAATCATGGGCATGTATCATTTGACGCATGTATGCATGGATTCATTGAGAATAACCTAGTAGTTGAATGTTGGTAAAAAGTGATGCTTTCACGCCTTGTGGAAATTTGTGATATGGAAAAAATTTGATTCTCTCCTGAAAAGAGAAACAAAGAAAAGGTAGAAGGTGATGTGGAGTACTAATCAAACATATCGCTCTCGGCAATTTTTTTTTTTGTTTGATGAGAGGGTGGGTTCTCCCCCCACCTGTACCAGAGACCCCTTAGCCAGATGGGATGTAAATCGAGGGATGTGCTCCACCGGCAGCCCTGCAAAGGAAGAGGACACACGAGACTCAGCCAGCCCAGAGGCAACCCTTGTAATATTTCAACAAGGATTGTCTCCACACGGACTCGAACTCGGGACGTCGGGATTCTAGCTCCAATCACCTTTGTCACTTACCACTGGACTGGACTATGCCTCTGGGGGCGGCAATTTTTTTTCCTACTCTCATTGGTCCATGACCTTTTTTTAAAATCGCATTGGTCAATGACGAATTGGTGAGTATGCTGAATAATTGACTGTTCACCATATACTTATGTGAGCATAACTTAATAAAATAAGGACAATTAAAAAGGTATAAAATCAATGCATTTGTATGATTACATAACCAATCCAAATTGACGTGAGTCATATGTAGATTATGCTTCTTCTCTCTATACTTCTTCATCAATCTCTTTAAAATGTGTATTGACTTCGTAGTTGACTGTCCTGACATAAAACCAAATTGGTTTACCGTAACTTGAGTTTCTTCCGTAATTCTAGTGTCGATTAGTCTATCCCATAACTTCATAGTATGACTTAGCAATTTAATCCTTCTGTAATTTCTAATACTATGCATATCTATGTAGGTACATATAGAGACGGGGTTTCACTGGAAGCAAACTCTCTATCCATTGAAATTGAGATATTGTTTGTCTGCTCTTATCCTCTCCAGGCTCTAACGATAGTTTTTGCTCTCGTTGGGATATACTGGTTTAGCGGGAGAAGATAACCAATCCAAATATCTACGACGTACGCCCTCTGATTATTTTAACATATTTGTTTGATTTGTTTATTGTCATGTATCAAAGAGACTTTATCTTGACAACCCAGATTGAGATGTTCATTAAACCAAATGTTGTGAAATATTCTCATTTGGCTACCATATTTTTTTTTCCCATGTGGCACAACGTGACTTTAAACTTTTCTTCTCGCTACTATTTGTTCTCCCTTAACGTGACACGAACATATTTATTGAATAATATTATACACATTATGCGTCCTGTTGTTCAGAATAAGGATACGATGGAGATAGAGTAGGAACAGAAAAATTCTGTATATTTCAGTATGTTCTTCTCTGTACAATTTGTGCATTCTTATACATCTCAGCCTATGTGTACAAAAGGAAACTTAATCTCAATCAAATCAATCTACATAAATTATGGACCAAAAAATCAGCTATCTAATAAAAACGTAATCAGCTAATTTCGGTTAGGACTACACCATCCCTGTAATTACGGGATTCTCACACTCCCCCTCAAGTTGAATCGTAGGATCGACTACGTTCAACTTGCACATGACCTCTTCGAACTTTCTTCCATTAACTGCTTTAGTCAACACATCTGCCAACTGGTCTTCGGATCGAACAAACGGCAACTCGATCACTTTTGCCTCTAGTTTCTCCTTGATGAAATGCCGGTCAATTTCCACATGTTTGGTTCGATCATGTTGAACCGGATTTTCTGATATATTGATTGACGCTTTGTTGTCACACAAGATCGGCGTAGGCAAGTTCACAGGCATTCCAATGTCTCTGAACAACTTTTGGATCCACAAAATCTCAGTAATTCCCTTTACGATTCCACGAAATTCTGCCTCAGCGCTGGACAAAGCCACAACCTTCTGCTTTTTGCTTCTCCAAGTGACAAGATTTCCACCTACAAGTGTGCAATAACCCGAAGTCGATTTTCGATCCATTAAATTTCCAGCCCAGTCTGCATCCGTGTATCCTTCAATATTCAGATGTCCATTATTTCGAAACACAATACCCCTTCCTGGTGTATGCTTCAGATACCGCAGGATGCGTACCACCGCATTCATATGAGACTCCTGTGGACTATGCATGAACTGACTTACTACACTCACTGCATATGCAATATCTGGCCTTGTATGGGATAAATAAATTAGCTTTCCAACCAGTCGTTGATATTGTCCTTTATCCGTGGATGCCTCACCTTCAACCATTCTCAGTTTGTGATTTACCTCAATAGGAGTATCGCACGGTTTACAGTCGAGCATGCCCACTTCTGTGAGCAAATCCAAAATATACTTCCGCTGAGAAATGTAGATTCCAGCCTTCGATCTCAAGACCTCGATTCCTAGGAAGTACTTCAACCTTCCAAGATCCTTCATTTCAAACTTGGTAAATAGATGATTACGAAGATGAGCAATTTCCTCAGTATCATTCCCAGTTATAATCATGTCATCTACATATATGATTAAACACGTCACCATACCTTTCCTTTGCTTGATAAACAGAGTGTGATCTGCATTACTTTGTCGATACCCGTCTTGTTTCATAACCCCCGTAAATCTTCCAAACCATGCTCGAGGTGACTGTTTTAATCCATAGAGTGACTTCTTCAGTCTGCATGCTTCTCCAGCTCTAAACTCTGTAGAGAAACCCGGAGGAGGTTCCATATAAACCTCTTCTTCCAGCTTTCCATGAAGAAAGGCATTTTTTACATCAAACTGGTGAAGAGGCCAGTCATGAGTCACAGCAATAGAAAATAGCACCCTGATAGTATCTATTCGAGCCACAGGTGAGAATGTTTCCGAGTAGTCTATACCGTACGTTTGAGTGTACCCTTTAGCTACCAACCGAGCCTTGTGCCTTTCAATACTCCCATCAGATTTATACTTGATAGTAAAGACCCAACGACACCCAACAGGTTTTTTTCCTGGCGGAAGAACGCATTTTTCCCAAGTTTCATTCTTTTCCAAAGCCTGCATCTCAGTTACCATGGCCTCGTTCCATACAGACTGGCACTGAGCTTCCTCCACTGTTCGAGGTATCTTTTCTGAACACAATGTCACAAAGAACCCTTTAGCATGCTTCGCCACTCCATTTAGAGTTGTATTAATCGGATATCTGGATGTCTTAGATATTCGGGCTGGTGAATATCTGTCCGGTGGAACTCCTCGCTTGGTTCTAGGTGGTAAAACTCGTCCCTGTGTCTGTTCGTCTGAGTCAATTATGTTTGGAGAACCTGTAAGGGGGTAGGGGAGATCTGTATCTGGCAGGGAAGGATTAGTCACATCAATCAAAAGAACAGATTGTTCATTATTTGTATCAGAATTGATTACCTCTGACACTTCATTCACCGGTGGAGAATCATTTGCTGGTGCTGTCACCTCAGATTGTACATGGTTGAGTCTGTCAGCGTCGTCGGCACCATTTACTTGCCTTGTTGGGTCGACTATTGGACAGGTGGGTGGTGACATTAGCCAATCTAGGGTTCCATCATTAGGGTTCTCCCCCTGAACCCGAGATTGGGAAGAGTAGAAAAACTCGGTCTCAAGAAAAACACAATTCATGGTAACGTGAATTCGATGGGTCCGGGGGTTATAGCAACGATATCCCTTTTGTGTAGTGGCATAGCCAACAAAGACACATTTGTCGGCACAAGGATCAAGTTTTGTCCGTTCATGTTTGGGTGTATGCAGAAACACTGTACATCCAAACACTCGCGGGGGTAGAGTAAATATAGATGGAATAGTATGCTGGGACGACAATGTTTGAATAGGGGTTTTGTAGTGAAGGGTCTTTGAAGGTAGTCTATTTAGAAGGTAAGTAGCTGTAGATACTGCCTCCGGCCAGAAACTCATCGGAACATGCGAATCTAGCATCATAGCTCGGGTCATTTCAAGAATGCTACGGTTACGACGTTCTGCTACCCCATTTTGTTCAGGAGTGTGAGGGCACGAAGTTTGATGAATAATGCCATTATCTTGGAGGAATTGGCTTAGGCGATTATCAAGATATTCCCCCCCGTTGTCAGACCGTAGAATTTGAATTTTGGTATTAAACTGTGTATGAATCATTTGGTAAAAGATGACGAATTTTTGGTATACTTCCGACTTATGTTTCAGAACATACAACCATGTCATACGAGAAAAATCATCCACAAATATCACATAGTATTGAAAACCCAAGCTGGTATTATAAGGAGAAGGGCCCCAAACATCCGAATGGACTAATGCAAACATACGATCAACCCGAGTATTATTAGCTAAATACGATGACCGAGTTTGTTTGGCTCGGAGACAAGTATCACAATGGAAATTATGATGTTTAGAGGTGAACAAAGTAGGAAACAAACGTTGTAAATAAGAAAATGATGGATGCCCTAACCGGCGATGCCACAACCACACCTGTCTTCTAGCTGTTCCAGTGGCAAGATTAGATTGTCCCTGTGTCGCAACAGTGTCAACATAGTACAATCCTTGGCGTTCAGTACCACGCCCAATGATTGCCCCCGTATGAATGTCCTGTAACAGGCAAAAATTAGGATACAACATAACGACACAGTCTAATTCTTTTGTGACATGACTAACAGATAATAATTTAGTGGACAAGGAAGGTACAAATAGACAATTTTTAAGGGTCATGGTAGGAGTGATGGACACTGAGCCACCACCGGCAACAGGGATAGAGTCTCCATTGGCAATTTCGACAATGTTTTTAGTAGGTGAACTCCGGGTAATAAAGTCAGAAGAATCATAAGTCATAGTATCTGTAGCACCACAGTCAAAAATCCACTGGGATTTATGGTGTGGTGTAGGTGGATTTGCTTGTTTAGGGTTGGATGAAGGAAGGACCAATTTCTGAGTTAGGGCACAATTTTGGACTGTTTTAGCAAGGGATTTAAATCTGGGGGACTCAGATGAATTTTCGGACAGCGAAGGGACTGCGGGTGAATTTTGTAAAACTGGAGGGGTGGCAGACAAACAACCTGAACATTCCAGGGACTTGTGATGCAAATGAGGGGGGTAGACGGGGTCCGGGTTATTTTCCAGAAAATAGAGGGACTTACATTGTAATTCTGAAATAGCTGGAGTATTTAAAGAAATTTTAGGGTTAGAAGACATTCTAACCCTATTACCTTCCGCCTCCATCTCTTCTGCAGCCTCTTCCTCCTGCGCACAGTTGCTGCCTGCAGATGCCTGAGCAGCCCGTCCCTTTTCACCCTTCTTCTTGTATTCTTCCCACCATTCGGGATAGCCATTTAGCTTGAAACATTTTTCACGTGAGTGCCCTTTTCGCTTACAGTGACTGCACTCTTGGGCCTTGTCTTCCCTACCACCACGCCGTGAGGTTTGAGCTGAGCGTGGTGGTTGGCTTCCTGGTTGCTTGCTGTAGTCCGATGGTCCTTTACTGACCATCCCTTGTCCGATCCCAAATGAGGATTTCTGTTCTGATGGGATTACGGCCAAAACGTCCCTTTGTACCTCTGAGCGCCGGAGTTCATTATACGCAGTCTCAACTGCAGGCCTTGGCTCCCGCTTAAGGATTTCTCTTTTGGTATCTCCATACCTTTCGTCCACAGCTAATAATAGTTGGTAGAGCCTTTGCTCTTGGATCTTCCTGGTATAGGTTGCGATGTCTCTGGGGTTTTCCATCGGATTTGGATCTAGAGTGTCGATAGACATCCAGAGTCCCTGGAACTGGTCCCAAAGAGCTTCCAACGGTCTGTTCCCCTGTTTAATGGTATAACATTGTTTGTGTAAATCAAATATCTGTAATGGGTCACTCCCAGACCCATACGTGACCAACAATCCGTCCCACAGATTTTTGGCTGTAGTGTATCTGGATACATTGTTGACTAAGCTATCATCGATATTATCTATGAGCCATGTGAAAACTAACTGATCTTGTTGCTCCCATGCAGTATAGGCCGGATCATTTGGCAGGGGGGGTGGAGGGACCCCTGTGATGTGGGAGCTCTTCCCCCTGCCACCAAGTGCAATTCGCATCAGTCTGCTCCATAGACTGTAGTTTGTGCTGGTTAGCTTAACCTTTAATGTAAGATTGGTTGCTGGCGTTGGAGACGGTAACTGTAGGTTCTGTTGCAAAAATTTTGCAAACTGTTCAGAAAGATCGAAATTTGCAGGGAGGCTTGGTTTATTTTTTGAGGTTTCTGGTCTATTTTCTGGGTTTTCCAGAATTTGTGACATGGTGTTCTGTTTTTTTTCCAGATATTTGGCTGATATGGGCAGAGAGTATACTTGATCGTGGTCAGAGACCAAGTCGGGTTAAACACGGCTGTGAAGAAAAACACACTTCTGAGCCGATAAGGGAAGAACAGATACGATACTTGGTCAAAGGTAACTCCTGGTGATGATGAGAAATACCTCTGAGCCAACAGAAAAATGGATCACAGCAGGTTCCCTTGATCAGAACTGCTCTGATACCATGTTCAGAATAAGGATACGATGGAGATAGAGTAGGAACAGAAAAATTCTGTATATTTCAGTATGTTCTTCTCTGTACAATTTGTGCATTCTTATACATCTCAGCCTATGTGTATAAAAGGAAACTTAATCTCAATCAAATCAATCTACATAAATTATGGACCAAAAAATCAGCTATCTAATAAAAACGTAATCAGCTAATTTCGGTTAGGACTACACCATCCCTGTAATTACGGGATTCTCACACCTGTATCTCACTTTTTTTTTTGGGCAAGTAACGGTCCCATGAAATCTTCTCACGTGGATTGCATATTTTTACCCCATTTGGGCCACCTCGCGAATTTGAATTGCTATTCTCCAACCCTCTTTCTTTTTTTCATTAACGTGACACACGACCCCCATGTAACGATCTCATGAAGTATTCTAATTTGACTAGTTACTTTCTTTTTGCCTTATTTCCCACTACCGACCACGTGCATTTGAAATTTCTATTTTCCAACACCTTTTCCGTTCATTAAAATAACTCACACACACTATGCATACATACATTCATATTTATACATACACACACACATATATATATGAGTTTACATGTTCGAATTGCAGAACCAGCATCTTGCTCAAAGTGTAGAATAAAGCTGCATACTTTAGATTGCGAAGCGATCCGGCCCCTTCCCGGACAATGAACAAACGCGGGAACCTAGTAATATATATACATATATGTGTGTGTAAAAAAATTATATATGTAGTGTGCTAACTTTGGATTGGTCTGTCAAAAAATATATCCTTTAAACCTACTGAACAATTAAAAAGAGAAAATACTACCTGCAACAATTAGGACGTTAGTTTAAAATTTCCCGTGTGTTAAATGACTAGTACTGTTTACTTCCGTCAACAAACCTTACACATGCATCTATAAAATTATTGAAGCTCGCCAAACGAGGAATTCAATAACCAGCGCGAGGGGAAGAAAGGTGGGGGAAAAGAAAAGACAAAAGAAAGATGGATCCGATGAGGAGGACGTTTGTGGTTGAAGGCGCAGCATGGAGATCAAATAGTTGGTTGTTGTCATCAGAACCTGGGAGCTGGGAGACGCCTAAAATGGCAGCTTATGAGAGGCTTTCCCAGCCTTTGCTTTTGACCGCCAATAGCATGGGTGTTTCCGGCGACCACACAAGCCAAAAACATGATGGCTTGACGGCGTTGCTCGCCTTTATAAAGGATTTTGCTTTCAAGAGATTTGGAGGGGGAGGAAATGTGGAAGCAGAGGTTTTGGGTGCTGAATATAAGAAGAAAAAGAGGTCTTCTTGGCTGCCGGATCCTCACCGTCGATGGCCTGTTCAAGGATGGTGAAACTATATTTTGTTCTTTTTATGTCCTTTTCTTTGGAATTCTGGTGTAGTCAGTTTTACCTAGATCTTCATGGGTTCAAGCACGGAAACACTCGTTTACAAAAACAAGAAGTTAAGGTTGCGTATATTAGATTTCAAAGCGACCCTCCTTTCTCATATCTAAACGCAAGAAGAACACATTTTATATTCTTTTTTATTTTGGATTCGAATGTCTTGTACACGGTACTCCTGACCAGTCATGTAAACCACCCGTGTGTTCTGGGACATACTCAAAGATCTTAGTGTCATTAGTGTCCGAGCAATCCGGTCAGGTTACATCCAGGAATGTCGTTGCTACTGGTCTAGTTGTTCTTCCTTAAAGAGAATTCCTCTTTTTTGCAACAATAAAAGAATTACATGAGTAGATTACAGATTTTTTTTCCGCATGAAAATCATTTTCGGATGATAGATGTACATATTTATTTAATTTACTTCTTGGATTTGCAGCTTTGCTTCGGCGTTAGAATGGAAGATAGGTGAATTTGATCTGTAACCTACGAAAGAAAAATGTAACTGCGAGTATATTATTTCTCCCCAAGCTATAGCCTGGAGTTCTATTTTCCAATGAATTCTCGCACTTAATATCACTGTTTAGTTTACGTTTTCCACGCCAATCAAGCACAAATATAACATCTCACATTTTAAGAAACTGTTTACGTTAGTATTCATTTTGCTCTTGCTGCTTTATTTATCTTTCAGCTTATCGCATGAATTTCGGATTCAATAAAATATTTTCTATGGATTACATTTCTTCAATCAAACAAAGAAGTCTCCCTATCCCAACAAAAATACATTCTAAACCTACTAGCTTAAACTGGGATGGTGGAATGGTGGAATAAAAACACTGAGATACTCGGATAATGTTGAATCACAAGCTCAATGTGATAGAGAGGGTTGTATTGGCAAATCGAGAGTAGTGTTAGAAGTTAGTGTGGAAATTGATCTATTTATCCGACAGAGCAGCTAATATTGCATACATAATTGAAGTAGTAAGTCAGTTCATGAATCAGTCTCACCAAGAATATATAGAGGTAGTCATGAGAATAGTACGATACAGAAAGGTCACACTAGGAAGGGGCATAATGTTCATAAAGAATGAACATCTAGACGTTGAAGCTTATATTGATGCTGATTGGGAAAGTAACCTTAATCATAAGCGATCTATTTTGGGATTTACCTTGGTAAGTGGGAACTTATTAACGTGGATGAGTAAAAAAAAAAACAAAAAGTAATGGTGTTGTTTAGTGTCGAGGCAAAATCCAAAGACATTTCAAAAAAAATAAACAAATTGATGAATGAACTCGGATTTCCACTTAAACTTCCGACTCAATTGATGTGTGATAACAAAGAGACAATTTGTATCTTTGAAAATCTGGTACATCATTGTAGAAGGAAACACGTGAAAATTGATCATCATTTCATAAAAGATAAACTCAAAGAGAAAATTATTGAAGTCCCATTCATAAGATCCAAAGATTAGTTGGCGGATATTCTCATAAAACCATTTGCTGGATGGATATTTGAATTATCATTTTGCAAGTTGGTAATTAGAGATCACTAATCAACTTTAGAGGGAATGATAGAATATGCGATTGATTCTATAGTCGTAATCAAGGTAATTAAATCGTACCTATTCAGAAAATATTTTGTATTTATTAGTTACCATATTTAGTTTTGTGAATTGTACTTTAAGATAAGAATCAACGTATACAACAAAAAATATAATTGGAAATATATTTTTCACAAACTTCACAAGCATGGACTCAAATATACTTCAACAAGTCAAATAGTTTAAGGATATGACTATTGCCATCATATTTTCTTGTATTTTACCTTTTTGCATTTGCACTTACCTCAACATGAAAGTGGTGGAAATTCAAAAAATAAATAAATAAAAATGGTAATAGTCAGTCTTATAGTTTACTTTAACAACAAACTCAGTCTAATACATGTATCATAGCGATACTACAATCTTGTTAGATTTTTGTCATTTTCACATATGGGTATGTGTGCTTTTTATCTTTAATTAAAAAAAAATGCAACCCTTCTACAGTTTGTTAGGCGTATATCAATAATATTAGTTGGTATTCGGCTAAGGAGTTGTTCCAAGTGGTATATAATTCGATTCTGGTTTCTAGGCCAAAGACATAGTTTGCATTAAACACTTTATCTGAGCTCACCATGTGTATGACCTCCCAAGCTAGGAGGCCGCTGAACTCCTGATTTGCATCTTATACAATATTTTTTGAAACTGAGACAGTAAAAGCCTTCAGTACAGGGTCCGATTCCGGCCTCTGGGCCAAAGACCCAGTTTACAGTGGACACCTAATCTGGCTTACCGTGTGTATGACCTCCCAACGGCCGCTAAACTTCTGATTTGCATCTTACACAATGTTTCTTGAAATTGAGACGGTGAAAACCTTTAAGACCAAGGTATGACATTTTGGTCCAAAAACACGATTACGTCAGTTACCTGTAACCTAATTGACACCCTGCAAATTTCCGTCATCATTCGGTAAAGAAGAACAAATATTTCTCTCGTATATTCTTTTCTTTCGTATGGAGTATAAGAGTATATCAGAAAGTCAGAACGACTCTGGAAATGCTGCAACTTCATTTGTTAATAGGTCATCGTCTATCGATAAGTGAAGTTTCATCATCCCTCTCGTAAGATAAGAATTATTTATAATTTTTACTGTCATTATTGAGAAAAGTGCTATAACGTGTCATTAAGGTACGATACCTTACTTTTCGGCTTCTGCAATAATTAATAAGACTGACAATGATGATGGACCAATCAAGGTAATCCAATGTATTCAAATAATTTTTATTATTAATAAAAATATAAAAAATTAGCGATACATTCATTAATATTATAATCCATTTTTTTATTTTATTTGGTTATAAATATTTAACAGTTATCGTTGACCGTACGAAGTTTCTCATGATAAAGGGAAGAAAAGCTAGGAAATCGAAGCATCGGTCAGCTTTCGCATTGACAATAAATAGCAAATTCCGGTTATAAAAAGGCAGGAAAGTCGTATTTTCATTCTCGAGGTGAATGAGGCTTGGGCAAATTTCAAAATAATAAATGAGTAAATTTAATTATAATAAAAATACCACATTGCCTTGAACACTTCCGTCTATGACGGAGTATGATGTATATAAATATAACATGTGTTAGAAATACACAGCTTGTTTTCTAATAAACCATAATGAAATTTGCATCAAGATGTATTGACTGTTACTTCATAATATAAGAAACGTAACTAATTTAGTGACTTATTTTACTTTATTCTATCATATTTCAAAGTCTTAACTCTATTAGAAATGGAAAAGAAATGAGTAATTTAAACAGGACCATCTAAATCAAACATAAAATAATAAAGGATGGAACTCTATTTTGTAAATTTATTATTTATTATTGTTAAATAAATTTTTTTTTGTGTTGACTAGTTACAGATTCATCACTATAAAACTTGTCAGGAACTTGTGTAAACCATCAAAAACATCAAAACTTGTGTAAACCCTCGAATATTTTATGATGTCCACATTCTGAAATTATCTTGATTTTTTTGGATAAAAAATAATCTTGAATTTGATTTCCTCTTTATTAAGCAATCGAAATTCGTAGGCCTGCTGATGAATAATGCAGAGTTAGCAGAGGAATAGAGGGCATAATCAGGTTACTCGTGCAATGATGTCAAAAATAAGATGTCGAAATATTTTTTCAATATTTTGAAGCTGAAAGAAGAAGCGTGGATTTTACAGCTTCAATCTTCGGTACTGGTTTGATTTGAGGCTCTTGTAACTCAACAAGCTCTTGGGGAGACTATTACCATTGAAGTACCTTCTTTACATCCTCCATAAAAGTTCCGCGGGGAAGATAGTGGGATCCTCGGGGTTAGGGTTCAACCTTTTTTCTTTTTTAGGAAATAGTGAATTAATTTTGCATTAGTACTAGTTATAAGGAGTCTGTCTGAACAAACTTCTTAGTTCTTAGTTCTTTCCTTACTGTCAATTGTAGTTGTCCAAGGTTGATAACTGCTGCTGAATCAAAGACTAATTTACTCATTTGCCAGTTTTTCGGGCTCAAGATTTCATCTGTCACACAATACAAAGTGGCAGGACATGTGGTGTGACTTCTTGATTAGGATTTAAGGATGTGGGAAGGGAACTTCAATAGTTCTGTGGGAAGACAATTCTTTCTTGCTGTTGCTATTGTTCTTTTCACTATGACGTTTTTTTGGCGTTTGGAGCAGAACCCGCTTGCCAGATTGTTATTTACACAAGGTCAGTTACTCATGCATTCTTCAGATATATAACTTCATCGTTTCTGTAATAGATACTTGTTCGGTATATGAATTCGTCTTTGGTTTTACTAATACTAATATGTTTGAACTTTTACTCGAGAAATGAGATAGAATTTGTGACTAGTTAATATTTGTATAATATAACCTGATTATCATTTGACTATGGACTTGCATTTATTTAGATGGTAATTTACCGAGTCATATTGTTGAGGACTTGAAAGTCCTGTACTTGGTCGAGTCGGAAGTTTTTTCCTTTTAGTCTGGTTCAATAGCTGATGAATATGATAGTTTGGATTAACTTCGTGGTTTTTCTGGAACCATCCGGCACCTTTCCAGACCCTACGCAAACGGGAAGGCTAGTGCACCGGGAACGTCTTTTTTTTTCCAGCTTAATGACCTAGTGATACCTTGCTGTGCCATTGGCATCTTTTGAGATGCTATACCTGAAACTTGACTATTTGTCACTGAGGATCTCTTACAAATTGAAGATTTCTTTTACCAAAACAAGTTAGGAAGTAACCCATTGTAGTCTGCCTGGGACTATAACATTCCGGTAGTTCACGGACTCTCAATGTTCTAACTTTTGCATTTCTGATTTTTAATCTCTTGAGGGTCGATGAGAATTCATGATTTTTAAGTTGTAACAGCTACGTAACAATGAATTGAGTTTTACTTGGACATATCACTAGTAATTGATTGTACATTTTCTAACATGAATAACAGAGTTTATGATGCATGAGTCATCTGATTCTTCCAAAGCATTGAAGCCCAAGAATCAGAGCACGGCCAGCAAAGGTAGTGATGGTGTAACTTTTATTTATTTCCTAATGTCTGATACAGGTGTTTTAGCTCTTTAAATCTTTTAAAATACCAGTGGGTAGACATTTTTTCCCTGGTGTTTTCTTTTATTAAAAACAGTTGGCCACTAAATTGGTGATGGTTAGCATGAAAGACGGTTTTCTTTGCTCCTGCCAGAGACATACCAGAGCAATAGCTACTAGGTTCTTATATACATATATATACTCTTTTGTCCTTCATAAGCCCTCTTTCCTATTAGTGTCTGATTATCTCCTCTTCTTTGAACTTTGAACGGTTAAATGAAGCAAAAAAGCTAGTGTTTGGCTAATACCCTTGAAGGATATCAAGTAAAGAACTTTTGCAGCTTTCCCCTTTTGTCAATAACAACCATAATAATCTTACAAAATAAATTACAAAATACAAAGCAAAACAACAAGAAATTAAATAATAAATTACAAACCGAAAAAAGTATGTCTTTTTGCCAATTAATGTAATTCTGAGTAATGCTGCAGTTGGATCTCTCTATCTAGTGTGACCAATGATTTACCGAACATGATATAAATTATGGATTAACTAGAATGGGAAACTCTAAAAACTGTTTCCCTAATTAAACTGGTATTTTTGGTGCAGCCTCTCGTTAGAGCTTCAGGGCCTTTTGACGAGGTGAATTTCAAGTGCATCTATCATACTTGCTAGATCAAAGAGTTACTCATCTAAAGATGTGGAAGACAATGATGCCTAGGATGGTAGAGACGTGGAAAGAAGAGATAATCTACAATCTGGTATCAATAGGGTCAAACTTTGGAAAAGTGTTCATGTGTCTGAATTCTATATGGGAGTAAGATTGGTTGTGCTTGTTTAGTTGAGCCTCTTCTTGTTTACTTCTATATATTGAGAAGAATCCTGATTCTTCGTTTAAAACAGATGCCAAAGAAGGTCATTTGGAGTTTGTCATGAGTTCAGTTGTTTGGTTTGTATTACTTACTAATGCATGGGTGGCATGGTGTAGTTAATATCTCTTTCAAATATCTTTCAAATCTATACTTCAAACCTTCATTGTTTTAATATGTGCAACTCTGCTTAGAATAATAAAGAAAACCCAGCTGTTAATGAACTCACATATTTATGGTGACTGCTGATTCTTTGGGGTAATGAAAAAGTAGTTTATGTTCTATTTTTAAGATAATGATGCTTTGCACTGTTGTTTTATATTGTTAATATATATGATGGAATTGCCGCAGCTTGTAACTATGCGAAGGGCATGTGGATAGCCGATAGCCACAGGCCACTATATTCTGGGTTTGGATGTGGACAGTGGCTACCGCCTATGTGGTCATGCAGGTTGACTCGACGAACTGATTTTTCATTCGAGGGTTACCGTTGGCAACCAAAGTCTTGCGATATGCCAGAGTTTGTAGGACCCAAATTCTTGAGAAGGTACACTCCCGCCCCTTTCTTTTTTTCCTCTTTTTTTTGTGGTCAATAGTGTTGTTTTGAACTTTAAGAACTTGTGATCTGGGTGTTTTCGTTTTTTTGAGAGTGAGGGCCGCTCTCTCGGTGCAATTGGTCCGTTCCCTTTCATATTGGAAATGGGGATCTTCATGAAGAGAAGAGGGAATAAGTATACAAGTGAGAGAGGGAGAGGTCTACTTTGATCTTTTATAGCTTTCCAGGCTTCCTAGCATGGTTGTTTTTTCTAAATTTTTGTATCGTACTCTGTTCTTATGTTACGGTACTACAGAATGCAGGACAAAACTATTGCGTTTGTTGGAGATTCACTGGGCAGGGAGCAATTCCATTCTCTAATGTGTATGATCACAAGTGGTATTCAGAAACCAGAAGTGGAAAATGTCGGATTGAAATATGGCCTCGTCGTACTGCCTGGAGTGCTCCGTCCTGATGGATGGGCATATAGATTCTCAGATACAAATACTACAATATTGTTTTACTGGTCAGCAACTCTTTGCTACACAGAGCCCATCAACAACACAGATACAGCTTCTGAAAACGCACTGCATTTGGATAGACCACCGACATTCTTGAGCCAATACCTCAATCATTTTGATGTCCTAGTCCTTAATACAGCTCATCACTGGAATAGAGGGAAGTTTAAAGCAAACAAGTGGTTGATACATGTGAATGGAAAACGAAATAAAGACAAGAAGCTTGCCCGTATGAGGAACACCAAGAAATATGCAGTTCGTTCTATTGTCAAATGGCTTGATTTTCAAATAGGATTGCATCCAGGTCTCCAAGTTTTCTTCAGGACAATGTCCCCGAGGCATTTTGTTGATGGTGATTGGGATACAGGAGGTAGCTGTAATATTACAACTCCCTTGTCAAGAGGAAATGAAGTCACTGAAGATGAATCCGGCGATCGCGTTGTTGCTGAAGCTGTTAAGGGTACAAAAATAAAGTTATTGGACATCACTGCTCTATCTGAGTTGAGGGATGAGGGTCACATGTCACACTATAGCGGATCCATGGAACTGGGTATGAATGATTGTTTGCACTGGTGCCTTCCTGGCATACCAGATACATGGAACGAAATACTTTGTGCACAGATATGATGTCTTGTGAAAAGTACAAAATATTTGTGTGATGATGCACACAACACGTCTATGCAAATTTTGTAATATCCAAAGGTCATATCCTGATCTCAAGGCCCTAGTGTTCTAGTTCCAAGAAGTTTCTGAAGGATGTAAATCAGGTGACATATTTGTATGCGCATGTGTGTCTGTAGAATATAGTTTGAGATAGTTTGAGAGAGTGGTGAGTAAGCTAGTGCCCAGAAACATAGTTCCAAAGGAATCCATGACCGAGGTGTTCATAGTACTATCTTACAAAATTTTCTCATGGCGTGGTCAATTCAGTGTCCAGTGGAACACCTTTTCCTTTTATTTTATTTTTCTGCGAAGCGGAAAAACAACTTAGTTTATTAAAAAAAAACACACACAACACAATGAACTCTATGTGGGGCACCGAATTGGTCACGCTTAAGTTGTTGAAATTTATAGTCCAATAATCTTGACATTCTTAACCAAGAAAAGGGGAAAAAAGAAAAAAAGGGACAAAGCAACAGGAAAGGGAAAAATAGTTCTCCAAGTACTAAGTGTATATTTGTAAACAACAATATTACCCTATTACGTTATAGGCAGACTTCTGTTTATGACGGACATAGAGGGTCGGATGTACGCAACATTACTTATGTATTACAAACACAGGGTTGTTTTCCAATTACCCATAATGAAAATTGCTTCAAGATTTGGGTCGGATGTACGCAACATTACTTATGTATTACAAACACAGGGTTGTTTTCCAATTACCCATAATGAAAATTGCTTCAAGATTTTCATTGCTTTTAGATGTGTCGATCACCTGTTACTTTACGATATAATAAACTAACTAAAAAATCAGAAAAATTTAAAAAAGAATCAAATGGTCTAAAAAGTCGGACAACGACATAAACTAAGTCGATCAGTTTGTTCGTCTTGATTTGATTTTTTAAGTTGTCCCACCAATTCTGTGTGTCGAAACCAAGAGACGAATTCCTGATTCTTCTTCTTTGAGCTGAAAGTAAAAGCAATCAATTTTGGAAAATGGAGCCAATTCTTGGGCAGCTGAAGGCGCTGGAATGGTCGGTATCAGCCAGGGAACGCCGCCGTTCAAGCCTTTCCTGTATCTTCAGGCCTCACCAAATGACCATTCTACCCTCCGTATCCTGGTCACTGACTTCCACTCCAACACCTGGGAAGTCCTTAAGTCAACATCGCAGCTCGGAGACATGATCTTTCTTTTTTCCATCGTTTCATATTTTGCATGTGATTTTCCATCATTTCCTATTCGTCATGATAATCTGCAGCAAAAAGGCAGAGTCTGGAGAATACAAATGAGAACACGCTACTTGGTGGTGTATCTGGTCTGTCTTGACAAGTTTCTCCAGGTAACAGTTTCTATCACGTGCTGTCACCTAGTAAGGAAGACAGCTCGAGATGATTTAATACTGCGATGAGAAAAGTTCAAGTCTATATTTTCGTATGGTCTGGTTTTTATTTAAGAATTGGGATTGCACTAAGCAATGGGATGATTAAATTCAATTGTTTCATTTTTTTTAATGTTCAATCTGCAAATCAAGTTCTGGACCAGAAGGTCAAGCATCTTTTAAGCTGATGCTGCTTTCCTTTTAGACGGGGGAAAGTAAATTTTGTTGAGAGCAAATTTGGTGCAAGCACTTGGAAGACCTCAACGCAAACAATATATTGTGATAGAACTGTTGGCATTTATGTGCACTTGTATCCTTCTTATATCTTTACTAGATCTTGAGCAAATAGGTTCTCTTTTTTAGCTATCTGGATCTTTTCCTTGTCTCTTTGCTTTCCTTTTTCTTTGTAAAATTATAGCTCATTTGATCTTCTCCTTCTGCCTTGTTATTTATCAATATAAGTATTTATCTTTTGATGGCCGTGACGATGATGGCCTCCATGTACTCTTTTGTGTAGCAGTTGATAGACAAACTTCCAGGCTTTTATAGTTGCTTTATTTGACGTCAGATGTATTCCCCCCCCCCCCCCCCCCCCCCCCCCCCGATAAATAGCCTGATATTCACTTTTTCTTGTCCCCTTGTTGAGGATGTGCGCCAAAGTGACTTCATAAAACTAAGCATGGGTCGTAGGTTGCATTTCTCAAGTTCCTGCAGTTAGGTATTTCTCCATAAATTGAGTACTGCTCTTGAGCTTTTTCTTTTTATTATTTTTTTTTTTTTTTTGTGTAATTGCTTTGGAGCTTGCTTGCTCCATGAGAAATATAAACATATATAACTACAGTCAGAACTATTTTCCCCATTCCATAGAAGTGCTTGGGCTGGTTTGGAGAGTGTCTGATATGAAGACTTCCCTCAAGTCGTACTTGATGATTATACGTAGAATTTTCTACATGCAGATAAGCAAACAATGCAGAAGCAAGCATCAACCAAGGCTGCTACTCGTGTTGTACCTGCATATCGCAGGTCCGTTGGACAATGGATCTTAAGCTTTCACATTCTCAGTATCTTCGTTATCACCGATCATCATCATCATCATTATCAATATTTTCCTTATTCGATTCATCTTTCCTGGGAATATGGCCGAGGTGATAGGAGTTCTTTCGAAAGATACTGAAGAAGACACACAAGATTAGAGAGAACAAACCTTTTTCTTGATGCTGCCTTGATGCTTATAATTATTCTTCTCTCTGGTGGAGATATACCAAGTTACTTGTCAAAAGTAAAGGAGTAATGGAGTTAGATGGCTTTAGGATCTCTCAGACAGTTATATGAATTTACAGAAAAAGGAGAAGAGCACATTCAGTCGAGACTTCCTTTAGTTCAGCATCATATGTTCTACTTTTGATTAACTTCCAACAATTTTTTGTACATAATCGTCTTTAACATGGATCACTCTTGGTCAAGAGGAAAGGTGTTCATGTGAGTGTAGGAGATTCCCTTCGTAAAAGAAATTTAGTGCTTCAGTGCAGTCTCTTTTTGGATAAGCTAGAGAAGTCTCCAGTACATGATTAGACCAGCAACTACTAGTTGAGTAGTATATAGCAGTGGCAATCAGATTGGTTTTCTTGAAGCAACAATTCCACTTCTGCTTTATTCTTCAACCTCTCAAACATGGTTTTCGTCAATATTGCCGGTGGTACTATGTGCCTTCACTCAAGAATGTCACGTGTTATTATTCTGCAAAGAAAACTGAAGATTATCCACCATTCTCATAATTTCTCATGGTTGAATTATGCTCATCTTTCCACATTGAATGACCCTGCCATGCAATTTTAGCATATGTATTTTTTTTAACTACCTGAGGTGGCTGCCACACATATTTTCATCCAAAAGAGACACCCTCGTTGTCCTGGTGAATTGGTCATCCCACTGCAGGACCCCTCACTTGGTATTTGATCTTCTTCCAAGTACCTGTCTGACAGCAACCGATTTTAATTAGTGAAGACAAGCCAAAAACATGTATTCTTCTTCTGCTTTTTATTTTTATTTCTTTTCTTTTACTGAACTAAAATTACATCATCTCGTTTATTTCTTTCATGGTTTGGTCTTTTGTATCTAATACTGTGATTTTCGAATGGAATAAAATTGTGGAAGTGCCTCCAATAGTTCAGCCAGGTTACTATTGTATAGTCCCGAAAAGGAAATGCACCATCTATCTATGTACACGTTCCTATTAGCAAATATACTAACATATATACAGATGTTAACTGTAATATTCCATTTTCCCTAGCCCCTTTCTCGAATAAAGTCTAATAAAACCTTCACTCATTTTGGTTATAGCATCTTTCTAGTCTTTTAATTAAGTTGTTGATTTCTTTTGTCCCAACATGTCATAGAAATGTAATATGTCTTATGCCCACAAAAGTCTTACTGGAGAAATATCATTCTATTGTTCCTCAAACATACCATTTCTTGCTGCTGCTTAGGTCAACCCTGCTGTAAGTTCTTCTTGTTCTGCCAACCTCAGTTGTAGCTGCCTTCGGAGGTGTATCCAAACAGGAAGGCTTCCACCATTTTTTGATGTTTGCTTTTTCAGATCCTTTGCCAAATGGCTCTGAAGGAACTATTGATCCCTTCCTTCTAGATTTCTTCTTGGAACCTGTATTAACAGGAAGAGAAACGGTCAGCAGCAACTGCTCACTGCCTGTGCTACAACTCCTTGCTAGAGAGGACTGCATGTACTTTTCATTAATCCTATATGCTTTCGCCTTCTCCTTGCAGTGTTTTTCGTCCTTCGGTGCAACCTCCTGTATGGAGTCTTCTGTGTTCTGTTCACCTTGGATTAGGTCTTCAAAAGACGGTTCACAGGAGGAATCTGGCATCCTCCCAAGGAAGTCCCCAAGTGTCTTCATTCCACGCGCAGTCTCTAGTGGTCCTATGTTATTGTAGTAATGGTGGTGTAACAGCAATGGAGAAGCCTCATAAATTATATATCTAGTCGTTGTTCTCCAGAAAGGCAACAAGATAGCACCACCATCATCTCTACTTTGGAAGTCTACCCCATCACTGTCTGTACCATCGTCGTGCTTGCGATCTGCTGGGGTGTAGAGGTCCAGAAAGTCGGGTTCTGCTGTTCTTCTCCTCAGAGTTGGGTGGCCGGATTCATCCTCTGGAGTAATGACTCCTAGGTATTGGCCATCATGGTCTTGCTTGATCTCACACATGGCTATGTAAGAAGTCAAGCCGGATGCAAAAGATTCAACTGAAGAAGGAAGGTATTGTAGTGTAATTATCTTTGTTGGATATAAATCTTTTGAACATGATTGCTGTGTGCATGTTTTATGTGTTTAGTGATGTATATATAATGTATGTATGTGTGTGAAAAAAATATGATAAACGCTGCCGTTTATGCCGTACAGGATTAGTAAGCTAGACGTATAAAACATGAGAAAACGGATGGAAGTTTGTCCACATTATATGTTGAAGATATCACCCCCCGTCCATAGTCACGACAATAATATCTGTTGGATTGAGGAAGGACTTGTGATGCTTGCATAAGTTGATGAAGCTGTTTGAAATACACAAGATTTGACTTTCTTTAAGTTGGGTTCTCCAAAAGTTGCACATTTGTCTTGAAAATATACGCACAACGCATCATACAATGTCACAATTTTGGAGACTTTTTTTTTTTCCTCGAGAAAAGGATCTTTTCATTCCAAACAGCAAAACTGATCTCGAATTGAGCAAATTAACTATCAGAATTTACATCCGCAGCTACACCACTACTGGAGACATCTCATGCTAATCTAAAATTGCGAGCTCTATCCAATATCATATGGACCGTGGTATTTACTGGTGGCGTCTCAAAACCTTCCTCGTGTAACTCTTTTGTTTCTCAAGTTCCACACTGTATATATACCCTCTCTGAATATATTTATCCATTTATGTTGTTGTATGTGGCAAGTTCATTGCTCGAAAATCCTCTTTAAGGTTCAAATCGATCTATTCCGCAGTGTTGTTTGTGTTGTTAAAGAACTTGTCGCGCAACAAGTCGCTGCCATATTGTCCCTCTACCCTTACCGTCCTTTAGCGCGTGAGTAGTGTCTTTTTCATTAATTTTGGAGACTTTTTTCAGAAGTATGTAATCATCGTTGGGAGATCTAGGGCTCTACGTTACAGAGGGTTGGGGTGGGGGTGGAAGGGACAAGAAACTATAAAATCTACTCCTCCCATCCCAAAAATATGTCAAACGGCTCACCCCCGATCAAACACACATTTGTTGAAGCATATTTTAACATTAGCTTGTCAAATTAATAATTTTATTTATGAAGTGACTAGCATTCAGCAGGGCACATATACATGCAGCAAAAACGTCAAACCAAAGTAATGGTCAAATATTATTGGTTAAATAAAAATTAATTTTTTTGAGTCATTCTACAATAACGGAGATTGAATCCAAGACCTTTCATTTCGAGACCTCAATTTTAACCACTGAGCTGAATTCTCATTGGCATGTCAAACAAAAAGTAATAATAATTGTTCGATGAAGATGTTAGAATTTGCATCCAAAAGTAGTTTATAATATATCACTAATGCATGAAAAACACTATTCACAAAGATTTATTTTTTTATCGGGAAGCATTCTTGGAGATTTGTTATTTGAATTCGTCCCAATTTTAAATTAGTTATCACGGCATTTCCGTGTTATAAACTTATAATGGTGTTATTTTCTATGTTGACATTATTATAAAAAGGTCTTTAGTATTGGTAACACAAACCATACATTTGAAATGAATATATATTTAGTTGGAGCATTCAAGCAGACTCCGGAACTGTGTATTTTGTTCGATTCCATTGCACTAGCAGGTGGAACTGGACGGATTTCTTTAGGATATTATTATGTTTTTATTGTTATTGTTGTTGTTGTTATTATTATTATTTGACATTAGCCGTCTTATTAATAGGAGAAACTTAAATTAATACCAAATCTCACCCATCCCATCCCTCCGCTTCCCCAAAGAAAGGAAAAAGAAAAAGAAATGAAAACATAATATAATTAATTTGAGGGAGCATTGGAATTGAAGGTTGAAATTTCAATATTGTCGTCTATACGCTAAGAATTGTTGCTCAACATTAAGAACCAAAAGGGCTTTAAACTATGACATGGTGATATTCATCATCATCATCAATCATACCCAGTATATCTTAACGACATCAAAAGCTATCGCAAGGGTCTGGAGAGAGTAAACGACATGCAAACAATATCTATATCCCAAGGAATAGAGAGTTTGCTTCCATATCTCTATCCCAAGGAATAGAGAGTTTGCTTCCAGTAAGACATCCGGCTCTATATGTACCTGCATACATCGCATAATAATAGGGATACTTGGGATAGAGAGTTTGCTTCCAGTAAGACCTCCAGCTCTATATGTACCTACATACATAACATAATAATAGGGATATGATGTGATAGTGTGTTGGTGAGGGAATGCAGTAAATACAAAGAGGATGCTAACGATATTAAAATACTCATAACGTATGTATGTACATGTAATGCAAAACAACGACAAAAATATAAACAAGCAAGTGCACAGTCAACCTAAAGAGTAGATAGTATCTGCGTCCCTAAATATACTCTAATGTGTCCATATGGCCTATATATATTTACATATTTATATACTCTAATGTGCCCCTATGGAATATGATGGAACAAAGCAAAATGATTCACTAAATTAGCCGCGCTTCTTATATTGTGGAGTAGCAGTTGAGCGACACGCAATTTTCATTATGGGTCATCGGGAAACAACCTCTATGTGTTTCTAACACATGGGTATGGTTGCGTACATCCAACCCTTCCATACCCCGCCATAGGTGGGAGCCTCTAAGGCAATGGAGTAATGTTGTTGTTGTAGTATTTATCTGCTTATGTAAATATGTATATACTTATTTATCTGCTTATGTAAATATTGGTGCTTGTTTATATATATATTTACATATATATTTATATGCTTATGTAAATATGTACATACATATATGCGTACGCATATGCATACTACACGCACATACAAATATATATCATCTATATATGTATGTCTGTATATATAGACACACATATATTGTTTTTTCTAAAGATAATTGTCAGCTATTTACCTTAAATTTGTATTTGGTCACTTAACTTACAAAACATTATCAAGCGTTCTCACTCTCTTGTGTAGTGCTCAAGCTTTTCATTTTTCATTATTTACCTTTAAACACAATAGGCAAAAAAATACACCATCTTATTTCCTCAAACTATAGCGTTAAGGAGGTTACGTTAATCTTTTGTTCCAAAACTCAGTAGATTTTGAATCCAATGTTTCCTAGTCATTTTATTTGCCTCATTCAAATTAGTGTCTATAACTTTATCTGTCACCATTTAAATCATAATTATTTCTTACATCATTATTGAAAGGAATCTCAATTATTGTTGAATTGAACAATTTGTTTGAACACATGGTATGATTGTTGGACACAACTTTTTCGACCCATCATAGACCATTTAGCAAGATAAACCCAAGCAAGTGGGTTTTTGCCAAGCCCAATGCTTTTTATTTTCTTTTGACATATTTATGTCAAAATGAAGAGTTCTTTTCCATTTCTAATAGATTCAAAATGAAGAGTTCTTTTCCATGTCTAATAGAGTCAATCACACATTCTTCTTTGACTTTGGAATATGATGAAATAAAACAAAATAACTCACTAAATTGGATGCGCTTTTTATATTGTAAAGTAGCAATTGATTGATCCATCTTGACACACTTCATTATGGGTCATCGGAAAACAACTTCTGTATGTTTCTAACACATGTGTATGGTTGCGTACATCCGACCCCTCATACCCTCATAGACAGGAGCCTTTAAGGTAATAAGATAATGTTGTTGTATAAGTGTCATCCGGCATATCAAACTCCTCAAAAACATAATAGCAAGCTGGATAAATTTCTTAAAGCACTACTAGCATTTAAGGCTGTAAACGAGCCGAACGAGCCGAGTATTGCGTTGTTCAAGCTCTATTCATTTAACTTAGCGAATGAGCCGAGCTTGTTTGTTTATTTAAACGAACATATTTGCTTGTTCAAGCTTGGTTCGTTTAACTCACGAACAACATTAACGAGCCAAACATCTTAAACGAACGGTGCCACTTACCGAGCTCGAACAGAAAAAAAATGTTCAAGCTCTGTTCATTAACCTTTTATCCGAGCCAAGTTCGAGCTCGAACTCGAACAAACGAGCCGAACAACTGAACGGTTTGGTTCATTTACAGTCCTACTAGCATTCAATAAGTTTTGACGTTTCCTCTCCACTAACCCGCCATTTGTGAAGTTCCGCCATTTGTGAAGTTTTGGAGTATTACACAAGAACTTTGTGGACTTATATAATTATTTGATGTTAAATTCCAAGATATTGTTCGAATTTAAGGATTTTATTCTTCTTACAAAACTGAGTTTCAGGATATTGATAAGAGGCACTTATGGTATATGTAATTCCAGGTTAGTATTTCATTAAATATATCCGCATGGATCTGCTATATACATATGAAGAAAATTTAATTATCTTTCTCCATAAACAGTGAGAACCATCTTGAGGCCCAAAATCTGTACATATCAAATCAAAACAAGATTCAGCAATAAAAGTTCGCAAAAAAATGACAGCCATTTAATGTCGGTTCAGATATGAGTAGTCCAAAGTGAGATAAATTATGAGACTTCCAATCATGCGTCATCACGTGTACCAAAACAGTTTTTTAAGAAAGGAGTGATGCACTATTTTTTTATTAAAAAAAATACTTTTGCATACGTGGCAATGAGTGATTAAATGCCTCATAATTTGCATCAATTTTAGCCACCTCAGATCTCAACCTCGTTTATGCTAGGCCACAGGACAAACAAATATCGAAGGAACAAGGAATGGCAAATCAATTTCATAAACAACTTCGAACATCATATATATATATATACACATATATATATATGTGTGTGTATGTATGTATGTGTATATATATATGTATGTGTGTGTGTGTATATATATGTATGTATGTATGTCGGTATTTATGTATGCATACCTTTGAGTTGTTTAGTTTGATACAATTATTTTCATTGATATAGTGCCGTGAAGAAGATAATGAATGGTCCAAGAGAGATTTTATGGTACCCATAAGTAACTAAGGAATAACTAGGGTCGCAATGGAATGATGTCATATAAAAATTTACATGACAAGAGGGTGGTAATTGGTTATACGGATCCATATATATTTACAAATTTGATTGATTTGCCTTACTCGGAAACCGCGTTCAAATCTTAACTTTGTTTTAAATTATCTAATAAATAAATTTAATATAATAAATTTAGTATGGATAATTTAAACTATTTAAGTCAAGATAATATGACGATACCGAGACGAGAATTATTGTCTTTTACATTCTCTTGATGTCCCATATTGCATTGTCTTTTAACATCCCACCAAAAGCACCGTATTCGGAATATCATTCTTTTACGATAAGTCCAAAAATATATGATGATTAAATAGGGCTGCAAATTAATCAAGCCGTTCGGTTGTTCGGCTCGTTTGGTTCGAGCTCGATCTCGAGCTCGGCTCGGATAAAAGGTTAATGAACAGAGCTTGAACACTTTTTTCCTGTTCGAACTCGGTAAGTGGCACTGTTCGTTTAAGGTGTTCGGCTCGTTAATGTTGTTCGTGAGTTAAACGAACCAAGCTTGAACAATTAAATATGTTCGTTTAAATAAACGAACAAGCTTGGGTCGTTCACTAAGTTAAATGAACCGAGCTTGAACAACGCAATGATCGGCTCGTTCGGCTCGTTTACAGCCCTATGATTAAACCACCAATTAATGGCCAGTATGGCATAAAAGACGAGTAACTATACACTTGTACGCCGTAAACTTTGAGAATTTGTATTTTAATTTTGAAGCAAATAATAATTGTTATAGTGATGGGTCGTCATCCAATAAGGTAAAGAGAAAAAAACACAAAATAAAACAAATGAACCGGTAATATTTCTAACGTATATAATGTCTATTTCATTAAACTATCGACTCTTCATTAAATCTCACTAATAAGAAAACCAATAATTCGTCTGCATCTTACATGTTAAAGATTTCTACACTGAAAATGGTAAAATAATATAAAAGTGGTACTGCTTTACAACTGAAAGTTCTACAAAATCTGGTAGTGACTGTACAATGCTTGAGGCTAAGATCACCCGTTGAACTATTTGTTGTATCCATCTCTCATCAAAGCATTCCCTATGTATCTTTGGCTGTCACTCATCTTGCAAAAGCAAGATAGGAATTTCCCCCCGACCAACCTGCGTTACAATTACAATAACAAAGGTTAATTAGGCATATATGGATAGCACGTCAAAGTTATGTACTGTAGAGTTATCTTTTACTTTATAGTGGTTTACTTTTATGTTTTATAGATGTTTATTTGAATATATTACAAAATAATTTATTTTTATATCCATGTATTCATGGTAAAAAAAAAAATACGACAGTAATTCTTCTTTTACTTGACGTTGGTTACAATTTGTTGTCGTTTTCCTTAAGCATCCGTTTATGTATGAAGCTTGCCGTTTGCCATCTACTTCTTCGATACAGCGTAGATAACGAGGAGGCAAGATCCGTGGGAGGATGATACTCTAGAGCTTTTAATTTGAAAATGACATTTTCTGTTAGTTTTTATATAAACGTAACATGTTCAGGATGATAACTCTAACATATAGAAGGGTTTTATTTTCTATTGTTTAATAAACGACTATTAGGATATTCAAGAGTTACTCATTTACCATATCATAAACCCCAAAAACAAAACAAGAAGACAAAAAATGAAGGGAAAAAAGCTTTATGTGAATTGGGTTGATAGATACATACCTCTTTTGGCTTGTAGCAATGGCGACTCCATCCATTCCTTTGGATTTGTTCGTCTCCAATTTCTCATAAATCTGCGTTTTGAGTGTATTCTCAATGATCCCATCAAATGATGTCTTGTGACTAATCTTTGAGCTATTTGTTGCATTTCTCGACTTAGCTTTGGAACGAAGTGACGCAGGAACAAACATTTTCAACAAAAAAACCGCTGTATTAATCCTCTGATTATTTGTGATTATTTGATCTCTGCTCAAACTACTCTTCTTCCTAACTTGACCGACCTTAACATCACTTTTACCCTCACCCAGTAAAATTTTTTCACCAACTAATATATCACCATCCCCCACTGATCCAACGGTTCCCATATCATCATTAATTATATGCCTAAACGATAACTCGTAAAACGGCTCCATCGTGTTTTCTGTGACCTCTAATATCAACTTTTTCCCATCTGAAGACGTTTGAAATCTAAAACTTGGCTGGTTTTCGGGCCGTTTTCCTTCCATCAAATGATTTGTATCTTCATCTTCGATTGATGAGGAATGACTCATCCAGAAGGGTAAGGAAGAGGGGTCACTATGATAATCTTCAGATTGATCAGAGCAAGAAGATAAACTCATGGTGAAACATAACGAAGACTGCGTAGAATCGCTTCCGGATGATGAAGATTTGCCCATCTTGGTGCATGATGAAGACTGCCCGGAATCGCTTCCTGATGAATAAGATTTGGTCATCCAAAAGGGCAATAGTGAAGACGTGCTGCAATCATTTTCTGATTGATCATCCTTGGAGCCAGAGGATTTGCTCATCCAAAAGGGCAATGTAGAGGAGTCGAAAGAATCATCATCTTGGGTGTGATTTTGAGTCTGGAAATCTAGGAGTAGATCATTTTCCTCCAAAAGAGCTTCGAAGACATCTGTGCATCCATCAAGAGGGAGATGATATACTCTTTTCTTCATGTTTTCTTTTCCTGGGTAAGAGCAAGGGTGTGGAGACATACTATGTGATAGTATATATGTATTTCTGCATTGAAACTTGAAAGTGACAAGCAAATTCGTTCTAAGATTTTGACAGCTCGATGTATTCCTCGGTAACTTCCTATTTGTAACCGGTTCAGATATAGGTGATTAAAAGTGAGTCAAAATATGAGGATTCTAATCACGCGTCGACACGTATACAAAAACAGTTTTTTGTTTTAAAAAAATGCAGCACCCCTTTCTTTAAAAAACTGTTTTTGTACATGTGTCGACTCGTGATTGGAATCCTCATATTTTGCTTCACATTTAGACTCTTCAGATCTGAACTCATTTTTAATAGAGTCCACACTCTTTCTTAACTTAATTTATATTATGGAATAAAGCAAAATGACTCACTAAATTGCATGCGTTTCTTATATTGTGACGTAATACTTCTCATATTGTGAAGTAGCAGCTGATCGACATAGCTTGACGTAATTTTCATTATAGATAATCGGAAAACAATCAATTTATGTTTCTAACTGATAGGTGTGGTTGCATACATACGACTCCTCATACTTCACCATAGACGGAAGATTGTAAGACAATTGAATAATGTTGTTGTTTATCTATTCGCGGGTTAAGAAATCTTCCACTTATGTAGGATTTGAGATTTGGAGCTCTTAACGAGGAAAAATCTGGATTTACATGAGTCATCAATTCTTTTCCACGTACTGTATTTAAATTAATTAGGGAAAAATTGAATTTAAATGAGCATCAAGTCTTTTCCACGTACTGTATATAAACCAGTCAGTAGTTTGCAACATTAGTTTATGTCACACGTTTTTCCTTTGCCTTTCCATTTATTTTATTGTAAAGTTTAGAATACTCTAAGATTAATTAGTCTATATCTTAGTAGTTATTTTTTAGTCGATAAAAGATAGATTAATGAGAATGACTCTCGGTGTCTCTAAAATAATTACTCGGTGACTTGATATGTTCATTTGCTTGTGTATTAATAGTAAATTAGTTAAGAAACCTGCAATTAACAAGTAGATAAGGGAACAAAAATATTCAAATATTAGATATGAATAAACTAAATTACTATATCCACTGAAATAACACAAGAGGATAATTGACATATGAATTTCCTATTCAAAAGAATAACTTTCACTTATTTTAAAGACCTTGGAAGTGGAACAGGAGAAATCGAACAATTAGCAAACCATGTCAGTTTCAAATAAATAATACAAAATTCGTCTAATTACAAAAGATAATGAAATGTAATAAACAATTATACCACATTAAAACTACCGTTATATTATAAAATACCCTTTTATGGGTTTCTTCAATTTAACTTGTTGCTTTCTTTCGTTTCGCCCCACCTTCCATCTCATGTACAATTTATCATGTTTATCGACCTATATATTTTTATTCTTTTTCCCATATATATATATATATATATATATATATATATATATATATATATATATATATATATGTATGTATATGTATGTATGTATATATATAATCATTCCAAACTTCTCTCTTCATGAAACTTTCTAGTTTTACTTGGATAATTAATTATATTCTTTTATGTCCCCTTTTTTTTTATCGTTTCTTTGTTTATCGGTTTGTGTATGGGGTGATGATTTTGTTGATCTGAGTAAACAAACTCCGAAAAGTTAATATATAATTTGGCGACTTCGTTTTGATCAAAGAAAGCAAGACAAAACTAAGCATGCATGTTGGAAAATGAAAGTTGGCCGGATAAAGATTTTATATATAGTTGACATATTTGACAAAATATAATTTGCAATCATACCCTAGTGATTCTGTACAATGTTTCTTGGGATAACCCGCTTGTATAAGAATAGATTAGGTTGCATTTCATGTTTAAAAAAAAATAACAAACACATCATAGTCCCAAAGTAATATAGATATTTGATGGGTTTTTCGACATTGTTGATGTTGGTTTATAAAGATTGAAAACTTTTTGTTTGCCTATTTTCTTTTCTTCTTACGAAGGAGATTATAATTGAACTTGGATGAAGATAGGGGTGTTAACGAAACGAACCGAACCGAATCGAGCCGAGCCGAACACTAGGGTTTTAAATTCGATTTGTTTAGCTTAACGAACTGTTCGACTCGGTTTGTTGGTTCGAGTTCGGTTCGACAATACTATAACAGTTTAAATGAGCCGAACAGTTCGGCTCGTTTAACTACACGAATCCAAATAGGAGTTCGAATTCGGCTAGTTTAAGTAAAATTAAAGAATGAACTAGAACCGAATACGAATCGAACTCGAACATTTTGTAAATTTTTCGGTTCGCTTAACACCTCCGCTGAAGAGAAATTCTTTTAGAAAAGGTTTTCTAAGTTTTAAAATGAGCCGTTGAAAAGGAGTCAAATGAGTTTGAATTAATAGCTATAATTTTTGTTGCCATTGGGATATATTGGATATGATTGTTATTGTTGTCGTCTCTTGGGATGGAGGTATTGTTTGCATGTCTTTTACACTTTTCAGACCCTAACAATAGCTTTTGATATCGTTGGATATACTGAGTAGTTGTTTTTATGGCCTATACTACTAATAATTACTTCATAGCAGCATAACACTTATCATTGAAAAGGTGGTATAGTCCTTTAGCTATTTAATTTGTTCTAAATCTACTAAACTATGTAGTTTTACATTGTGGCATCTACCTTTAAAAAGTATGTTTTGAAGTTCTATTTGGAAATTCTTGCAAGAAGTAGATTAGCATGTAATTAGTTGCCGATAAAACGTTAAATGATATTCTTTTGAAATGCTCTTTAGTAAGCATTATTAGTTGGTATTTTTTTTCTTTTTCTTTGTGGGCGTCGAATTCAGTGAGAGGGGGAAAAGTTAATTTTATTTAAATTTATGAAAAGAAATATTCTTGAGCGTGACATAATTGATTACTATTTCTAACAAAATAATTATTGGATTTGGAGAGATATAAGAACTTTCCTTACAACTTACATCGATCTGAAACTAGCTCTGTCTGAAGCAAGGTAGCCGTAGGTTCACTACACTTACCTAATCCTTATCTTCAATTTGAATATATTTATTCATATTTGCATTTAATCTTGGATATTATTCTTTTGGGAGAGTAATTAAGTTGTTTAACATCAACTTCTTGAGAGTTATTTTATTTGATATATTTATTCGTTTGATCGTGAACAAATTAATTCTTTATGTTATCCTTATAACTTATGAGGTCCTTATTTTTTTAATTCAAGGGTCTTAAATACTTATTGGTACTTGGTAGTATACGTATTTAATGTTTTGAATTTCGATCTATGCATGTCCTTCTGCTGATAGTCCGAAAGCCTGGTGGAGGGACACCTTGTGTGGGGTCAATGCGTAAGATCTCATTCAATTTAGGAGGCTGCTGGGCTCCTCATTTACATCCTCCACATATGCTTCTTGTGGTTGGGGCGATAGAGACCTGTGAGGTGAGAGATTTCACCTTTTATGCCAATAGTTAGTCGTATCATGATAAATGGTCAAATACAAATTTTCAAAGCTGTGACACTTGGATATAATGATGCTTGTACATGTAACGACTCATAATATTTGCGTTTCTACTGAAAAATTAGTCCTATATGTATTCATTAAGTACATATAGAATTAGAGTTTCACTGAAATCAAACCCTGTATCTATTGGGATAGAGGTATTGTTTGCCTACCTCTCAAGCTTTCTAGATCCTAGTAGGATATACTGGATATGGTTATTTTCGTAACAAATTTAAACTTTTGTTACCTTGTCTAGCTTTACCTAATGTAGTTAACCCTGTAAGTCAATTTTAAACATTTAGACTATATTCGTATTTTTTTCCCTTAAATTCTTTTAGCATAAAACAAAGATTGTCACAATGTCAGATTTTACTCATTAACTCTTTCTCCTGCATGTGCGGTTAAGTCTAAGAATTTGGTTGGATCTGTTGAAGACATAAAGCGTGTCGCAGCTACTTTTGCTAAATTCAACTAAAATAGTTAAACAAAAAAGAAAATTCTTTTTATGTGATTGACAAATCCAATATTGATGTCCAGGTGGAGATAAAAAAATGACAAGTGTACCTCAGAATCTACGTGTCGTTTTTGTCCCGTGTATGTTTGTGTATTTATTTGTTTTGAATATTACACTTTTTTTAGAATATTGTAGTTGACATCCTTGGATCTTAAGGGACATGAGTATATTTGTGTTTGATTTGTTTCTTCAAATAGGTCAAAAATCACACGTGGGACGAGATAAGCTTCTTTTAGAGGATAAATCACAATCTTTTCATTTCTAATGGAATCAATGACACATTCTTTCTTAACTTTAGAATATGATAGAGTAAGACAAAATGACTCAGTAAATTAACTGTGATTCTTATGTTGTGGAGTAACAATTGATCAATATAGCTTGACGCAATTTTTATTATGAGTAATCGGGAAACAACCTCCATGTGTTTCTAACACATGACTATTGTTGCGCACATCCGATCTCTCATACTCTGTTATAAGCGGAAGGTTTTAAAACAATGAGTTAATGTTGTTGTTGTATAGGATAAATCATAACTTTTATCTCAGGTTTTCTGCCTACTGTTTCCCCGCATTACATGCTTAGATATGGAAAAATGTATAAATAGATCAGAAAATCTTTTCAAAATATTGGAAACACGTATTTATTAATTGTGTTTTAATTAATAAAGGTATAAGATGTCCGTAAGCCAACTGTAAGGATTAATCAATCCTTTTTTTTGATTTTTTTTCTTTATGTGATTGCTTATTAGCTAAATAAGAATTATGGGAGCAACATAATACTTCTTATGGATATGACACATAACAAAATAAATAAATGCAGCAAGAAAAATACAAACCAGCATGTTTCCCTGTTTATCACAAAAATTGAGTCAGGAATACGAGGATATTCATTGCCCAATAAATGATATAATTTGGAAATTTAATTTATCTTTAATAGACAAATTAGAAATTTGAAATTAGAAATATTATTTTTTAATTCTTTGATCCATGGTACACAATATTTTATTATATTATGTACTTATATAATAGTATATATGTAGTTCAAACAGCATTGCGCTTTAACTTTCTTATTCTAAACAATAATATATTTGTTTCAACAAACAATTATCTATCTCAAATTTAAAACATTAAATACCCAATTTTTTTAGAGGATTCCGCATATGTCGGGATATTTGGGGGTCGAATGTATCCAACCATATTCATATATTAAATACACACCGAGGTCGTTTTCCGATGACCCATAATGAAAATTGAGTTAAGATGTGTCGATCAACTGTTTCTTTACAATATAAGAAGCTCAACTAGTTTAGTGAGTCATTTTGCTTTATTCCATCATTTTTCAAAGTCAAAAATGAATGTGTCATTGACTCCATTAGAAATTGAAACAAACAAACTAGTGAAAAAGAGAATGTGGTTATAAGAAAGTGACCGTCATGTATATTGTTTCAGGAAAACAAAAACAAAGTATATTCCAAAAAATAAAAGAAAGCTACAGACTGGTTATGTGCAAGCATAAATCCTATAACATTACATCAATTAAAGCATATACCGTCTATAAAAGAAGATTTGAAGACAAAAAGAAACCGACAAATGAAGAGGGTGACTTCTTAAATTGACATGTAAATACATATGCCAATTGCAATTTGTCAATCTAAGGGTGTCCACTTGCATTGATATGATAATATAGTCCAAATCATTGTCCAGTTTTTGCATATGATTAACACCGTTTATGTTATAATATCTCACATAATTTTCTTCGGTAAAATAAGTCATGAAGTTTTATTTTTTATTAAAATAAAAATAAAAATGTCTGTATATAAGCATTTGTTACATTCAAGATACAAATTTTGGAATGTTCTCCCAAGTGGCCTGTACCAATCAAATGTCTGTTTTAGTTATCATCACACGTCAAATACAATAAACTACCTAAGAGAAGCTCTTAAATAATTTTTCACACATACATACATACATACATACATACATACATATATATATATATATATATATATATATATATATATATATATATATATATATATTATGGTCAACAGGTCATCAAATCAAGAACAGTAGTTTATTACCCTCAAGCCATAGTCCAGTTGATATTCGGGTTGATATTTGTTCCAAGAGATTAAAAGTTTGAATTCAGGGACGCGCACAGGTGTTCCTCTGCTGCTAAGCTAATGGCCTGGTTTCTGGGAGACACCTTGTGTGGGTAACTTCGTAAGATCTCACCCAACCTATGAGGTCGGTAGGCTCCTGATTTACATCATCTACACATGCTCTTTGGAGTTGGGACGGTGGAGAATCTCGGGATGAAGGATTTTACCTTTCCTACCAGAAGAATAGTTTATCTCCTGGTCTATTCTGACCGTCTTGGTTTTGAACAACAATATTAGGATTCAGATCCGAGGGAAAAGCAAGTTTGTCTTCTTCAATCCTTCTTTTTAGTGCCCTCAACAACCAACATTTTCTTCTTATTTATTTATTTTTATACATATAAGTAGGGCTGTAAACGAGCCGAACGAACCGAGCATTGTGTTGTTCAAGCTCTGTTCATTTAACTTAACGAACGAGCCGAGCTTGTTCGATTATTTAAACGAACATATTTACTTGTTCAAGCTTGGTTCGTTTAGCTCACGAACAACATTAACGAGCCGAACACATTAAACGAACGGTGTCACTTACCGAGCTCGAACAGAAAAAGGTGTTCAAGCTCTGTTCATTAACCTTTTATTCGAGCCGAGCTCGAGCTCGAGCTCGAACCAAACGAGCCGAACAACCGAACGGCTTGGTTCATTTACAGCCCTACATATAAGTAAACATGGACCTGGTTGATTACTTAATGTTTCAATGCAGTTCTTGCGTCTACATGAAATTTTATGCCTGGTCAATTCCCTCCCCCCCCCCCTCCCCCCCCCCCTCACACCTCAGCGGAAAACACTTGACGTTTTACCTGATCCTGTCAACTTACGTGTATTCAATAATCAGATTGAGTGATTGTGTGGGTCATTGCGTAATTCTTCACCAACCTACGTACGAGGCTGATGAACTTCTGATTTGCATCCTCCACAGACATGGAATGACCTTTTGCTCCAGGAGATGGCCTTTCGCTACAGTAGTCAAATTGAGCTGGAAAAAATTAATTAACCGAGGGTAACAAGATAAATTCCCTAGACAGAATTGTATAGAAACTTCTTGAATAAATTCAAACTTTAGGTGTTGGCCAGAAGCTTAATCTTATGAGTATGTGTTGGGATATTTCGAGTTGTAATCTTTGTCTTTCAGATTCAAACATTTGAAATATTCAGTATTAGTAGTTAGTTGTCATGATATATACCATCGACATTATTTAGCGTTTGAAAAAGGTTAGTAGTAGGTAAGTACAAAAAATGACATATTTCTGAAAATGATTTAAGACCAATCAAGAATAAACTAGATGCGGCTAATATATACAATCTACAGGTCATCAAAAAAAATTAATGATAATTATAAATATACATATACATGTATGTATTTATGTGTGTGTATATGTGTATATATATATATATGTATTCCTATATGTGTGTGTGTGTAAGATACATCTAAATTAAAGCATCAAGCTGGGGCAAATGATGTCCTTCAAAAGACGAGCAGTTTGAAGACAAACTCAAGGATTTCTTTTACATTAATTATTAATTTAGAGTTATCTCTTACAGTTTTCTCTGTAGTGAGACGATTAAATTTTAATAGAATAATGATGGATGTGGAGTGTACAAATCAATTAATGCATTATCCATGCAACCTAATTATATAAAAGTTAAGGTCGATTCGGGAATAACTGTATAGTGTGTGTGATTATTTGATGGTGTCTAAGAAAAGACGAGAGATGTTTGATTACTTCTAATGAACTAAGCATACAACTAAACGAGCAAAGACAGAAATACTAAACTAATATATGAAGGCTAAAATAATACTCCCTTCGTCTTAAAATCATTGTCCTAATTTATTATTTTAGTTTGTTTTGTAAATATTGTCTATTTTCTAAAAATAACAATATATTAGTAGTAAAGTTTATATATTGTCTTTTCATTAACACTTACGTGATTTTTCTAGTTTATTTTAATTCATCAACTTAAAGTATAATATGAATAATGACCAAAATAGTTGGCTTACTTAAATTATATTAAAATTAAACTATGATAATATTTTTGAACAGAGGAGACGGTAGTAACCAGTCTAACCACTTATTTCTTTTGTAACTGGATGCATCTTTTGAAAAAGTTATGCCTTAGACTATGTAATCAATATTTCCTAATAAAAAAATCATGTCACCAAGCTCATAATTAGACATAATGTTTTATTTCAACATCATGTGGTGTTGAAACTTGGGCTTACATGAGGTGAGACTCATATCCACTCAAAACCTTAAGGCAATGGGTGGTGCTACCTCATCCTCATATAAGCCATGTATTTTTTCTCAAATTAGCCAATGTGGAATTCTCAACACCCGCCCTCACGTGGCAACGTGGCTTGACATACACACGCGCCTTACAACCCGTCCTCAATCACCCATGCATTTTTTCTCAAATTAGCCAATGTGGGATTCTCAACACCCGCCCTCACGTGGCAACATGGCTTGACATACACACGCGCCTTACAACCCGGCCTCAATCACAAACCACAAGCCAGACATGAACATCTGGACTTAGGTGAGGGGAAACATTAAGTGGTCAACCATGGGCCAGGCAAGGGGTGAGTCCACATTGTTAAACCTGCTCTGATACCATGTTGAAACTTGGGCTTACATGAGGTGAGGCTCATATCCACTCAAAACCTTAAGGCAATGGGTGGTGCTACCTCATCTTCATATAAGCTATGCATTTTTTCTCAAATTAGCCAATGTGGGATTCTCAACATGTGGCGACGCCCCCATGTTTGAAACATTCAAGTAGGAAATTTTTGAACTGAAACGATTCCTTTGTATGTTTGCCAAACTTAATTTATACAGACGTAGACTTGAAGTAAAAGATTATACAAGCAAATTGATCATTTTCAGATTCTGTTTTCATTTTTGTCCCAGTATATTATATTGTTTATTTATTCAACCAAAGTGTATCTATCACCAATACACGTTTGTTTGTTTGGTTGTTGCAGATGTATACAATAAATTTGCATTATAAGAACCCGATGATCAAATGATTAGTTTTGATCTTTTGCTTCTATCATGAGAATTCGCAAAGTTGGGTACATATTTTCCATATATAGATGCATAAATACCGTAAGTTATAGTGTATTATTATGGATGAGTATAGTATTATGGTTGAGTATAACAAACCATTAACATATCACAGGACTGCTTCAATTGATATTAAGTGATAATGCGAAGCTAGAACGCGAAAAGAAATTAATGATTTGTCACGTGCAGGGTTTCTTGACTATTAATAGATTTATTAATTATTGTTTTTTAAATTTCAAGATGTGTGCTTACATAGCAAGGTTATTGATTTGCAATCTTAAGGTTACGGATTCGAAATACGAAAAAACATCTTACACAAAGTATAACATAAGACTACACACATCAGATTTCAAATCAATTCGTTACTTCTACAGACTTTGTAAAAACAAAAGAGTCTAGTGAACCATAAATGCCTTTTATGTGCGCTTACATGATGGAAACAGCTTTTGACATGAAACTCAGTCTATAATCATCTCCAGTTACATGGACAACCTCTTTCTTCTTATGTAGACACGACTTTCTTTTCTTAGCAGTCATTTAGAAATTGTGTGTGTGAGTGTGTGTTTTTCTCTTTCGTTTCTGTGTCTTACATAACATGATGATAATTCAACCTCCTGTACTAAGTACTGTGTGTGTGTAAATAGCGATAAAAAAGTGGTCATTATACAAATTCCAAAAGAAAAGGAAGGTAGAGATTTAAATGAGCAAACCAATTTCAAGCCATTGTCCAATAAAAATTTCAAAAGGTCAAATGTAAACAGGGAAAGCCTTTGCGCAAATGCTATTTTATGTTTGTCTAAAAGCATCTAAAATAAACCAACATGGTTGGCGTGGTGGTTCAGCACCTCGTCCTTTAAGCATGTGGTTGGGGGTTTGATCTCCGCTCATGTGAATAGAGCAAACCATTTGGTCAGTCCCCTACCACTTCATGTGCTGACCGCAGGGACGGAGGATTAGTCTTCTGGCTTTCGGCTGTAAGGATACCTCGGGGCAACCCATCGCTTGGTTTGCCCCTTGTTGTGTTGCATTTTGTGATCCTCCGCCTCAGTCTGTGTTTTTCGGATAACCGAGACCCGACGTTAATTTCCGATTTAAATGTCAGCTCCGGGCCTTCTAGTTCACGTACAGCTGATTCTTCCTTCTAGACCAACAATAGGGGAAAAAGCCTATTTAGTCTTCTTCTTTAGAAGCGCAGTCGTGATTTCGATTTCACATTCGGGTAAACAGAAGCCCAAGCCAAGATCGACATTAGCAGAACTTAGGCCTTAAACGAATCCATGTCATTTTCTTCGAAAGAATGTGTCCTGAAGCCATCGCAACTTACCAGACAAAGCCTGTGAACATGCTGACTCCGAAGTTCAAGCTAGTATTGGA
>AP025040.1:3197013-3251690 GCA_036186865.1 Eustoma russellianum | reverse complement strand
CCTGAAACTTTAGGCATCAAAACAAGAGTGACTCAGAATCACATCATATGCAGATTTGCCACCTTTTTTGCTTCGTGAGATCTGTGGTTTAGTCGTGGAATCCGTGCCGGGAATAAGCAACCAGCAGACATCATCTGGCTGGGTCTTGCCGGTATCAACAACGAGAAAGAAAGAATCAAATGGAAACATCAACTAACATCTAGCTCACCCTACTTCGATTGAAGTTGATGAAGTAGATTAGATTTTTCGTTTCAAGCGAGCTCCATGGCTCGTTTCAAGTATTCCACTCAAGCTTAAAAAAAGCATCTAAAATAAAAGAACATACAAAAGAAAATGATTTGAACTTAATTTTAGATTGCATAGTGAAAGAAAACATAAATAAACTTAGAAGACTTACCAAACCGAAGACAAAAGCAAGAAATCCAAAGGCCACAATGCAAAAAAAAGGGAATAAATAAATAAATAAACAGGACCCTTATTGAGAAAAAATAAATGAGTAAAGGAAAAAAACTGACAAAAAAGAGACCTTTTAATGATGAGAGTCCTAGAGAATAGATCTAAGCATCTCTACTAGACAGAAAGAAAAAAGTACTAAAAAATAATGAAGATGTGACGACTGAGATGAAATATACAACTATATATAGTCCTGACTCCAGTTACCATTTCCAATGAAGTCAATGATACATTCTTCTTTAACTTTGTAATATGATGGAATAAACCAAAATGACTCACTAAATTCGCTACGCTCTGAAGTAGCAGTTGATCGACATAACTTGACGCATCATTATGGGTCATCGGAAAACAACCTCTATGTATTTTTAATACATGAGTATGGTTGCGTACATCCGACCTGCTATAGGCTGGAGTCTCTAAGCAATGGGGTAATGTTGTTGTTGTATTATATAGTCGTGACTCCATACTTGGGACTGGATTCTAGGAGTTTGGAAGTCGATTCAGCTTTAGTTATTGGGCTTTAAGCCCACTTCTAGAATAGATGGAAATGATCATGACATTAATCCATTATAAACGTAGGCTTCTACAGAATTGTTGATTTTGACCTCCAAAGATTTATATACGTTTCCTTTGTATATAGAATTTACGAACAATAGCTGAAACGCGTAAAAACACTCAAAAAAAATACTTGCAATAGATACCCTTTACAAAATAACTCTAAAACACTAATAATTTCAAATATGAAGAATAAAAAAAATACTATAGACATGGACTGTGCGTGTATAGACATGTATTTTTATTACAGTTCTCTAGTCTAAAACTTATTTTAAATAAAAACACATGCAGATCTGTTACGGTTTCTCATTGTTTTGCTTAGAGATTTGTAAAAGTTGTAAATCCATGAATATATTTTAATAGAAATAGTTTCTTCTAAAGCTTGTCTTCTTTAACGGAATTGCAATTAACTCAAATCCAAACTAATACTAATAGCAAGAATTCTCATAGTATACTGTATCACACGTGATTGTCTTTCGATACTTTGAATTATTTCCATTTAGCTACGTGTATGGAGCATGTATCTGTCATTAGAAGTTCATTAGTAAGAGGAATTGACAATCACAACAAAATTATCCTATTGTGTTAGAGTCTCCCGTCTATGGTGGTATATGGGATGTTGGATGTACGCAACCATATCTATGTGCTTAAAACACACCGAGTTTGTTTTCCGATGACTCATAATGAAAATTGCGTCAAGCTGTATTGATCAACTGTTAATCCACAATATAAAAAACGCAGCTAACTTAGTTGTCATTTTCTTTTATTTTATCATATTCCAAAGTTCAAAAAAATACGTATTTAACTCTGTTGTAAATGGAAAGATGTAAGAGGAATTGACGATTATGCTTTTCAATTGTTTATTGAAATATTAACAAACAGGACACTGAAGCAGGCCGTGGTATGTCACATTAATTGGTCAATAATACGTACGATGCTCTTATTCTGACTGTTTCGAAATCGACACTGGTGCTTTCTGTCATAAATTAATTTTTTTTATAATTAAACAGCAAAGAAAATAACTTATTTTTATGCCTCTAATACCCAAGTCTAAGTCCTACATTTTTAATACATAATTATAATGCCAACTTGTTGCTGGAATTCCTTTATTTTTCAATTTTACTTATTTACAAGTCTACTAGCTTGCTCTTTAAGGGACAGGAATGTCAATACACCTTTAATTTTTGTTATGTAGGAAAAATCCATCGCCACTACTTAAACCTTGAGAGTAATCTGTGCAATTTGAAGAGATTCTAAAGCAAATATGTTAGCGAGGAAATATGAAGATTTGGGACGGCAAATGACTGGAAGAAATGATGTCTTTTGTCTCTCTTGAATTTTGTTATTGTCATAAAAATACAAAAAGCAAAATAAGTTTTGCTGAATATAAAAATTTTATAGAAAAACTCATACATTATAACTTACACAAAGTTAACAAATATACAGAATATATCTCAGACATATGCACACTGAAAGATGCTATGAACGTCTAGAAAGGCCAAAACTTCTAGTTTAACAATATGACATCTTGTTTTCCAATACACTTTCTTGGATTTTCCTTGACATGATATGGAATATGAAGAAGTGCCCACATCACAATATAAAGTGAATTATAATTTGAAGATCTTTCAATGAATTCCAATGCCTACGGTAGATGACTTTCTTGAATTGTGAGACTTGGCCTTCAAGCGAAGAGACGAGGGAATGAACATTTTAAGCAGAAAACCATCATTGCTCATTCTTCGAGTTTTAGCTCCGTTGAAACTTTTACTCCGACCATAAACTTTGGTAATCCCTTTGGGCTTATAAAAGGAATCCTCTTCTCTGATTTTTTTCTTCACATCTTCTTTAGACTCAGAGCTGCTGCTGCATGTAGAAGCATCACCAACTATATCCCTGAACGACAATTCAAAAGATGAGTTGGAAGTATTTTCCATTTTGTAGTTTTTCCTTTCTGAAGCTTCATGGTAAGGAAAACTAAGCTGGTTTCCGCAGTCATTTTCTTGGGAGAAACCATCATCATTGTACTGAATATATTTGTTGCTTTTAGATGAAGACTTAATCATCCAGAAGGGTAATGAAGAGGGGCTGCAAGAATCGTCTTCAACGTGGTCTTGAGTTTGAAAATCTTGAAATTCATCGGACTCCAGATGATCAAATGCATCAAAGATATCAGTGTATCCGTCAAGAGGTAGATGATATACTCTTCTCTTCTTGTTTCCATTGTTGCATAGCATTTCCCTCATGATGAAGCTTTTTTCTTTTTCCTTCTTCTTTTTTTTCCGGTGGGAGGCCTGGAGTGTCTTAATTCAAGTCGGAATGAGATTGCAAGCAGATGTGTGTTTTGTGTGGAAATTGTGTTCGTACTTTTATAGCAAAAGTTGTCGAGAAAGTGGGTGGAAATTGCTCCGACAATTTCATATGTATCATGAAAGTGATCGGAAATTGCTTTCAGATTTTGACGGCCAGATTTTATATTGTTGTGCAAGATTTACTCGCTTAGCAGCCTGATTCGGAGGACTTAACGAGGGAAATTGGATTTTGTGGCTTAAATTTTACAATTTTGTGGTGTACACTATGTTAGGGAAATTTCTCTTGTGTCATGACGAGCATTTTTCAAATGTAAATTTTTTCGTAGGAGGCAGGGGTGTTTATTAACCGAGCCGAATCGAATATTAAATTTTTGAATTCGGATTTGTTTAGTTAAACGAACTATTTAGCTCGGATCGTTTATCTAATAATTGGTTTGAGTTCGACTCGATAACACTATAACTTTTTAAACGAGTCAAATAGTTCGCAAACAATTCGACTCGTTTGAGTAAACAAACTCAAACATGTGTTCAAATTCGGCTCGTTTATATAAAATTAACGAACAAACTCGAATCAAATACAAAGCGACCTCGAATAAAATACGAAGCGAACTTGAACCGTTCGTAAACTGTTCGGTTCACTTAACATGTGGATATTATCAGAGTACAAGAAACGGAAAAGTCATCTGAAAATTAATGAAAAATTATGATATGATAACTATTATTTGTAGTTACAGAAACAGAAGGCCATAACCGTCAATCGGAAATGATGCGTTAGTTACACAACTCTTTCAGCTTATTTTTAATATTTTTAATTTCCAAAAACAAATAAGATGTTCAAGTCAATAGATTGTAATATATGTCTAATATATATCTGAGGACATTCCCGATTCCCAAAGACCCAAGTCAAAGACTGGGTCTAACTCCTTGTGTAACAAATTAACCAAACTGTTTTGTTTATCTTTCCATATAAAAAAGATATCAAACTTATAAATGGTTTAAATTGTGATACGGCTTTTCTTTGCAAACTATTTAACTCTCTATTCATTCAGAACGACTTTATTTGCATGATCAGAGACGCTGTAATTTCATTTATAAGATGTCTCATGTACATCTGCACGTACAGTTTGGATACTTTGACAAGTATAAAACTTATATGGGAAAGGTAACAACAACAACATTACCTCATTAGCTTAGAAGCTCCTGTCTATGATGAGGTATGAGAGGGTCATATATACGCAACGATATACATGTGTTAGAAACACAGAGAGATTGTTCCCTATATATTGACAATCTGGGAAAGGTAACCGGTTAACAAATTTTCGGGAAAAAAGTTTGTCCCTAAATTTTTGTTACACAAAATATGGATACGTACATATTACTCACATACACATTTTATATCGAGATTGCGTGGATACATTGAAATATCCCTTTTTTATATTTTCGTATTATATCAAACAGCTTCAAGATGTTACCATTTTCCAAAAATACGACATGGGATTAAAATCCGAGTTTTATTAGTCGCACCATTGGCTTTCTAAACCAATGACATTCAAAAGCTTAAAAAAAAAATAAGTTCAGGAAATACTGGTGAAGGCAAATCTTAAACTGAATGTAAAGCCGGGAGTAAATGACATTCAAGTATGACTTAAAATGGCTTATTCAAGTTTTACCAACTAAATGTTGGGTTGGGATCTCTTAACCCAACTTTCATCACCCTATTTGTGACCACGCGACACGTGGCAGCAAAGGAGGGTGGTGAGGCTAGATGCGGGTGACCCTCATCTAGCCTCACCATCCCCCTTGCTGCCACGTGTCGCGCGGTCACGCGTCACCACACCCCATTTGCGGTGAGGGGATCCTATCCCCTAAATGTTACTGTCACATGACCAAATGACAGCAGAGCAACTGTAGCGCACACTTCACAATGTTATACGTAGCAGAATTTCAGTACAAATTAGTACCAATCATTGAGGATATTGTGGAGCATTTCACCATAATTTGGTCCATTGATGCAAACTGGATACAAACATTATTCTATTTCTTATCGAGTAACCAGTAATGATTATTTATAACAATAAAGAAATAGTTAATCACTAACATATAAAAATTAATACTATGTAAATAGTAGGCAATAAAAACTTCCAGAAGAAAACGACTAAGTATTATTCTGTGTGCTTCAAGGTCAGGCAAGTTCCTCAATTTGCCGGCATGCGTTGGATAACAGTTGTAAAAACGTCAAAGACAATGGAGATAACGTTAAAATGCTTCCTCGTTACAAACCTACAACGTGGCGATTGACATATTGAGTGTTACGTTATTGGACTTTCGTAATATTATTGGTTTACCAAAGTTCAATACAATATATTTTGGATCTCCATGAAGTAGAACACAAGGACTTCGAAAAAAGCCAAAAAACAAAGCGTTCTTGATACACTAGGCTTCCGATTTTACGTAAGATCTTAAAAACAACGTCGAAAGACAGCAGATGCTTCTAAACAATAAGTTGCTGAGTTTGAGCGTCGATGTGTATATTCTTTTCCGAACATTAGTTTATTGATCTTGTTATTTTTATTCTTTATGGAAGATATCATCTTTGATACATAAGAACCATTTGGCTACAAAACAAAGGTTCAATTTCGCGAATTCTTTTTATCATTCTCTTTTTGCTTGCTACAGATGACATTTCAAGAACCATAAGGAGACTTGTGTATTTGGTTTGTTAGATTTTAATTTTGTTCATAAATAACAATTTGCTATTATGTGTGCATATGATAGTAATCTTGACGCAGTTAATTAGTTGTGACATCTATGTTGCATCCAATATTATTATGGCTTTTTATTTAATTTCACATAACGTAGCTAACATGGTCAAGTGTCCATCTAACCATGCAGGCATGGAGAGATGTTGAGAATCCGCGCATGTGTATGTCAAGTCATGTTGCCACGTGAGGGCGAATATTGAGAATCCCACATTGGATAATTTAAAAAAAATGCATGGCTTATATGAGGATGAGGTACCACCACCCATTGCCTTAAGGTTTTGAGTGGATATGAGTCTCACCTCATGTAAGCCCAAGTTTTCAACATGGTATCAGAGCAGGTTTAAAATGTGGACTCAACTCTTGCCTGGCTCATGGTTGGCCACTTAATGTTTCCCCTCACCTAAGTGCAGATGTTCATACCTGACTTGTGGTTTGTGATTGAGGGCGGGTTATAAGGCGCGTGTGTATGTCAAGCCCCTCACCTAAGTCCAGATGTTCATGACTGGCTTGTGGTTTGTGATTGAGGGCGGGTTGTAAGGCGCGTGTGTATGTCAAGCCACGTTGCCACGTGAGGGCGGGTGTTGAGAATCCAATGTTGTAAGGCGCGTGTGTATGTCAAGTCATGTTGCCACGTGAGAGCGGATGTTGAGAATCCCACATTAGATCATTTGAAAAAAAAAATGCATGGCTTATCTGAGGATGAGGTACCACCACCCTATGCTTTAAGGTTTTGTGTGGATATGGGTCTCACCTCATGTAAGCCCAAGTTTTCAACAAGAGAGAAATGCACCTCCTAGTTTGTGTCGTGTGCTATTACCGTCTTGTTTTCTTTAATTAGGATACAGATCTAGTTGGAAATAATGTTCCTTTTCCTCCCGTCCTTCTATTTGTCTTCAAAAGAACCAACATTATGCAAGGACTCTTAGGCTAAGCATCTTATATGTTTTATGTTTTATGGTTCGTCAATTTGGTGTATCTTATTTTTAATTTTCTTTACATTTTCTGAAAAACGGCTAACCTAAAACAGCATACAAAAGAATGATCAAGGTATAACCAAAAAAAAACACGACTAATTTGTTTGTGTGTTCAGCCTATCCACCCATGTCAAAAGCGTTCGTTAGCATAACACATCTAAACTTGTTTTCCTGTTCTATATGAGTAAGTCATTGATTCTTTCAATGGGAAACATATATAGTATCTTTTCTCTGTGTAGATTTAACAAACATCGTGTACCTGAGGTTGTGGGTTTAACTGAATATGTATTTTCCACTACTGATTGTATAAGCTTTATAAATATATGTAGTTTTCTATAAAGATGTTCCCCCGGAGTATCAATTAATTGTACGTCTTAGTGTACAAGCTCTCGCAGAAGGCCTGCTAGACCAAGGAAATGTTGACCCGTGCAAAAGGAGCACCAAATTTTGACGTGCCTTATGTACTAAAGAAACATCCTTGTTTGACAATATGTGGCCTCGTTTTCCATGCGATCTCTTTACGTGCCGTTGAATTGACATGGAATATGAGGGAGTGCCCAAATCTACACCTCAATATGATGTGAACTGTGTTCATGCATTAGACGTGTTTGAATTCAGGAACTTTTATCTTGGGTATCTCTGTTTTGACCAACCAAGCTTCACCGGAGTATAGGCTCAGACTGTAGGGCTCGTTTCATGGCTTCTACAATGTCTTCTTGACCCTCACAAATTCGTCATACTCAAAATCTTTTTACCATGAGTGTGTCAAATAGGGGTGTTAACGAGCCGGGATAAATCGAACCGAATATCAGGTTTTTAATTTGGATTCGTGTAGTTAAACAAACTGTTCGGTTCGGTTCGTTTACGGTGACAAACTTCAAATTTTGTTTGAGTTTGGCTCGATAATACTATAACTGTTTAAACAAGCCGAATAGTTTGTAAACAGTCCAACTCGTTTTAGTAAAAGAATTTAATTAGGTGTTCAAATTTGGCTCATTTAAATAAAATTAACGAACGAACTCGAATCAAATACGAATCGAACTCGAACAATACGCGAACTATCCAGTTCGCTTATCACCCTCTAGTTTCAAACAACTTAATTTGACGGATTCACTTTGCTACCTCGTTAGTTCTCTATTTTCTATATATTTTGGTATTGATGCCATAGATTCGATTTTAATTACTACTTTTTCTGTTGATGAATTAGATTTGGTTAAACGTTCTCTCTCGCTACAAGTATGGACCTTGCTTCCTTCACACTGAGAGTCTCACTAAAGGAAGTCTCACTGCAAGGGAGTTTTCACTGTTAACAAGACCAGAGATGTAATAGAAGATGCAGCAAAACATTCATGGCATGTGGAATCAACAATCACATATGTCTATTATTATAACCTACCTGGTTAATCTTTTATTTAGTCTTTTTTTTTTTTTGGGTATCAGACAACCAAGACATGTAAGGAAGTTTCCACCCACATCATTGACAAATAAGCAACTTTGTACTATCTGAGAGAGACAAAATGAGAGTAGCGTTGACAACTGTTGCCTTAGCAGCATAACTTCTCCTAGCTAGGATGATTGAAAAGTACAAGAATTGCTAAGGTTAATTCTGTATTTCTATCTTAGAAAATCACAAGTCGTAATCTTTCCGGACAAAACTCAGGAAAAAAATACATGAAATATGAAGTTGAAAAAATGACGTCAAAGAGAAAAATAAAAGAATGTTTGAAAGTACCTGCAAAGAAACCAGCTATTGCAAATTGGAGGTTACGGAATATGGACATAAAAGTAGTGAATAAACATTCTCCTTTTAACAATGTTATTAGGACGTGGAAAATGTTGGATTTAAATTAATAAACCTCTGAATAGGACCGTTTAATCGAATCAATGGACAAAGTAACAAAATGCGGAAATTATACATTGCTCCATTGCTGTCGTTAATCTGAACACGTACGCTGCAACTGCTCCGGCTGATGAAGAATCTGGCGTGATCCAATGATTCACGACCTCCCACCAATTGTTGATACACCCCTTGAACGGAATTGTTGATACACCCTTTGAACGGAATCAACAATTCACTGCTTTACCCGATGGAGAGGCTAGGCAGTGTGGACTTTATAGAAAACTTGGCAGACCTTCCCTCTAATATACTGTAATAGACGCTCTTTATTTTGATACTGTATGCATCTATTCTCATTTGATGATGTGAGGAGGTGAAGCCTCCTCCTTTATATAGAGGGGTGGAAGTATCTGATAGGTTAGGATTTAAATTTAAACTTAAATTTAAACTTAAATTCAAATTTAAATCTGAATTCAAATTTAAATCTGAATTTAAAACCCAACCTTATCTTCCTTAATATTTAATTATTGTGTCAATAATTATCTACTAGCCACACGTGGGTTGTCGCCCCTCGGGGACCAGATGTCGTAACTTTATGGTCGCTGCACTTTGAGCCCATCCATCGCGGTCTCTGACCATATGACTGTCTACATATTCGGGGTTTCCATTTAGACCACACTATATATCCACGAACATACCCGATGATCACTTAACGTGTGGATGTTTTACGTAACAATTAATATTATTACGTGACATATGTGACATATAATTTTATCATACATAACGTCCACTTTATGATTAATTCGTATAAACCTTATCAACGTGCTGCGCATCACACGTATTCGAATTAATCCCAACAGAAAATTCTTCTATCAATCTCAAATAGAATTACAGAAAATAAAACAAGTTCGGCACAGGGCATAGCTCGGTTGTTACTCGGATTAGGAGTTGTTCTAAGAGGTATATGGTTCGAATCCAGGAACACGCGTAGTGTGTCTGTTTCACTGCTGTCTGGCCCAAAGGTTCAGTTTGCAGTCAACACCTTGTGTGTGCTCCTTACGTATAACCTCTCACAACTTAGGAGGTCTATGAACTCCTGATTTACATCCTCCGCGATGCTCTTTGGTGCTGGGACGATGAGGCTCCCAGATCACCTTATGGCCTTTTGGTCCAAAAGAAAAAGCTAGTTCACTCTACTACCAAAAAGAACAAAATCTTTTTGCTACACTTTTTTCCAACTTATTGGAAAAGTGTGCAAACGCCTTGCACCCAAATACTCACAAATGAGAATGAGATACCTTTAACCATCTATATCTTTTCCAGAATATCAAAATTTAATGGAATTGAAGGTGACTTATTCATCGTATAGAAGTCTATCGATACAACTTCTCCCTAAAATGACTTCGGTAACATGACTATGGTGAGCATGCATTGAACCTTCCCAATAATGGTGCGATTCATCCATTCTGTTATACCGTTATGTTGTGGGATCTATGGAACCGTATTCTCATGCCTTATGCCATGTTCATCGTAATAAGATGAGATTTCTCTCGAACTCGCTCCCGTTATCTGTTCGGAGACTCTTAAGCTTCCTTCATGTCTCTCTTTCTACCATGATATGAAAAGCTTTAAAGCGATCTAAGAGCCGATCTTTCTACCTAAGACAGTAAGCCCATACCTTTGGTGAAGCATCGTCGATGAATATCAAGAAACATCTGCTTCCACTTAATTAATAAATACAAAGTATGAGGTGCGCCTCTAATTACTATATTTTATATTGATTGTTAAGTAACCACTCAAAATTTACACAATGACCACCATAAAATTTTTCATCAAGAGGAACTAAATTAACTATCACCACGATAAATAAATTAAATTATTTTACATTGGATATAATATGTGCAATTGATTTTACATAAATAGTTTGTTTCTTTTTAGTTCACGTAAATTTTTATTTTCTGTCAACGTAACGTTAAAATAAAAATTGTAAACTTCATCGTCTTGTAATGTTAGAAATGTTAGATATAAGTATATGTGATGTATGTTTTAATAAATTGATTCTACTTAATTTTTCCTCTTTTTTCGCCTCTAGCCTTTGTAGTACTCTGTATTTCAATAGAAAAGTCATTGTCAGATTGACACACACATTAAAAAAAGGTTAGGCCAAATTGTTAATTATGGTTTTTTCCTCAAATTTGTTTATTATAATTAAATTGTTGATTTAGAAGTTATACACTTAGTGAGATCAAGTTAGTAAATTTAAACACTTCTTTTTATATTTAACATATGTGTTGAAACTTGGGCTTACATGAGGTGATATCCATATCCACTCAAAACCTTAAGGCAATGGGTGGTGATACCTTATTCTCATATAAGGCATACATTTTTTCTCAAGTTAGCCAATATGGGATTCTCAACACCCGCCCTCACGTGGCAACGTGGCTTGACATACACACGCGCCTTACAACTCGCCCTCAATCACAAACCACAAGCCAGTCATGAACATCTGGACTTAGGTGAGGGGAAACATTAAGTGGCCAACCATGGGCCAGGCAAGGGGTGAGTCCACATTTTAAACCTGCTCTGAACCATGTTGAAACTTGGGCTTACATGAGGTGATGCACATATCCACTCAAAACCTTAAGGCAATGGGTGGTGGTACATCATCCTCATATAAGCCATACATTTTTTCTCAAGTTAGCCAATATGGGATTCTCGACAATATGTAAATTTATTTAAAAAAATCTCAAAACAATAAACTGGAATTATAAAATAGGACGTATGGAATATGTTTTAAGTGAAAATGGTGCAGAAACTTTATGTTGGAATTAAAGGACACCAATTCATGCTTGTTTGGCATCTAGAAGAATTCGGAACAATTGATATTAGTTTGTCTTTTTGGTGGTCGTGGAAATCAATGATAAGGACGCTGACTGGAAGCATAAAATTTTAGGAGAAAGTTGCTCACTTTGAGCATCTACGTGTAATTGGCGTCCCAAGATAATACAAAATTACTGCTACTTATTTTTATGTTTATCTAGTATCTCATCTTTGATCCATCATTTAGATCCCAAAATCAAATATCAAACTTGCCATGCAATAAATTTTACATAAGTGGAAGGGTGATCCCCGACTAACATTTTGTTTTATAGTTTCATGAACGGCCTCCCAACATATAGCACTTTCATACAAAAATGGATCTCCTCATCCGAGGAAAATAACCGAACGATACATGACAATAAAAAATACCATGAGACAGGATAAAATGTAACCGACAAAAAGATATGAGATTAAATTGTTGACGAATGATGAAATATATAAAAGAGAAAGCCGTGAGTGAATTTGATTTGCTTTGATAGATCTATAAGGTGACTTTCATGACATGAGATGCCAGGACCATCCCAAGATTGTGTTGAATGTCTTATATTCGTATACACCTCTCTCTTTTTCTATATACATATCTATATATATATATACACACACATATATATACATATACATATATATATATACACACACATACACACATATATATAGACACACACGGGATCATTTTAAAAAATTTGTCACTTGTACAATTCATCAAATGTCTTAATAAACATATTTGTATTTTACCTATAAGTGACATAGCAAGCAAATTACTTGGTACTATAAAATTCTTTTATTCTATGCAGGAGTACCTGTTTCTACTGAAATATGTGAACAAACCTATACTCTTTGAGACTGGGACGGTGGAACCCTCACAACCAATGTGTGACCTTTTGCTCCAAGATTTCGGTGTTAGTAATCAAATATTTCCAACCAAGAAATAGATGACCGAAAATATATATACGGCTACTGATATCTGATGCAATTTAAATATTATGCATATCTACTGCTTAAACTCTTCTTACTTTCTGATCCTTTCCGTTTTGTTAAATCAAGTATTGCTTTATGAGAGATAAACGAAAATTGTTCGCTTCGCATATTAAATTTATTGAATTATCTTTAGTTTCATAGTTATCTTTGTAAATAACTAATAACGACTAGTTCTAGTGGTCATTTCTTTAATTTCTCATTGAGAAGGCGCGTATTTAATCATATTTACCATGTACTTACGTACTCAATTTGCATTTTCTAAATATATGATACTGTTCTGGTCTTAAAATATAAGTACTCTTCGATTTTACTATGTTAAAAAAATCAAATAAGATTTATATTTTGGAACTGAAAGAGTAATATTTAAACTCCATGGGAGATAATATTGTTATGTCCAATGATTCAATCTATAACTATACATCAATCAGTTACCCATAATTTGTTGTACCATCAAATACAAATTAATATGAAATATATACAGCCATACATCATATGAGAATAAATCTTTCTTCAAAAATAGCGCCATGACGACAGTGATCATTCACAATTGATGCTACAAACGTAAATTTGACGGTCACTAACCGTTTCACAAGGCTCAAAGTACAAACGTTAAAATGCCAAGGTTAATATGAATACACTGATTTCACTATATGTGTAAACTTTTAAGGTTCTATAACAAAGTTCTAATGGCCTACACTTCCATATGACCAGTGGGAATGAAAGACAGCCAAAGTAAGCCCAAAAACCTTCATTTTCATATGAAAGTACAGCCTAAAGAACTTAGGTTACGACATCTACTTTTGATCATTTTCATCCCCAAAAAAACAAAAAACAAAAAAATCAATGGAGTCCACACACTCAGGAACATCCTGGTTGTTTTCTGATATCATGAAGACAGAAAAATCTCAGTTGGTTCGCCATCATTTACAGGAAGATCAAACCTGCCATTTTTTTGTCATCTTAAATACACTTGTGGTAACTGCCGCCAATTTTAGTCTCCTTTGGGGGGGGGGGGGGGGGGGATGATTTTGCCTGTGGAATAAGGTATGATACTTGTATGAACTCCTCTGTAGTGAAGAGAGCAGATACAATTATCCATGCGTGTGAAGATAGCCATGTCTTTGTGTCGTGAATATCCTACGATGGGTGACACACAACAGCTGAACAAGAAAGGTCCTTGTCCAAATGCCATGAACCTATTTGCATTAGTTTCTTCTGAAGTTCTCCAATGTCCATTTGGGGAGACCAGAAAACAAATTTCTTATCATCCCCTGGAGATGTCATGTTAGAATCAGAAGTGTCAACATACAGACCAAGTTTCGCCTCGTCAAACTTTTCATATTTGACACTGTTCTCTTCTAATAATCTTTGGACTGAATTGACAAGAATTTCATTCATAGGCAAAAATGCCTGTGATCTTAAAGAGCCTCCTAATGAGAGAGCCTTGCATGCAAAACCATCAATTGGTAACTTTGAAGAAGTGGATGAGCTCCTCATGAATATAATGTCAGATTTTTCTCCAACATAAAAGTCTAAGTGATTAGGTGGATCAAAATTCAGGTTAATGCTCATAGGAAGCAGGTTGCTATTCATCACCAAGGCGTTGAACTTTAGTTCCAACAATTTCTTAATCACATGGGTGATCACCAAAATCTCCTTCACAAGCCCTTTACTAGACTCTTGGACAATTGGAGACTTGCAGGATGCAACGGATTCTGAAAACTGATCCACATAAATCACAGGATGGCCCCTTCTTGAAAGATCAAGTAAAAGAGCAGATTTTGTGCCAACCAAAATGTAGTTACCAATACCTAACGTCTCGAAGTGGCAAAGCAAGTTTCTAACTTCTGATTCCGAATCTTTTTGCAGGTTAACAAGTATAAGAGTATGGTAATTCTGAATGCCATGAAGGAAAAGTTCAAGTTCAGCAGAACTTTTGAGAACTCTATAAGGAATAATTTCTTTGAAACAGAAATCATACCACTTCAGGCTACCCAAAGGCGGCAACTCGAAAAGCTTGCTGTCTGTGGTATTTTCATCCACTAAGTATGAATCTGGGCCAACAGATTTTGCATAGTTCACACCAGCATCCCTGTGAGAGACAGAAAAAGCTCTCTCATTGTCTAAGTTTGTGTACAGATTAAAATAACCATGAGCGTGGACAAATTTGATAAACCACGGTGTCCAAATTTTCTCACCCATCCTTTTGTACCATCCATTTGAGACCTATAAAGACATTAGCAATTTATAACAAGTAGTGAGAAAAGAAACACAGGTATATGAGTTCACAATTATGCCCAACTAAGTCATGCACAGACAGAATACTAAGGTAGATAGAGGGACTAAGACAATACCATGCCATCAAGATATGGCTTAAGTCCTTTTGCTTTATGCGCGTCGTACCACACACGGAATTCTTTCCAGTGTCTGGGAAATAGGAGCTGTCCCCATGTTCCAACAAGCTGGTACAACAATATAGGGCCCTGCTCGTCGTGTTTAATTTTATTTCCATGTTTACCTGCCATCATAACATTAAGTGTAAGCACAAGATCATCCATGCCACCAACACAAAGAAAAGAAGACAAGAATTCTGAAATACCATCCCCCTGGATAATATGAAACAGACGACCATTATATAGGTTTGTGAGACGCGTACCACTTGCCAGTGATAAATAAAAACAGATCAAGACAAGTTCATTCAAATACTTTTCAGTTAACTAGGCATCACAGTTAATGTAACATCAACTTGCCAAGACTTTCAGGGTTCTTGAAAGAAGACATGGTCGTCATCTAACAAGTTTTAAGCTACATTCACTTACATGAGACAACATAGAAATACTGAAACCTTGGTTCTGATTGATCATCGAATCAAAACCGATCCATTTCTCCAAGGGGAAAGGAAAACAAGAATAATGTCACTCCTCATACTAATTGTGTTTGCTTCATAGTCGCATACATTACAATACTTTTCGTGCACTGAAGAATTTATCCCAATCAAAAAGTTACATCCAAGTTATAGATACAGATGTTAACGTAGTAAATTATAGAAAGACGAGCATCAACCATGAAATGGAGCACAATTTCTCAAAAAAAAAAATAATAACATTCAGACAAACCCACCTTGTGAATTCCTGTTATATAAAATAAGTATTTAATCTTGCTCTACAAAATTCCAGAAATTACACCAACTCCTTTTTTGTCCTTAAGACGACCAAAGATGCCTGATTATTCTAACAGCTTCAAGAAGATGCCAGTGAAACATATCAAAAACTTGAAATTTTAAAGTCTTCGTCACATTTACTTTTCACATTAAGGTCTGAATAAATACTTCAGGTCATGTCCAAGGACAGAGTAGTACTTGCACATCAGTATGACTGAAGTTGTGGCAAATACCATTTCAACAGTCACAACATGCTTTTACCACATCTGCTTTGTCAGCCAAAAAAATGTAAAACAAGACGCCTTCCAATTTTTCAAAAAGCTATTACGGTTATAAAGAATACTTATTCTGGAGTTTAAAAAGAACTAGGAATTTAACAGAATTGGCATAGGTACTCTGATCTCATAGCATATTGGCATCAAGCTATTTCATGTCATATTCAAGCCAAAGCAAGGTTGAATCTCCAAAACACTAACAACAGCCAAATCACTTTTAGAAGTCTAGGATTAATTCGCTCCAACTTCAAAAATACACTAGAATGGAGTACAAAGAATGCATCACAGAGATCCCTTTCTTTCTTGGTGGATAATTCATAATGCTAAACACCACAAGAATTCATCTTATACTCTCATTGGAGGCCAGACAGGAAATTTATATATAGCTTAGAAGTGCACATGTTTGAACGTATTAACGACATATTTAATATGCTATCCATAAATATGGGACTGTCATGTAGAGATGCTTTAAATTGGACGAAGAGAGCAGAACAGATGTTAAGGTTCTTCTAACCTCTTACCATAAAACACCAAGTATACATCAGAGCATAACTCGATAAATGAAAAGAATAGATAAATCAAGGATGTGATTCCCAAGGTAAATAAGATTATACCCACTCTAAACGAATATCACTTCCTTGATCCATTCATTAGTTAAGGATTCTTCAGTCACAACCATCCAAATAAATTTATTTTAAAGATGGAGCAATTCACAATTCGTAATTGGAAATAACGTCCTACCTTTGTAAGTATAACTAACTGCATTGCGGCAGCTCCAAAATGGTCTCAAAAAGCACATTTTCAATCTCAAATATGACGAAAACCAAAATCCTCTGTCCTCATTGAAAGGGAATAGGCTACCCTCAAGCATGTTAAAAAAGCAGTTAGATCCTAATGCATCATATATTCAACTCCACAATATGAGCTTTAGCTCATGACCAAGATTTCACACACCAACAAAGGAAGGGGGGAAATCCAATACAAAAACTAATCATTCAAGAAAACAATGTACCTGAGACAAACCTTGGCCTCTGTAGGGATGCCCCATAAATCAAAGGGCTAAAATTGGACTGATTATAATAGTAATTCAAAATAAAACCCTTCAAGAACCTAAAATAGAAAGGCGAAACTGTAATATCATCCTCCACAACAAACGCAAACTCATGATCCGAAGCAGGCCACCAAGACTCAAGCCACTGAGCTTGAAGCCCAGCATTAGAAGTCCGGTAATGCACCAACTTATCTCCAAAATCCCACTTAAATCCATCAACAAAGTCGAGTATTTCCCTTGAAAGGTTCAAGCTTTTATCCAAATACGAATCCGATTTTGGATCTTGAGAAGAGGGTTGTACAAAATGATCAATAAAGATATGAAGATGAACGGCAGTAGAATTGTCATAATAGGCACTGGAGAGGGATTTGAGGCAACGGGAGAGGGAGGAGAGGCGGTTGAAAGTAAGAATCTTGATAATGAGAGTAAAGGGTGGAGAAGTAGGGAGGGAATTGTGGCGGTGGTGGAAGGGAAGATCGGAAAGGTGGGTGGGGATGGGGGTGGAGTTGGGGCAGGTGGGTTGAAAGAAGAAGAGGAAGAAGAAGGAGGAGAGGCAGAGGAGGAGGAAAAGAAAGAGAGAAACTCTGCTAAGTGGCAACGCCATGGATGATGCAGAAGGTTTTGGAGATTGTACGGGTGTTGCTCTTTTTCAATTTGAATCTCCTTGCATTAGATGGAGACTGAAGAATAAGTATTATTTGAAATGTATTTGGATTTTGGAGTTCAAAGTCGGGTTATCGTTTGGTTCTTTTCTCGTTTTGACGTTCTTTAACCCGTTTTCTCGTTTCTATATGTTTTTAGAACTCAAAAGAAATAGTTTTTTTACGGAGAAAATAGTTATAAAAAGTAATTATAGAATGTTAACTTATATGTTACGAGAATAAAAATGTGTATCATATTTAATATTTTATATTTTTCGATTGATAAATTGCGGTACCAAATTTCTTTATTCCGAAAAGTAAAAATGGTTCAAACCTCATCCTAAAAAAAATATAAAATAGAACATAAAATGTAGAGTAAAAAAACGACCATGTGTTATATATATATATCATTATATACCATGTATATTATATTAGATGTGGATATCCAAAGAATTTGTCCATGTTTAATGTAATAATACCCACTATTTATCCTTGTCTTTCTTTTTCTTTTTGGAGTCAAAAATATACCGGATCTTCTAGAGTCAAAAATGACACGTGTTATATATATTTTTTATATACCATGTATATTAAACCAGATGTGGATATCCAAATAATTTGTTCAAGTTTAATGTAAGGATACCCACTATCTTTTATATACCGGATCTTCTTCGCATTTTCTATAAAAATATGTAAAATCTTCTTCGCATTTTCAACCAAAATATGTAAAGTCATATAATAAGACACTTATGAAAGAAATATTTGGACAGTATAAATGAAGAAGATCTAGAATTAAATAACACACTATCATAACATATCTTTATTATCATGTCATTTATACAGGTACATATAAAGCCGGATATCTCACTGTAAGCACACTCCCTAACCCAAGGGATAGAGGTATTGTCTGTATTGTCTGTCTACCAATTATCATTCCCAGATTCTAACGATAGCTTTTGCTATAGTTAGGATATATTGGTCCTGATGATGATGTGACCGGAACGCCTCAACGGTAGGTATATCGCAAAGAACGCCTCATTAAGCTTAATAAAAAAATAAGGCAACTAATAATCATCATACCACCAATTGGGAAACACCTCACTGCCACTGTATGCATGAGTTTTCTCAAAGCTTAAAGAAAGGGTTCACTAAAAGTGTGGCCGACTTTCTCTCAATAAAGTGTGGCTAACATGGATCTTTCTGCCAAAGTTTTCCCAGATAACATTTCCTTTACCTAACAACAACATGTTGTTTTAGAGTCTTCTGCTTATAGCACGGTATGAAGATTGGATGTACAAAATTATACACATGTATTAGAAACACAATGACTCATAATGAAAATTACGTCAAGATATGTTGATTAACTGCTACTTCACAATATAAGAACCACAACCGATTTAATGAATCATTTTGTTTTATTCCATCATATTTCAAAGAGGAGTGTGTCCTATGGTAAATAGAACCATCCTTTTAGAGAATTAGAATATTCATTTTCCCTTACATACTTTTGTAAATTAGCGAATTTTGAAACCAGTCCACTAAAACTCTTTTTTCAGATTTATATCTCCATAAATGTTTTATAAACAGAATAATAAAAATCTTTACGGTTCAACCTTTTTTCTATTATACACATGGACCAATGCACAGTTCATAATTAAACAGGGCTTGCTCTCTTTCGACATTCTAACTAACTGCATGGTGAATTGGTGATAAGACATAAGTTGTATGCCAATTTATATATTTAATTGGACGTATAATTTTAAACCCTCCAATATAATCTCGAAAAGCATAAAAATCCCATATCCAGAAAGGAAACAGTCCACACTCAAGTGCATCAAAAAACGAAGTTAGGTTCTAATGCAACAAATATTCACATTGTAACATGAAGTCTCAGCTCATGACCAAGACTTTCGTTTGCAAACAAAAACAAAATCCAATTAGAAAGGAAAAAATAATAATCAAGACGAAAGCATTTAAGAAAACTACGTGTGTACCTGGGACCAACGTTGGCCTTTGAAGGGATGCCCCAAAAATCAAGGGGCTAAAATCAGACTGATTGAAATAATAATCCAAAATCAAACCCTTCAAGAACCTAAAGTAAAATGGCGAAACTTCCATATCATCCTCCACAACAAAGGCAAACTCATGATCCGAAGCAGGCCACCAAGACTCGAGCCATTGAGCTTGAAGCCCAGCATTAGTAGTCCGATAGTGTACCAATTTATCTCCAAAATCCCATTTAAACCCATCCACAAAATCCAATATATCGTGCGAAAGATTCAATCTTTTATCCAAAAATGAAGCTCTATTGGGAACTTGACTAAAGGGCTGAACAAAATGATCGATAAAGATGTGAAGATGGACGGCTGTGGAGTTATCGTAGTAGGCTTTGGAGAGGGATTTGAGGCAACGGGAGAGAGAGGGGAGACGGTTGAAAGTAAGAAGCTTGATAATGAGAGTAAATGGTGGGGAAGTAGAAAGGCGAAGATGGGAAGGATGGGTGGGGATAGGGCAGGTGGGATGGAAGATGTAGAGGAAGAAGAAGAAAGAGGGGAGAGAGAGGAGGATTAGGAAGAGAGGAACTCTGCTAAGTGAAAATGCCATGGACATGATGATGAAGAAGAAGAAGATTTTGGAGTTTGTAATGTACTAATGTAATTTGAATCTCCTTGCATTAGATGAGACAGCAGATTAGGCATTATGTGCATGTATTTTTGTATTTGGATTATGGAGTCAGAAGCCAGATGTCACTAAAAAAAGCACTCTATCCTTTGTTTGTGGGCCGGATGGGGGGGTTGGTAAAATTACATGCATATTAAAAAAAAAACGACTTGTCCCAGGACATAGTCCAACTGGTTCTGGGCAGGAGTTTTCGAAAGGGGTGTCAGAAGTTCAATTCTTGTCAAAAGCAAGAGAGCATCTTCCCAGCAAGTGCATAGTGTGCGAGCTTCCTTGGCCTATAGGTTTGCCTGCATTGCTGAGGACTTCTTATGCAGACTACTGTGTATATTACAAAGCTCCTGCTAGCGAGACGTTAGGTACCTGATTTACCTCTCTACACTACCTTTGAGACGTTAGGTACCTAATTACCTCTCTACACTACCTTTGAGACTGAGTGTGGCAGGAACCCTTACTGGTTAGAGTTTAACCTTAAAAAAACGACCTAGGTTGCTTATGTGATATAGTTTGGCACAGAGGACAAATTTTAATAAAGTAAATGAGTAAATCGTATTACTTATTCATCAATCAATAAAAAACATAATAATATAGACAGATTATTCTGTTTTATACCTTCATCATTGTCATATGTTAATTAATTTTAATATTATTAGTTAATCATTGTTTAATAATTACTCATTAACTATCACAAAACTGGTTAGCATTATTTAAGGTTAATGATTGATAGTGGTATCAGTAGCGATTCGAATTCCCTGTGCTCCTCATGAGCAGTAAATCAAAGCTGTTGAACTCTATTTCGAACTTATACATGATTTACTTTTTTAACCTATATCAAAGAACCTTTTTTAAGCTATATCAAACAAGGGCAGAGGTTTTGTCGTGGGTTGAAATTAGTATAAGGGCTTTTCCATTACAAAAAAATAGAAGAAATTGGTTCCGTTTGTTTTTCGATTTTCATTTTTTATTTTGTATTTTCTATTACGAGGATATAAACAAATATTTGTTTTTTATTTTTTTTATTTATCAATATAAATAATACAAAATATTTAATATAGTATTTGTTTTCATCCTTGTAACATGATCTTTAATACAAGTTAATCAGTTTTTAAAATAATGTCACTAATTTATGCAAAAGTTACTTTTATCGTGTGAAAAATTGAAAAGTGAGTTAAAACTTTATTAGGAAATATGCAAATAAATGGACAGTAGACCCTATAGGTACTCAGCGCATTTGTGTTAACTGGGAAGCAATTTCCTTAGAGTAAAAGGTGAAATCTCTCACCGAAGATCCCCACCGTCTGTTCCAAGAAATATCGTGAGCCTTCTAGATTTGGTGAGGACTTACGCATTGACTCACACAAGATGCCTCCGTAAACTAGGCTTTTGGCCTAGCAGCAGTGGAACACCCACACTGTGCGTGTCCCTGAATTCGAACTCTTAACCTCTTGGACGCACACTGTGCGTGTCCCTGAATTCAAATTCTTAACCTCTTGGATTAAATCACAACCCAAGTACTAACTAAAGTTTGAACCCAAGTACTCAACAGCCCGCTAGCAGGAGCTTGATCATTTACACAGTAGTTTACATAAGTAGCCTCCAGCACTGCAGGAAGCCTACAGGCCAAGGAGCTCCCACATTATGCACTTGCTTGAAAGGGGCTCTCTTGCCTTTGACAAGAATTGAACCCCTGACCTGCCTTTCGAGAACTCCTGCCCGGAACCAGTTGGGCTATGTCCTGGGGACACCCGAGTACCAACTAGAATACCCTTAACGGACCATTTTCATTGCACATAAAAGACATAAATTTCCAACTAGGCAAACTAGGTTTGATTTTGCACGACTTGCCCCCCTACCGTAGCTACGAAAATCTGCTCTCTGACAATTCAAAGCAGATAATGAACATCGATACAAATCCACATTTGTTCTTATTTTCCCTGCAAATTATAGACCACATGAAGATCCTTTCGCGTCTTTTTTTGCAGGAAAATATTCAACAATTTTAATGCTAAACATGGTCAAGTAAAATAGACTAACCATAGGATCCAGCATTGTTACCATACTGCATAAGTTTCCAACATTCTCACAGGGAGTGTAAGCTTTTCACTTTCTGGATTGCCTGCATTACCCTTTTTGATGGTTCTTCATATAATATTGCAGGGTCGTCGAATTCTGCAGCCAAGCTAGGTTCTCCAAGAAAAGCACGGAACGAGTCAGCAACAGAATTTGAAAGGGAGGTTAAGTTATAACCCCCTTCCAAGAAGAAAACACATCGACCACGACACAGATCTTCAGCCAGCTTCTTTATGCTTGATGCAAGCATGTAGTAAGTTTCTGTAGTGAATTGCAGACTGGCCAATGGATCCAGAACATGCCCATCATACCTGAAACCATAAGCTTCCTCTTGAATCAGAGACAGCGAATTATTTTATTATTATTTTTTAACGCAAATGATAGTCTAACAAGTACTTCGAATCTCTTCTTGTGGTGAAACTTTTTCTTAAATCCATATTCGATTTAATATTAAGGAACAACAGTTCCAAGAAGTACAAAGTTGACTAGCAGAAATTAGCATGATAGGACACCGACAAGTCCATTTTGACAAAGGAAGAACAATTGCGGTAAGAACACAAAACATAGCACAATAGAACAATAAAAAAATCACTTGCATGCAATTTCCAAGAGGTGATGTTATGGACATGCCATGTAACACGTCATTCGTCAGAACAAACAAACAGCAAAAAAAGGAGACAAAGAAGACTAATGGGCAAGAGAATACCCTGCTGAAACAAGGATTATGTCAGGGTTGAACCGCTGGGCACAAGGAACAATCACTTGATCAAACACAGTTCGCATTGCTAAATCACCTGATCCACCTGGTAAAGGTAAATTTAAGGTTGCTCCTTCACCAGGACCATGGCCAATCTGATCTATTTTACCAGTTCCAGGATAACTTCCATCCTGCAACATTTATAGTACAAAATATAATAAGCCTTTTTCTTTTGCCAACTTGAACTAGCAAAGACTTTATTATGCGTTAGGTACTAGGAGACACAAAAGAAAGGTAGGATAGGCTACGACTAAAAAAAAAAGTGCAAGAGAAATGATTAATCCATGTAGCCAACACCACATAGTGGGAAAAAGGCTTGAGCGTTGTTTTTTGTTGTTGTTGTTGAACTACCAAAGACTTCATCACCATAGATGCACCATATAAAACACTTCACAAGTTCACACTCTTAATTGATAGCCTAGGGACATTTCAAAATAATAGCTCTTTTCATTTAACTACGATTAGCTATTGTTGTTTGGGCAGTGCGAAGAGTTTGGCAGCAGAGACAAGGGATTTATATACGCAGACCCGTTACTAGGAATAAAGCTTGAGGGATCGGGTTAAGTAAATTTGCTGGCGGCATAGTGCAGAAAACCCAAGGAATTGTCCTGTAACAACTTGATAAAAACTTCCACCTAAAACTTTAGTTCCATAGTCTGATCCCAAATAATAATTTCGAGAAAAGTTCCATAGTTTTAAAAGGGCACAGGATTACTATGCAAATAATGTTCAACTAAGGCTGGAGTAAAGCACCAAAAAGAACCTAAGGTTAGACTATGCATCAGTTGTACATGTGCTATGCCAATTCAACTTTGTATAACAAACTCTAGATGGATTGCTGATATTTAAAACAGGAAAACCAGATACTACATGTATCACGTTTAAGCCATCAAACTTATGGAGAAGAAGTTGTTCTCTTTCCTCCTCTGACTATGCCTGTCTACCTCTCTCTGCTTCTCTTTCAATAACTCTTTGTACCCAATACATGGGATAAACAACAGGATGAATAACGATGTAAATGCACACCCAATAATCACAATGAAGCGAGATCAGACCATGCATCGGTAAAGTTAGAAAATGAGGAAGTAATGATACACAGAATCTAACCTGATGAGTTGACAGGAAAAATATGTCTGGATCATCATAGAAGGCATCATTGGTTCCATTTCCATGGTGAACATCAAAATCAATTATGAATACACGCTTCAACCCATGAACACGTTGAGCGTAACGAGCAGCAACGGCTACATTGCCAAACACACAGAAGCCCATCGGTCCCTTTGGCACAGCATGGTGACCTGGAGGTCTTACCAGAGCAAAGCCCACAGGAGGTTTAGGGCTAACTTTTGAAGCAGCCACCTGAAATATCACATATTATGTCTTTGACCGGGGCTCAAAGGCAACTGCTAAGTTACAACAACAGGAGTATCAAAAATTAACCGAACCACACTCTACATAGACCATCAGTGGACAGGTCACATTTATGATAAGTCCAAAAGAGTTGCGCAAATTGAACATAAGCAGAAGGGTGTCAGAGGATGGAGTCACTAACGCCTTAGGTTGAGTGATCACCACTGTATCTATCAAAGAGATTCCTGCTCCAGCAGCCAACAACGACTCCTGGAAGGTCTGTCTCGACAAGCAAAAAAATAGGCAACTTGTTAGCTGTCAATACAAATGAGCTTGACCCAGTACCATATCAAGCAATAGCAAACCCATTTCGTTTGAATAAGGCCTACTCGTAAAACCTTGGAACATGTCTCTGTTGATTCAACTATGGCTCCTTGCTCCCCTTCTCCCATAAAAAACAAGGTTGAGGGTTTTAGAGGGGGGGGGGGGGTGTTAATCAAACCATTACATAATTATCTAATTATGTCCTTCAGAGATTGTCACCAATAAATTTTAGCATTCTGCTTTTTATAATGAAAAAATGTGTGGAGAAAATGCTAAAGTTTTTTTTTTTTGGTAAGTAGAATTTCATATATCAGCCTTATGAGGAAATTTACAAAAGTTTAAACCATGAGTAGGTGTTAGCAAGCTAGTCGGTGATCTAGACTTGATCAAAATACAGAAGGCAAAATTTCATTACAAAGCAAACTAGCCAGTTACTAGCTCCTAAATCACTGAGCAGTGATTATTTTCTTACCAGCAAGATGCAATAGTGGGGCCAGATGCAGACATGTAAATACATAGAATACAAGTAATTATGGAGATCAAGTTCTATTATATCAAAATTAAAAATACAAAGAAAGTGATAAAGTTTATCAAGAAACATATCTTACCGTGGCAGTAGCATATGTTGGTCCAGAGCCATCAATGAAAATGAGACCTTTGTCAGAAGCTTGATCCATTGCCTTTCCAAGGTCACCAGAGAAGGAAGAAGAGGAGATAACAAAATGTCAAGAAAAAGCTGAATAACGTGAGAGGTTAAAATGTAAAAATAATACACGCACACAGATACACACACACATACATATATATACACACATATGTATATATACATATGTATACATACATACATATGTATAATATATATATATATGTGTGTGTGTGTATGTATGTATATATATATATGTATGTATGTATGTATATATATATATCTTCCATGTTCTAAATTCATCAAGGTACACAAATAGGACACGTGGAGCTCCATACCACATTTCATACATTCCCACAGTCGCAATAAAATTGGCTGATAAATCGTCAACTAACTTCTCATAAATATGTTAGGCTATATCTTATATCGACGGTGTAACTGTGAGAAATTCAGATGGGAAAAAGATAAGCATAACATATATCAAGAGAAGGACGATTACTCATATTGGAAAACCAGATTTAATATTCAAATCAATGTAATGTTGTCCATGGGAAAATGTTAACTCCCAACCTCAAATGTCAACTCTAAGGACATTAGTAGCAAAACATAGAGGAGGATATCAGTAGCAAAATAAAGAGGGAAAAGGAGTCAAACGAAATATGGCTCAAAAGTTCAGGAAAAGAAAAGGATGAAGAAAATAAACTTGAACATAGATTTCAACATTTGAAGAAGAAAATATTCCTAATCTATCTGCACTAAATAGCCATAAATTGCAGAAAGAAATAACCTGCCTTCTCAAGGCCCGACACATAATCTTTTGCATGAACACTTGATATGTCATCAGCAGAAGCAGGTTTGAAGGATTGAAGTTCAATTACATCTGCACCACGAATCTGGGCAGAAGGATACATCAATAGCAAGATACACGAAGAAGTATCGTGCTCATGAATAAGTTATGAAAATCTTGCTCTTTAATGATTTTATATAGCATATTCCTCCTCTTTATAATGCTGGAATTCAGCTGGGTTAAGCCTGCTTAACATTCACATGGGCATGACCATTAAAATGAGCCTCTTCAGTTTTACAGCTGTAGGCAATGTCAGATAAGTATTGAATGCAGAAGTTGGAGGATGTCTAGTTAAATCCTGAACTATTCTTCTCCATGAGACATCCTTCATGGAGAAAGAGAGTGCCTTTTACAGTGACAAAATCTTAGCGCAAAATTTTATCTCCCAGGTTTTAAAGCCCATAAAAATGTTCATATCATCCAAGCTGCAATAGCTTCAAACTTATCAGGGAGAGGATAGGACAAGGTAGAAAAAAAAGTGCATGCCTGTATTCATTGCCTAAATAATAACACATGCCAGACGTTAAGATTTTTATTCAATATCCAAGCAATCAACTGGCCTTTAATTAACAAACTGCACCTTCCTCCTGTGATCTATCTAAGACTTCAACTTATAAACCCATAACAAATGCAGCGAAAATAACCTTCATGATCCACATGACCAATTGATTTCGTTTAAATTATAACAGATATACGAAATTTATCTCTTGTACCGCAGATTTCATGACCTTTGTTTGGATTGTAGATGTTGCTTCTCCAAGAAAACAAACGTCCTCTACCAATATCCACACACGAATGCACAACATCTGGGAGTGATAGCTCACAAACAAATCTTTTTTTTTGGGATAATTTTTGGTGACGGTTGTTCTCTTCTTCACAAGGAGGACATCCGTTTTCACTAATTAGGGTCAAGGGTTTTAAGCTCTGCCTTCATGTATATATATAAACAAAGGTGGCAGCTGAAAACCTAAACCAATTACAAATACAAATTATTATTATTAATTCACATTAATTATTATATATATTATTTATATTAATAATTACAAATACAAATTATTATATATATTAGTGTCGGACCATAATTAGTATTATTTATAATAATAATTATTATTATTGGAAGCCCAAAATATCAATTACAAATTTCACATCACAAATATTAATTCGTAAAGCCCAATTTAAGTCCAATCTGTTTACCGCGTTCTTTGTGTGCAACCCAATAGATTCATAGTATGCTTACAGCGGAACTAAAGGTTCAATTCCACGAATCATAAATGGCCTCTAACATGATAACATGACTACCCAAATAATATGAATTAAATCCATCATTAATAATTATGACACGTGTAATCATTTTGTCACGATATCTAGTGTGAACATAAGTCATGGTTCTGTCATACTTATATTGTTTAAAATTATAATTTCTAGATCATTAAGTAAACTAATAAATCAAATGTCATTGATCACTATCAACTCTATTTGAGCACGGTCATGCATATTTTTCAATTCTACTTATCGAGGGGCCCAATAGATATCTCTCTCGGAGAGAAGGACAAATTCCATCTTGATCGGACATTTACCACTGCATGATTCTTATCATGTCTGGACATAGTCTTTTCTAGGTATCCGGTAAAAGACGATGTCTCTACTATGTCAAAACAGAATGGTCCGCATTCAAGAAGCTATGACAATCTCATGTCAAAAGATGCATGTTATATGTGACCACTTGTGACAAAAACTCATGCAGTGATCACATAGCAGGTCTATCCAATACACTGTTCTCCAACATGTACATACTAGTTTGATTCATATCATGTATAATCATCTAATGAATCTCTAATCAAACTGGTACTAGTATTTATCTAATAACAGGATACTATGAATAAGCATTAAAAGAAATTCAGGCATAATAGTTTATAACGACCAGAATGCAATCAGTTTAAACTTCATTCATAAATAATATAATGTACACAATAAGATATAGGTAGGCTTAGGCATAACCACCAACAAAACAGACAGAAGATATCTCTTGAAAAGTTCTTTTCTTGGATTATGCACTAAGGAATACATCTTGTACTAGAGGGGCTTGCCTCATTTACGCACACTTAGCATTACAGAAACAGAACAACTTAATCCAGTTTTCTTTTCAAGCAATACATTAAGTTTATCTAAATGGAAAATAAAGAATTTAAACCACAGTTGTCTCTTCTATCAAGACTGAATAAATGCAAGTGAATGAAAGCATAATGAACCAGCAAAGCATTGATAAGAGAATTGCCCAAGCCATACCTTGGAAGTCAGCTCCATGCCTTCAAGTGCACTTAAAATAGCAGGAACTCTAGAATTGCATTCAGGATGTGCCTCCTGAAAGTTGTACGTACAAGTAGTGACATAACCAAGGACAAAGAAAAGAATTATTGAGGAAGAAGAGAGAATGCAAGGTCTACACGTCCAACAATTGCATGTGCACATACAATGAGCTTGCACATTATTGATTTTCAAGATATAGAAAACAACTTCTTCTCGTAATTTTCCACAACCCCAAGACGACAACCACTTCAACTATAATACAATTTATGAAAGTCTTGAGAATTGGAACCTGGCAAGATTATGTAGGAAGTAGAAGATACAGCATACTCCCTTGAATACTGATAACTCAAATAAACATTTCAAACTCCAATAAACAGATGTTTTTATTACTATTATAATCAAACCAAAACAGGGTCAGTATGAAAAAGGAATTAGTTAATTTACAATGTAGAAGTTAGAGTTAAAGAGTTAAAGACTCAACTCCTCAGCATGCAAAATGGAACCGGCAGGCAAGACGGAAAGACATTCAAAATCATCAAAGCAGACAACTTTGTGAAATAGTCCATGCATTATTTGCACATTAAGAAAAGGGTTCACTGACAGAAGTTTTAAATACCTTATTATGCCCCATTGCAGGAGCCACAGAATAGATAACTTTGGCATTTCTTAATTCTGTTTCGGAATAAGTTACAGGAGTATCTGCTGAGGAATTTGAGGAACAAACACAAGCTTTCTTAAAAGAACATCCATCTCTCAAATTCTGCATCTCAGAAAATCTGTTCCTGACATAATATCTCAACATGCTAGGGTTCTTCCACAAGCACATCTTCCGGAAATTACCTATACCTGTGGGCATGCTGGTAAAGTGAGAAAACAATGAAGCAAAGAAGAAAGGACCAGGAATTCACTTTGTTGATCAAATACTGAAAGCAACACAGATCGTCGTAATGACAGCATAACACCAAAAAAAGGAAAGGAAGAATTAAAGGAAAAATGCACTTATTGAAGACTTTCTCGTTATTCCCTCACTGATTCTATCTTATAGAAACAGGTTGGATTAAGGGAAAGACCCTGATCGAATCTGACCTTCACAAATCTGAATCCTTTGATTATAATAGCAATTGAGCCTTCTTGGAGCAATTCCTCACGTTTCTGACAATTTCTCTTAATCATTCATACTCTCTAGATTTTCATTTCTTACCTAGATGAATTATCTGAATCCATTCAAGATAAAACCTTTACAGGTGCTTAACTTGTCGAAGAGATTTCATTTTCCCACCTATCCCAATAAACCACATAGATTTCATTTTCTAGCACTCAACTCATATTGCAATAATCATGTAGCCAGCTTTTACAATGATACATGTCCACGTCACCCAGAATCCATAATTCTTTTACATACATCATTCAAGAAAACCCCATAACTTACCTTACAAGGTTTCAGCATAGTTTAAATAGTTAATATTTATGTAATTCCTGATGACTAGCGAACTGAACCAAATGATTGACCTCAAACTATTTAAATGTTCTCCTTTTGCAATAGTAAGAAAACTTCAAACCATCTGAGTCAACATATACATAAACCATAGCAAGTAGTACCAACTGCTAAAAGGAAGCGAAGAATTACAGTTTTTAACATGATCCCTTACAAAAGAGACTAAACTATTGAAATAAGTTCAACCAACAGAAGAATCAGGAAACTTTCCAATAATTGACATAAAAAAATTCACAGGCAAACAAAATTGAATTTGAAAGAATCAAGAAGCAAAAACTAGGAAGGGTGAGGAAGGAGATACCGGTAACGAAAGAGGAGAAGACAGCTTCTCGCGCCATTTTGGTGCCACACAAGTTAATTTGGATATGCTCTTTGGATCTTTACAAAAATAAACCTAATTTTATGATAAAAAAATTCAAAATTTCTTGTTGTTGTTATTATTATTATGCAAATTTAAAATTTTGGAATAAAGGCTTTTGACCCTTGAAAGTAAAGTTGGAACTACCAATTTACAACTCATAAATCCACGTGATTAAGTTTATTTGGCAAAAAACGAAAAGATGCGGGTGGGCGCGCGGGGCGGGTTAGCTTTCAACCACGTCGGTTTTTTAGCCGTATCTTGAGTTACATATATCCGATTAACGTGATTCAAAGTGATATAGAAATTTCTTTTCCATATCTAAAATTGTACTCCAACTAGTAAGGGGTCGGTCATCCCAATCACACAGGGAAGTATAACGATGTAAATCAAGTTCATACGGCCTACTAGTAGAAGTTTGTCATAGCACAGGAACAGCACAATGAGCCCATTTACACCGAAGAAACAATCAACAGGCTGGCATCTCAAAGTCTTTTCCATATCTACAGCTTTTAAGAGGAGATCAAGATTATCTAGAGGCAGAGGGGCAAAAGCGCATCTCAAAGTCAGCCAAGTTTTCATAATGCTAGTTGGATTGGGTTTTTGTTTTATTTTTTATAGCGTAGGTTTTGTTTTGTGCCTATAAGTAGGATGCCTATCTAATTGTTTTTAGAATGCTTCTGATGAATAAAAACATGTTTCACATAAATTGTGAGTTGTAAGAATCGTCTTATGCTTTGATATTTGATCAAATAGATTCAACATCAACATCAAGAGTGGGCGTTGTGATATCGAATTGTCCATAAGAATCTTGTAAATTCACACATAGGGTTTTTACAAAAGGGTTGTAGAATTACGCTAATTCTGTAACTTTTGAAAGATGTAGATCAACAATCAAACGGAAATTGTGCATGCTCAAGGGTTCTAAGGAGTTTTTGATCAAAGTTCCACAGTCCCAAAAAAAGACATGATATCAACTGGATTGCAAGGGTCGGTAAATGACCGATGTTCGGAACTACCGCATACGAAACTTCAATTTTAGCGTCGAACCAAGGAAATGATTTTTTTAAGCGTTTTTAAACGCATCAATTATACTTCAGTCAAACTATACATTGGATTTTATTTTTTTTAAGATGGATAAGTATTGTTGTGTTTCATTTAAAGGATGATATGTTTACTGTATCCCCAACTTTACCATACTTCAATAAGTGAGAAAGAATACTAATTTAGACAGCGTATGAATGTCGATTAAGAAAACTTCAATTATTCCCATTTTGGAAATTTTGCTAGTATGTCATTCATGAAGCCAGGAATGCTCCAATTGAATGTAATTCATACTAATAAGAAATGTCAAATATAGAGATTATTATTGGTCATTGCAGAAAATTCACGCATACTTTGTACATTTTAGATTTTACTAACACTTACTCTGTAAGCATTTTGAAACTTACAAGCAGCCTTAAACCATTATCATCCTTGGAAATAAGTAGTACTTTTTTTCCTTTTATGTAAATGTCAAGGGAAAAAAATTAAACAGAAGAAATTTAAATAATAGCACACCCTTAACCACAAAAAACCCATCAATATATAGGTTTTAAACCTCCTTGTGGCTGGGCAGGTGGGGACCCTCAGGGCCATAGAATAGTCTTTTGCTACAAGGTTTTCATGATACCACTTATCCAAAAGGTCAAGAGTTCGATTTCAGAGACACGCACAATGTGGATGTTGCACTGCTGTTAGGCCGAATGCCTGGTTTGCAGGGAGGACACCTTATGCGGGTCACTGCATAAGTTTTTATCCAATCTAGGAGGGCGCTGGACTTCTGATTTACACCATTCACAATGTTCCTTGAGGCTGGAGCGGTGAGGGAAAATGATATTTTGCTCCAATGTTTTCATGATACCACTTAGTCAAGTCAACCCGAGCAGGTACATTAAATTGACTCAATTATACTTCTCTAATAACCAGCACACGACAGGACATATTTTTACATCGTAATCACAGAGGACATTAGCCCTACGAGAAAGTTCACGGGTGACACAAACAAGAGTGAAGACGAAAGAGTTCTTACTATCAGCCACTCAAAATCAATTCATAATAATTATAAATCTTCACAACCACGAAAATTTGTATAAATACTCAAGAATGACTGTCTCTTGGTTTCTAGGCTGTCCTAATCACATAGTGTCTAAAACTGGTTTTTCATTTATGGCCTCCATTCAATTATACACAAAACTGCCAAACGCAAAGGATTTGGTCATTTCATTCCCCACCACAAATAAGATTCTCATCTTATGTCATCTTCTTTTCAATTAAAATAGATCAATGATACATTATTCTTTGATTTTGAAATATGATAGAATAAAACAAAATGCCTCACTAAATTGGTTGCGTTTTTTATATTGTGAAGTAGCAGTTGATCGACACATCTTGACGTAATTTTCATTATGGGTCATCGAGAAATAGCCTCTGCGTGTTTCTGACACATGAGTATGGTTACGTACATCACACTCCCTCCTACCCCATCCCACCTCTAAAATAATGGGGTAATGTTGTTGTTGTTGTATTTCATGTCATCCTTTTAGCTGCAAAAAGATTATATTTTGATTTTGGAATTTATGTCTCTGTCTTAATAAACTTCGTAAAATATATAAATTAAAATTTTATCGGCCTCTTAAACCGATAAGGAACTGATAAATAACGGGATAAATATCTTTACATGTACTTTAGGATGTGATTAAGAAAGTTACATAAATATCCTCATAGATAGACCGCATTATGGGGATATGTGTTAGCTAAAATATTACTGTTCGTTATTCTCAATTTCGCTACGCTCATAGCTTTTTTTGACTTGTCTCAAAATATTATTTATATACTGCATTGGTGGTTCATGCTTCAATTATTATGTGTGATTAAATTTGTTGTAAAACATATAGAAAAAGCGAGTCAAATGATAATAATTAAACTTTCATATCAAGTCTTGAGGCTAAAGCATTTGAATGTATAGACCCTAAAAGTATATATGAAAATCAATTACGTAGCATTATGATATTTCTCCTCCAATTCTTCTAAGTTTGAAGCCTATCACTCTACCTTGGGAAATGGTCCTTCAAATCTTTTTGGAAAACCTAAATTTGTTGGTTGAATGTTTTGGGCGAAAAGTCAATAATGGCTTAACTAACAACAACAATATGTTACGTTATATTCTTTCGCATCCGCAGTTGATGTTCATAAGCATCATTCATCAATTGATAATAAATCTTCTTGAGATCAACACTTTGGAAAAGTCACCACATCACTTGATCAAGATTTTGTCAATTTACCATGTGAAGCAGTTGATCGACACAGCTTGACGCATCATTATGGGTCATTAAGAAACAACCTCTATGTGTTTCTAACACATAAGTATGATTGCGTACATCCGATTTCTCGTACCCCGCCATAGACGATAGACTCTAAGACAATGGAGTAATATTGTTGTGGCTGATCATCAAGGTTTTGCCAATTATACACACACAATGGGTTAGATCCCATACAAGCTGCATGGAGCTTAACGTAATGAAAGCGTGAAATTAACAAATGTGCAGGAGAAAAATAGGCGAAAATATCACCAAAACAAGCGAAGCGTGCTCTATGCTTGGATAAGTGCTTCCTCGAATTTGTACTCTATATTAAATAAAACCAAGTTTATGGTCCTTTTCAACTGTTATTTTCATACTTTATTCTAGTTGTACTTGTATCAATGACCGTATAGTGTACTTTTAATCTTCCATCCATTAATGCACCCCACTTTTTTTTATCAAACTAAAGATATAGCATGTGAATTACAGGTTGGAATTGTAGAACACAATGGTCCATGGTAATACATATATAGATATATATGTATGTGTGTATATATATATATGTATGTATATTCCAGAGGATTACATGCATGAGGTGATGCACGTGAACTATCAAACAAATAATAGCACAGTAAACAGAGGAAATAAAAAGTAAACAAGATAATAGGCCACTGCATGTATATCTGCCACAGCTAATTGCCAGGATTCTTCAAACGTTTCGTCAAAAATCTTCCATTATCAAATAACCACAGAGAGAGAGAAAGAAGCATCCAATTGTATAACAAAAAATAAATATCTCAAGTGGAGAGTGAACTAGAAAAATAAAGACTGCACGAAAAGCTGAAAGAAAGAGCAAAAAATAGATTGCTTCAATGAAGAAACCAGTAGCTGGTTGCGAGATTCAAGCAATTGGCGTCAATTACATGATCCACAAGACAAAGAAAGAGAACCCTTTTAAGATCTTCAGTAGAATCCATAGAAAGTGCCATCAAAATCAAGTTCAAGAACTACAGGAGCTGCCAAAAGAGAGGAACACAACAGTTTCTGATGAAGGTGTTCGACATGTGTTGAAGGATATAAATTGCAAAGCAAAACCATGGGAAATTTTAGCTATTGTTGGACCAAGTGGAGCTGGGAAATCCTCATTGCTTGAAATATTAGCGGGCAAAATCACCCCTGTAAGTGCATCAATTTTTGTTAACCAAAAGCCAATTGATAGAGCAAGTTTCAAGAAAATCTCTGGCTATGTTACACAGAAAGATACTCTGTTTCCTCTGCTTACCGTGGACGAAACTCTAATGTTTAATGCTAAACTCAGATTAAATTTACCTGAGCAAGAATTAAGATCCACAGTGAATGGATTAATGGAAGAACTTGGATTAAGTCATGTAGCAAAAACTCGAGTTGGAGATGAAAGAGTTAGAGGGATTTCTGGTGGTGAAAGAAGAAGAGTATCTATTGGTGTTGAAGTGATTCATGACCCTCGAGTCTTGATTCTTGATGAGCCAACTTCAGGACTTGACAGCACTTCTGCTTTGCAAATCATCGATATGCTCAAGAAAATGGCGGAAGTTCGAGGAAGAACGATAATTCTAAGCATTCATCAGCCAGGTTTTAGAATTGTGAAGCTCTTTAATTCAATTCTTTTATTAGCTAATGGTTCTGTTTTGCACCATGGCAGTGTCGATAAGCTTTCCCTCCGCTTGAGGCTAATGGGATTACAAATTCCTCTTCATGTAAATGTTGTCGAATTCGCAATAGATTCAATCAAGACAATGCAGCAGAATGAATCATCAAATCAGGAAATAGTACCATTGATGAATGCAACATCTCAGAGAAGAAGTGGAAGGTCCACTTTGCAGCAACTGTTTCAGCAATCAAAGGTGTTTGATGAGGAATTCTCAGATCCTGAACATGATTACGCGAATTCTAGACTGCGAGAAATCGCCATTTTGAGCGAAAGATATTGGAAAAACATTTGTAGGACTAAAGAGCTTTTTGCTTGTAGAAGCCTACAAATGATGGCCTCTGGGCTGATCCTTGGATCAATCTTTTATCGTTTGAATCATGACATTGTTGGTGCTGAGGAAAGAGTCGGTTTATTCGCGTTCGTGTTGTCACTTCTGTTATCAACCACCACAGAAGGCCTGCCAGTTTTCTTGCAAGAAAGGGGGATTCTGATGAAAGAGACCTCTTGTGGAAGCTACAGAGTCTCCTCATACTCAATTGCAAATAGTTTAGTCTATTTGCCGTTTTTGCTCATCTTGACAGTGCTATTTAGCGTTCCCCTCTATTGGATGGTGGGATTAAACAGCGATTTTCAAGCTTTCATGCATTTCGTGCTGTTGATTTGGCTAGTACTCTACACTGCCAATTCAGTAGTGGTCTGTGTTAGCACATTAGCACCAGATTTCATCGTTGGTCATTCAATGATTTGTGCAGTGATGGGATCATTCTTCCTATTTTCCGGATACTTCGTGTCTGAACATGCATTGCCAAGATACTGGCTTTTCATGCATTATATATCGTTATTCAAGTACCCGTTCGAGGGGTTGTTGATCAATGAGTTCTCAGGATCAGGATGCCTTGAATCCATGTTTGGAACTTGTGTGGCCACAGGTGAAGATGTGCTTAAAGAAGTAGGATATGGGGAGGAAAGCAGATGGAGGAATGTGTTCATAATGGTATGCTACATTGTGGTCTATAGGTTTATTGCCTATGTAATCCTAAGGTGCAGATGCTCACAGAGAGGATTCAAGGGCATCTTCACTTGAAATCATTTTGATTAGGTATTCTTTTTGTATATTTCAATGCATTCTTCATTCAGCAACACCATTCATAAATTTTTTTTGTTCAGCAGTGTTTCTTGTTCAATATTGTTGTTTGTATGCCGCTCACCCTCCCAGACCTTAACGATAGCTTTTCTGCCGTTGGAATATACTGAGTAATGATTGATTGACACTTCCATATATATGTAGCATGAAAATGTGCAAGATTGTATGTTTAAATTTCAATAACTCCCTTTCACCTCCCCCTGTTTGGAGTTGCAGATATGAAGCATGAAAGTAAGTGAAGATCACAAGAAAGAAAGGATACAAACTCAAGGCTGAAGCCAAATTGTGTAGAAGTGCATTAGGCCTATTTCTTAAATTGGTGATGAGAAGGGCTGTATAGATCTAGAAATGGCCTTGTGGTAGGGGCCACCTTTTCTTCCATAATGTTGATAGGGTAAGATTTTCATCTTTTTCTTTTTATTGTCCTTTTGTTTTAGAAGAAATGAAACTCAATGATTTGTACCCTTAGCATTATTGCTTGCAGAGGAATGGACTGCAATAGACCAATAGACTTATTAATCGTCACAAGGTCGAAAAAATAGTTTCATAAATAGGAAAAAGGAAGATAACGGACGCATGGCAAATTTAGTAGTGGCCGTGAATCAATCATTATCATATTGGTAATAAATATTAAAGCACACTGAAGTACTTTCTCGGTGCACTAGGTTCCTGTGTTTTTGTAGGATTCGGAGAAAGACCGGATCGCTTCTCGATCTGATATACGCAGGCTTACCATACACTTTGTGCAAGAGGTTGTTTACGCGGCTCAAACTCATTACCGGTCATTAAACAGCAACTTTACCAGTTGCTGCAAGGCTCGTCCTCAAATAATAAAGTACACTCGGAGGCAAACACATGCGTAGGTACAATGTGTGTGTATTTGTAGGTTATATGTGTGATATATGTACACACACACACAATATACGTACACTTTCACATACACCACATAAATATACTATGTGGGTATATTATACTTATCCCTGTGAATAGCTTGATGCATTATCTGCCTTCTACTATTTAAGTAAATTGGCACAAAATGATGAAAAATCCATTGATCAAAACCATCATCTCCATCGGTGGAAACTACGAAATCATCTCAAGACTGCCTCACCGGGAGACCGTGATACCATGTTCAATCAGTAAAACATATAATTGTATGATCTCTAGTTAAACCGTAAGGATCAAAAGATGGAAATAGCTCATTGTTAAAACAAGCGTTTTTGGACGGATCAAAGATTCGAGCAAAAAGAAAGAAAAAAACGTATAAACATATGTATGTGTGTGTTTGTATATAGATATACATATATATGAATTAATCAATGTATCGTACTCATGTAAAAGACAAGAGAGGTAAAAAAAAGGACCCGCTCTAGATGCCAGCAGTGATGGTGTTGTTGTACGTTCAATGAGAGCACAAGGATTGGTACCGAAGTATGCGGCAAAGTCAAGTTGTTCAGAACAAGGAGGCCAGTTGTCAAGATATATTGGTGGCAACTTCCAACGTTTTACAAAGATTCAAAATTCATAAAAGGAACAGTGACAAGTCTATGGCAACAAATGGACTCTCAATTTTGAACTCTGACAAAATTTAGTCACGGACCCTTTTTTTCAGATACACACATGACTACATGAGCCATGAGACCTCTTCGTTTATCCGTTGTCCCTTGACTTCCTTTGTTTTGCCAATCGCATGTTAACTCACCGACCGCTTAGTACAACTACGTAGGGTGCTGGTGTTTTTTCCGATGGATAGGGTTGTATTGCCACAACTAGAGACTTCTTAGTCTCCATAAATTTTATAAAAGATGTAACTCATGTGTTTCAACGTCTCATTAGATAAAAAGAACTGTACTTGGTGTCTATACAACAACAACACATACCCGGTATATCTAACGACATCAAAAGCTATCGCTATAATCTGGAAAGGATGAGAGTTTGATTTCAGTGAAACCCTAAGCTATCGCTAGAGTATGGAGAGGATGAGAGTTTGATTTCAGTGAAACTCTCGGCTCTATATGTACCTGCATAAATGACACAATAATATGGATACGGTGTGCTAGTGTGTTAGTGAAGGAATTTAGTAAATACAAATAGAATGCTTTCAATATTAAAGTATTTATATCATGTATATGCACATATAATGAAAGACAGGAAAAAAAAACAAAAAAGGCAAAATCAATCTAAAGTGCTTAGCGTATCCAAGCTCCTAAGTATACTTTAAGATGACTCTATATCCTGTCTAAAAACTTGTTAACTTTAATCTTATGTCTCAATGATACTCCTACCATGTACTTATTGTCTATAAAAAATCCAAATCCAATGCGAAACTATCTAATTTACTGACGGAGCTAGCGCATGATTCTGATGTCCATACTACGACTATCACAACTTAAACATGCTTGAAGTGCAATCTACTATCTTAGTACTTTAGCTCATGAGACACTAATGGTCTTTTTCTTTCCCATGCTTTTAATCACATCTTTCATACAATGGTTATACCAAATTACTACAACATGATATAGGAAACATACATCAATATATTGCATAAGTTCGAATAAAATTAAGGAAACCAATAAAACAATTCTTTCTTGTCCCTTGTCAACATTTATGCCCAAAATGGCAATACAGCTCAAGAAAATCATCACTAATGGATGAATTTCAAATATTCCAGACCCATGCAACATAAGCAGACACATGTATGCTAACCACATGCTACAATCAATAAGGTAACGTGCGGGACAAATTCTATATTAAAGAATATATCGATAGAATTATGTCATTCCGAGAGTATTTTCCAATCCGAATACCAACTGAGCTATGACCTATGAGTAATAGAATATGTTATTCATCCATGATGCATATATTTTGACTGTGGACACAATTTGTGATAATTATGGACACAAATTGGCTTGTTACATACAGTTAATATACTTTATTACAACAAACACACCCTATTCCCCATATTAATTCTCTTTGAAAAAACTATTTCAAATTTATCATTTTGTTTCGATCTTAGTTTGTGTAATTATGGTGGTTGGTCCCAGTAATCAGTCATCACCAGAAGAGTAAAAAAAAAAAGTGGGTGAAGGATACGTTAGTCAAATTGATAACACTAACAACAATTACCGTTCCTGAAGGTAATTTGCACATTCACCTATTAAAACAAAAACACACCCACCCGTCGTCTCCAGAACATAGCATGTTCGCAAGAGGTAATCACCTTAAAAGTGTGAGGTTGGGAGTTCGAATCTTACATTTGTGGAGAATTACATTGATTGGGGAATTACATTGGTTGGTGAGGTTGGGAGTTCGAATCCTGCATTTGTGGAGAATTACATTGATTGGGGAATTACATTGGTTGGATTCCATAATGTTGTACATGTGTATATAACATATCCGTCTGAATCTATCATATTCTTGATTTATATTCATATGACATATCTTTTGCATGAATCTATCATATTCTTGATTTATACCCCTATAACCCATTATATCCCTATAACCTATCCTTTGCCCGAATCTATCATATTTTCGAATCTATCATATTCTTGATTTATTTATAACCTATCCTTTGCCCGAATCTATCATATTCTTGATTTATATCCCTATAACCTATTCTTTGCCCGAATCTATTATATTCTTGATTTATATCCATATAACATATCTTCCTTTGCCTGAATCTATCATATTCTTCATTTATATCCCTACAACCTATCTTTTGCCTAAATCTATCATATTCTTGATTTATATCCTTGCATTTTCTTTCTCACTTGATTTATATCCCTGTGAGACCGGAGTTGGTGGTTTCCGATATGTTCATTATTTCTTCTTTGTGTATAAGCCTAAAACATCAATACAAACTATAACTCTATCTAAACATCAATAGCGTTTTTTGGAAAATGTTATTAGAGAAAAGTTCACTGTAAAGATTAAAATCAGGTAGCCTACTGACCATTACAATTACCGTTCCTCAAGGTAATTTGCACATTACCTATCAAAACAAACACACATATACATATATATATATATACATATATATATACATACATATATATATATATATATATATATATATATTCATATATATGTATATATATATATTCATATATACATATATATGTATATATATATACATATATATGTATATATATATATATGTATATATATGTATATATACATATATATGTATATATGTATATACATATATATATATATGTATATATATATATGTATACATATATATATATGAATATATATATATATATATTCATATATATATATATATATATATATATATATGTATATATATATATATATATGAATATATATATATATATATATATATTCATATATATGTATATCGTGTTTTTTTCTTTGTGGAGGTAGGAGCACCTATGAGTTGGTTAGTCCAAGTGGGCGACTTCCAAAATCTTCGCCGCGTCTTCTCCGTATAAAAAGATTCCCGCCACGTTCATCACAATTCCTCTCCCTCTGGGGCATATTGCTTTCGCGTTTCAGGAGCGTATTTTATTTATATATTTAATCATGGCGCAGCGCAGCTGGATTTTCCCATGCTTTTTCAAATTTCAGATCCTTTTCTTTTCCGCATCGCTGTTCCGATTCAGTTTTCTTCCTTCTACTTGGAAAGATTTTCCTCATCCCTAGAGTTTCTTCCTTCTTCTCCAGGTTCGTTCTGCGTTTGACTCTTCCTTTCTGCTCCTGCCTTTCTCTGGAATCAAATTCAGGAGTGACGCGTGATGGTAATTGTGATTAATCTGTTCTCTCTCTCTCTCTCTCTCTCTCTCTCTCTCTCTCTCTCTCTCTCTCGGTATTATTGGTGGATTGTGCCTTTTTATTTTTTCTGGTCTTTTTGCTAATATTGTGTTAAGATGCATGAATTTGATCATCCAAGTAATAAATTAGGATTGGTTGTTAGTTATTGAAAATTTGTTTATGTGAATGTGTTTTAATATAACTGGGAGGAACTTCATTGTTTTGGTAATTTCCCTTTGGTACTAAGTTAATACAATACGTTGGATTTATATGTCCAACTCACTCGAAGAATATTGTTATGCTAGCATTTTACCTCTATTAGAACACTGCTAAAATTATGCCAATTGTCTTGTAGTCTTTCTGACTTTTATTCTCCTTTGCATTCTTGTTTTCCTTGTCCAGGGTTTTTTTAGGGACAGTGCCTCAGAATACAGATTTTTTGGGTATGAAAGTGAGTCATACTGTTAATGACTTACTAGCTACACAATGACTGACTTGAGCATTTCATTGTTAAGGCTGCTGGTCAGCTCAAATGCCTATGGTGCGTATATACTGGGATGGGCAATTACAGGATCATTTGGAATCTTTGCTCTAACTTTGGCATTCCTGAAATGGCAGAGAAGAGCGTCTCTGACATGGTTAAAGGCTGCTGCTAGAGCAAAGGAGAAGGCATGGAAGAAGCTAAAGGTCCCACTATCTTCGCATACTTGGTTAGAAGATTTTTCTTCTGGAGCTCAATCGTCAACATGCTGCGTTTGCCTGAATTCCCTCGTCTTCCCCCAAAATTTGGGTCCATCTACTGTTCATCGTTGCTCTATTTGTGGGGTTACTGCTCATTTCTCTTGTTCACATCTTGCAACGAAGGATTGCAAGTGTGTAGCACAAGTTGGTTCCAGCCATTTGCGACACCAGTGGTCAGAAAGATGGTATAATCAGGATGACTATCCTGAGACATCTGCGTTTTGCAATTACTGTGAGGAACCGTGTGGTATTCCTTTCATTGATGCATCTCCAACATGGCATTGTTTATGGTGCCAACGTCTTGTACATGTTAGATGCCATGCAAAAATGTTAAAGGAATTTGGCGATATATGTGATCTGGGTCCTTTAAAAAGAATTATTCTTTCGCCTCTTTCTGTGAAAGATACAACAGGTGAGCTAAGTGTCCAAGAGATGCTTAGTTCCGCAGCAGAAGATATCAATCCTGCCTTTGTTGACGGGCAGACAAGAAGAAAGCGTAGTCGTAGCAAGAATGGAAGTAGCTGTTCCATGAATGGAAAGATACATGACAATCATGTTGCTAAAAAGGTCCTGGGTTGCATGCTTAATGGTATTGTTGGGCTTCAGAAATCTAATTGTAAGAAGAGACATGAAAAGTTGAAGGACACCAATCAGAATGGCTTTCTGCCGAAGATTAATGGAAGTTCTGCCATTAGCAAAAAGTATACACTGGTGGACTTGCCTAAGGATGCAAGACCACTTCTAGTCTTTATCAATACAAAGAGTGGAGCACAAAATGGTCCTTTGCTTAAGTGCAGATTGAATATGCTATTGAACCCCGTACAGGTGCTTTTCTGATATGGATTTCTGTTGTCATAGAGATTTAAAATGATTACAACATTATCCCCCTGCTGATTTATGCTTATTCATGCTTCTTTTGCAAATGTCTCACCCCGCATGAATGTGCATGTTAATTGGCATTGCGTAAAAGAATGATTACTGGACCCAAATGCTTATAGGTGGTTATATGCTTTCATCAGTTGGATGTTTCAGTTTATCCAGCTTCTTAGTTGACAGTAGGATTTATTGGAGTGACCTTTCAACCATTTTACTTGCAATAAGTTTGTTTTTGTATGAATGTTACTTCATCAAAATGCTAACAGACTGACCTAAAAAGTTTCTTAGCGACAAAATCATTCAAATCTAAAAAGTTCAGTATGGCCTTGACTGAATGATTGCCTTCAATTAGCTTGACCTTGTAGGTATTCGGTTGCTAGATACAATTTTTCTGGGAATATTGACTGGCCTGATTTTCTTTATGTAGATTTCAAGCTGTGAGAATGACACTTCGTAAAGCATTCTGTATTTTTTTTAATTCTTTTCCCCCACTCTTTTTGGGTATGATGCATGTTATAGCATTCCTACTTTCAGGTTAAAGATGTCAGAGGTGTCATGTAAGTTAACCTTCTGTGGCAGGTATTTGAGATTAATTCCTCTCAAGGGCCTGAGGTAGGCTTGAAGTTTTTCAGTAATGTTCAATATTTTAGGGTCTTGGTATGTGGTGGAGATGGGACTATTGCCTGGGTCCTTGATGCGATTACAAGGCTGAATTTTGAATCTCCTCCACCAGTTGCTGCACTTCCTTTAGGAACAGGAAATGATTTGTCTCAAGTGCTGAGATGGGGATGTGGATTTTCAACCATTGACAGAAATGGCGGATTAAGCAGTTTTTTGCATGACATAGACCAAGCAGCTGTGACTATGCTGGATCGCTGGAAAGTTAATACAACTCAGGATGGTTCAAGTATTATGCAAACAAAGTTTATGATGAACTATTTAGGTACCTTCGCTGTTATTCCTCTCTTAGATTTCCTTGTCATGAAGCTAAATTCTTTTGAAGAATACTTCAAAGTCTACACAAAGGTGTATTTATTAATTAATTTATATATTTATTTTGGACCTTGCAAGTCTGACTTAAATAGTTACACTTCAGTAGCAGATGTCCTCCTACCTGTTGAATCACTTCTTTCTTGAATTATGTAGGCATTGGTTGTGACGCAAAGGTGGCGTATGATTTTCACATGGACCGTGAGGAAAATCCTACTAAATTTTGTAGTCAGGTGGATAAATTTTGCGTCCAATCTTTCATTGTTCTATTTCTTTTCTTCACAGAATATTGTTATATGCATTATTAATTTCATTTGAGTAAAGCTAATTTCTTTCTTTTCTTCCTTCTATAATGTTCCCAAAGCAGTTCGTTAATAAACTGCGATATATGAAAGAAGGGGCCAAAGACATACTTGATAGAACTTGTGCAGACTTGCCTTGGATACTGAGGCTGGAAGTAGATGGAAAATACATAGAGATCCCTGAGGTACACAATTATATCCTCTAGACCAGAGCTTTTATTCAGTACGATTCCCTAATGCTGTTCAGTCATCCAGGATGCTGAGGGTTTGATTGTGCTCAACATTGGTAGCTATATGGGTGGAGTCGATCTCTGGCAAAACGATTATGAGCATGATGATGAATACAATCATCAATATATGCATGATAAAGTGCTTGAAGTTGTATGCATTTCTGGGGCATGGCATCTTGGCAAACTACAGGTATTTATTTCTTACTTACTCCTCAAGTTTATGATTATCTCCATCTACTCTTGATGTATCTGAAATTTGTCAACCATCATTTTTTCCTATTATTTTTATGTTTTTTGAAGGATTGTACTATTTCATTCGGAGAAGAATTTCTTTGTGGTTTCTCCTTTTCTTTTTCCCTTCTTTTTCATATTCACTGTAGTCATGCATACACTGTTCCATCTCATGCATGCGTTGTGCCCTGTAAATTCCTGCCGCTACCAAGTTCCTCTGATGGTGGATACTTGGGATTGAATGTCTGACTATAAGCTATGTCATTTCTCTTGAGTACAACTTTGATTGTGCTACTGGAGTTGTATGGTGGAGTAAGAGATGGAATAAAATGAGAATCTCTGTGTTGCAGCTGCACTTTTGGACTCAACATTACCAGCGCCAGAAGGAAGTCCTTTTAATAATGGAATCATGATTTTTCTTATGGTCTGGCAATCGACGATTATTAATTGATTTCTGCAGCAGCTTTTGTTTCTGTATAACTAGTTAAGAAACCTAGCTGAGTATTCAGTTCAACAATCTTAGAAGCACATTTCCTTTCCATTTCCAATGGAGTTAAGGACACATTCTTCCTTAACTTTAGAATATGATGAAATAAAGCAAAATGACTCTCTAAATTGGCTGCGCTTCTTATATTGTGAAGTAGCAGTTGATCGACACGCGATTTTCATTATGGGTCATCGGGAAACAACTTCTATGTGTTTCTAACACATGTGTATGGTTGCGTACATCCGACTCCTCCATACTCCGCTATAAGCGGGAGCCTCTAAGGCAATGGGGTAATGTTGTTGTTGTTGTAATCTACGAAGCACAGTTCTTCTTGTCTCCGGAAATTTGTACTTGAATTTTTCATCAGAAAGATTTTTCTCTCAAATACATCTTTTTCTCATATTTCTTTGTGCTTAAGAATTGTTCATCCATTAGCTCTTGATCTTGGTTCTCTCTTGTTGCTCCTGGTTCTGAAGGTTTGTGTCGGTAACAAGGTCATAAGCATTTGGTTAGTAATGTCGTGAACTTGCTCTGAAGCTTCTCCAAGAAGAAACCAATTGCAATTCCTGAACTTGCCTCCGTTCCTACCTACCGCCTACTTGTGGCCCAGGCTTGTTTTAGTGTCCTTGTTAAGAGAACTTGAGAATTACTTTCTGAAGAATGTTTAAAATTCAAATTGGATTGAAGGGGACTATGTTTTTGTTAGCTGGATTGTGCTGGTTTTTTACTGCTGTTGGGTGTTCCTCTATTTGCATCTGACAAATTAACTATGATTCATTAAGTCATATTAGAAGAAAATATAGATACAATAGGCCAAAAGAGAAACTTTCTACGTATGCAGTGCTAAGGTCTGCCAATCTTTTGTGCAGGTTGGACTCTCACAAGCAAGGAGGTTAGCCCAGGGGAAAACAATAAGAATACATATCTCCAGTCCATTTCCTGTTCAAATCGATGGGGAACCTTTTATTCATAAATCTGGATGTTTAGAGATTACACACCATGAGCAGGTATATGAGCTTGCTTATTAACGTTTTTTTAATATGTATTTTTCTGCTATGGTATACAAAATAATCATCCACCTTTTATTCATAAATCTGGATGTTTAGAGATTACACACCATGAGCAGGTATATGAGCTTGCTTATTAACGTTTTTTTTAATATGTATTTTTCTGCTATGGTATACAAAATAATCATCCACTCGCATTTCTCTTTCCTATTTGAACCTAAGTGTGTTAAGTATAACTTAAGTTGCAATAGGGCTGAGGAGCATGATTAAAAAAAAAAAAAATTGGATAAAACATTTTCTTTCTGAACTTCATTAGCCATTCCATCTACCTCGTCCTCGTAATTTGTATCATGGACATCGGTTTGGACCTTCAATCTCAATTTTTAAGATGCTGACATATAGCTCAGAGAATTGTACTTAGGTTACACCTTATTATGATGCGTGATTGTATTCACCAATGATTAACAGAGAAAGTTTATATACCTTCTGGCTTCGTCTGCCATCAATTTTTTCCTTGGAAACACAATTGTATGCCTGAACATTCACTAAACCTTAATGTTGTGTAGTCAGACTGGAACTTTTGCATTCATGAGCGATTGATTATGTTTTCATATACAATATGAGTTATAGTTCTACCTGTTGTGCTTTGTGGAGCCATCAGCGAATATAGTGAAAATTTTCGTCTTCTGCCTACCATCAGGTGTTTATGCTTAGAAGAACATCAAGTTCAGCGGAGCCAAGAGGTCATGCGGCTGCCATTATGACTGAGGTATTGTTGGATGCAGAAAGCAAAGGAATCATTAACACATACCAAAAGAAACAACTCCTTCGCCAGTTGGCTATTGAGCTTTCCTAATTTCTTCGCCGGTACATTGATCCCATCCATCTCCACGTTTATTCCACTCATGCATCTTCGGCCCGCCTCTTCTCTTTTATCCCCTTGTACTTGATTCTACTGAAAATTACTCGAAAGAGAAGTTAAAGTTTTGTAATGGCTGATATATTGGTAGATAGCTAAAACGAAAAAGACTGAAGAGCTTCCTTTTGAACATAGAGATAACGACATGTATCACAACCATTAGTCGGGCAATGATACTAGTCAAAATGGGTATGGTGGAAACTACAGAGGGATTTGTCATGTCTACGTACTGCCAGTGAAGTGAAGACCAAGTATTCTTAGGATTCATCTTCCATGGGCGACAAGTAGATGGTTTTTGTCACGGGGGACAATGCACAATATTGTACATCTTCTTTTATGAGAATATTTTGGCGGATATGGATTTTCTGATCCACTTCCTATACAATTCACTAACATTTTTAATTAGATATAGTCACTAGTTCATGTTTCTTATAGATAATTTTGATATTATTGGTTGTCATAGATAATGAGAAATTTTTGTAGATTTGCTTTAACTTCCGATGAAGACAGCAAGCATTTGGTCAGTCCGACAATCTATAGGATTCGATTAGATGGACTGACTGCTTTTGGGAAAGTGATTGGAATTAAAAGGGGGGATAGATAATGATAATTGTAATGTCCCAATACGAGTATCATCCCAACACGAGTAACAACTTGAGAAAATTGTTAAGGATGAGATGGATAATGCTGCTCGATTGTTCGGTCAACAGCTACCTTGAATGTTACTACAGTAATCATCTAACTTTGAATATGGAGATTGACTTTGAATCTTGTCAAGATTCTATTTTGGATTTGGATCAAGTTTAGGTTTGTTTAAGAACCGACTAAGACACATCACCCTGATTTACATCTTCTTATAAAATTATCGGATTTAAGGGTTAAAAAATTTTCTTAGCAAAATCAATAGTTCATTTCCCAATGTATGTCACTTCCTCTTTCTGTCGCTATGCAATTACTGACGTTGGCTTTTCAAAAGCTACACTTGTACTGTCCCTCATATAGCAAGCCTAGGAAAGAGGGACAAATATATGTCACATATTTTATTTTTTTCCAATGTGAAGCTATACGTTAGCCTTCAATTTTTTTAACCTTTTTCTTTTTCATAGTAGAAATTGAATAACACGCATGCATTTGTGATACAATGGAGATACTGAAGGGAACAGTTGCCTTGCTTTGGAAACTTCATTAACACAAATTCATCTTTCTCCATCAGCTTGGAAATTCGTAGCATTTAAGATGAGGTGCAATAGTGTTTCAGACATTATTATTAAAAAAAGGAAGTCCACACCTGGATCTATGTACCCGTGAAAATCGCTCCTTGGTCTTCAAGTTTATATTTGCCATGGAATCTCTCTCTATATACATATAACTTCTGTTTTGTTATAACATATAGGTATGATTACGTACATTTAACCTTTCATAGGTGTGATTGCGTACATCTAACCTTTCATACTTCACCATACACAAAAGATTCTAAAATAATGGGGTAAAGTTTTTGTTGTTGCATCAGCTATTTATGCCATAAAGAATGGTAATTGACTTTACCATCATTGGTTCATTATGCCTCAACACACAGAACCAAAGAAGTGCACTTATCACAAGGGACAAAAAGTGGCCACAAGTAGACTTACATGTAAATAAATGTCCTGCCCCTACCAGAAATCTGGAAAGTGACTAGGCCTCCAACCATATTGCCCATATCATATCTTCATGATTTATAATCAGCTCTAGAGATATACTACTAATTAATTACTTATTTTAGGAATAAAATTGTTGTTTTTTTTGGCACTTCTTTGTAATGGGTTTTTGGTACTTAACGTTAATTCTCAAAAGTATCAAAGTTAATATGAATCAATGTGCGTTTTTCTATTCTTGAAACTCATAATAGTCGATCAAATTTTAAAAACTTGTGGACGTGATGTTTTGCAAGTGTTGATATGGTTTCATATTGCGTTAATATAAAGCATTCTAGAAGATTATGCTTTTTATTTTTAGTTCTTGGATTGGCTATCTAATGAAGTATCTCCTCATTTGAATAACATATTACATTTCCTTGCAAAAACTTTATAATGGAATTACCTGTTTGGTAGATTACAGCTGACAATGGTCCCGAAAAGAAAATTATCCTAACACCGTTCCACAATGATATTCAATACAAATCTAGTTCTAAATTCTAACCATGATAGCCATAAAATACACGATTTCATGGGATCTTCTCTATCAAGCTTTCTAATTTAATGCCATTTACGGATCGAATTTCAAATATTTAAATAAACTTTATCCTATGGCATCGATATAATCGTTTCAGGTAAGTGATAGAATAGGTTTAGGGTATAGGTCGGTCGGTATTCAGATTACGTTATTACATTAGAAAAACGCAGGTTCGAACCAGTACGCAAACATTATTATTGCAACACTGTTATCTGAGTCAGTACTAGCTTAGGCTATAATATCCGGTCCAATTGTTTTAAAGTGTTGCTAGTCTAATTTGTACTAGGCACCGTGTGAGTTAATCAGGTAAAAACCTGACCAAGTTAGTATATCATTGAATTTCTGATTTATATTCTTTACTAATCTTTTTGAAACTAGAAAGGTGAAACACAAGATCTAAGAATGATATTTTTACACTGGAGCTAAGTGATAGAATCATGACTTGAAAAATGAAAAAGAAAAGAAAAGTTACACATCTGACTTGTTTATTATTTCTTTATAAAACAGACAAAATGATTCGACAAAAGACATTAAATTTTACATGTTTGTTTCACAACCAAAAAGCCCATTTTTTTGAACGTTTAGATCATACGTCTAGACTTGAGCAACTAAAGAAATTTGAAACGAGGAGATTTGGCAAGGAGAATGGTACAGTTTTTTTTTTTTTTTTTTTTTTTTTTTTTGGGGGGGGGGGGGGGGGGTTTAACATGGTCACGAAACCACAGGCACAAAATTTCACATCCAATCTTACACTTGCTTCATGACAGAGTGACATCTTTTCCTTCTGAAATAACCATTTGAGGGATGACACAACACAAAGGATTCTTATATAATTTCTCAAGAAATAGTAACTTGCCAGACTCCTCCAGATCTTCCATTCCACATACTAGCTTTTGTCCAAAATGTCGATCTTGATTTACTAAAATGTTATCTTATGTGTGTTTTTTTTTTCCGAAAACTATGAGCTCCTTTATGTTGACATATGTGGTGTATTTAAATAAGCAATTAAAATATGTAGTAAACCATTAAAATATATTTACAATGTACTACTACATACAATTGATCAGTTACATTAAAAGGGTACAGAATACTCCTCGCCTTCCCACTTTGCATGATGGCATATCGATGAAAAAGGACTTCTTAGCGAGTCGGAAACCCTCTTCTCTTCAAGAATATAACCAAAACATACAATAAAAATGACACAACATACATAAAAAACAAAAATTACATATAATCCTTCAAGATATTAAACTTCAGCCCATGGAAGAGACACGTACAAGCCCCCCCAAAGACTTACGTATCTCAGTTGTTACTTGGATCATATATTAGATCCAAGAATATCAATTCGAATATTGACAGCTACAATGGCTTGTTTGCCGATAGCTCGAGAACAAATTTAGACTCATACAACAAGTTGTGGGCCTATCACTTAAGATTCTGTTAAATGACTTGATTTACCTAATCTATGACTCTCATAGTCAAAGTATGATTTTTTTTTATTAAAAAAACGTACAAGAAGAGATTGCCACGAGAAGAGAAATTAACAGACGTTATCAGAAAGTAGAATATGACTCTTCATTCTAAATCAGGTTTTTTTCCACCGGTACAAGTAAAATCCAACGTGTAGGAATGGGGTTTGACTACACAAAATTAATAGCCAATTAAATCACAGTGTAAGAAGAAATGTGAAATTCTCAGAAATTAGTGGAAAGTCTTATCACCTCTTCGGCCATCCCCATAATCTGCTCTCAGGCAACTGCAACAATTATACCAAAGGAAAGAGATCAAAGAAACAAAAGAATGAAATATATTAGAAAAATCAAATGCATGAGAAGATGAAGAAGCCGAGTTACAATTTGAAACCAAAAAAAAAAATGAAAAAGCGAGGAAAAAGAAACCAAAACACAATTACCTGGTTGCCTGATTTGGTAAAGTAAGAATGCTAATTGGGTCAAGAAAATGCTACAAACATTTCGAAGCAGATGAGGGTTGCGGGGAATGAAGCCTGGTCCGAGAGTCATTGAGGGATATATAGATATAAAAAAACATATACATACATATATATATGTGTGTGTGTTTGTGTATATATATGTTATGAACAATTATCAACTCCATGACCTCGAGCCAGACAACAATCCTCTCAACCATGCCTTGATGATCAAGAAGCACCCCTTTTCGGACAACATGCACATGAAAATGTATGTTTATTGTTTGAGGGGAATGAAGCCTGGTCCGAAGCTTTCAAGAAAACTTCTCTTCTTCTATAATTCCGAGGCTCACTCTATAGCCTCGAGCCAGCCAACATTCCCCTCAACACAACCACTCTATCTACCCCACCCCACCCCCAAGTTTCTTGAAGGCTTAGAATATGCCTTCGAAAACCCTACAGCAAGCGCATTTATAACGGGAGAGGAAAAAAGAGAGAGAGGTGGTGGTGTGTGAGAAGTGAGGTGTTTTTGTGGTGTGGTATAAAGTGTGTATATTTATAATAGAAACACACATACCAACAGCAACTGAGCAGCTCTAATTGTGCTTATGATTCAGATGTTGATGCTAAATTAGCTCTGCAAAGTCGAATTTTGAGGAAGAAAAACTTTGCATGTTGCAATAATTATGGTGACGTTCAAATGACTCTCTGTTGGTACCTGAGCCGGACTAGTTTTATTATACGACTGATAATAAGTGGTCGTCTGTTCATCTATGTTTGTAGAAACAATAACTTGTATTGCATATTTTAAAATTATATATTTTGAATCATCTAATTTCGATTTTCGGTTACAAGTAGATATTTTATAAGTTTTCTATAGATAGAAAGAACATGTATGGCACACTATATGTGAAGACACAAACCCCTTCTCATACCAATTAAAGGGCGTTTCCCGGTGAACTAGATTCATACATTTGTGCAGGGTCTGGAAAGTGGAATGGGATTCCCTAACCCTCTTTTTCCTCACCTCTTTGTGACCGCCTGACACGTGGCAGTCAGGGGGTGGTGAGGCTAGATACGGGTCAACAGTCAGGGGGGTGGTGAGGCTAGATGCGTGTGACCCGCATCTAGCCTCACCACCCCCTGACTGTCACGTGTCGCGCGGTCCTTTGTTACCGCCCATGTGGGGCGGTTAGGGGATCCTATCCCCTGGAAAGGAGACGGATCGTTTTGCGATCTGATTTACGCAGTTTTACGCTACACTTTATGCAAGAGGCTGTTTTTGCAGCTCGAACCTGTGACTTCAAGGTCAAAAAGCAAGAACCAGCCGTAACCATGTTGTTCCCTTCTTGTTTAGCTACATCTCAAAATCATTTGCAAGGTTTTTATGTGTATCAGAGGGTAAGGCTCGTGTTGTTTCCTTCCATGTAATAATGGTTTTCTTCCACCAAAATTAATAAAATCCTAAACTACTATCTCCTTTTATTGCCAAAGAAAAAAAGTATTTAACACATACTATAGTTTATACATGATGTATTTAGTTTTAGAAGTTGAACATGTCATTGTATCTTTAGAAATTTAACAAGTACAGAAGCAACTATTGGAGTCCTTAATCAGTAAAAGATATAAAAATTAGGTGTGAAACTTTTCTAGACATTATCATATCGCTAATTAATGTGACATTATCTTTAGTTTGTATATATTATATTGATTAAATACAATCTATTAAAATGTTTGAAGTTTTCTCATAGATCACAGTAAAACTATAGTTGTATGTTTGTGTACCGTTGCACATTTCCATGGCTCCTGATTTAAAAGCTCTTTGTACGTTGTCCCATGTTCACTAATTTCACTACCTGAAGGGTATTGTACTGGCTGCTAGTAGAAGATTAACTTTATTGCTTTACTTTCATTTCCTAGGTCATATGTGTCTCAAATATGACTAGTGGAGTCAACGGTCACCCCTTTATGTACGTACAATTGTAGGTTACTTTATGGGTATCAAAAACATTCTAGTAGTAAACTTTGTATATCTATTTTTTTAGGACGTAGTTCATTAGTACTCAAATTGTTTAAAGTTCAATTAATTGGGTTGCTAGTTATTTTATAGATAACAAGTTATAATAACGAAATTTTAATGGTTTAGTTTGGCCAATAAATCAAGTTATTATCTATTTAATAGGCAAGACACAATACCAAAAATCATAGCTGTCTTTCTTTACATGCTAAAGGTAAAAAGAAAAAAAGAAAACAGGGAGAGGTCGTCTCCTTTCTTTGCCTTCAACGAAGTAGAGTAAAAAAAAAAAAAAAAGAAAGATTTTCTTCTTTTAAGTAAGAGAATCCAATAGAATCCAAGAATCCAGTAAGGGAGGCTAGCACTTTTTAATGTTGATGTTTGGATTCTCATCTCATCACTTCTTGTGTATGGATATATTTGAAAAGATCATTGTAGAATAAGAAACATCATGATGGTGTGATAAAAGTTTTAATCTTTCTATTAAATTTTAAGTTTTATGCGATAAAACACGAATATCGACGCCCTTACTTAAACTTTTGATAACCAAAAAAGGAGAAAAAAAATGAAAAGCCCAAATACAATTACATTAAGGTTTTATGTATCAGAAGATGTTTAGTCACATTTCTGTAGGAGTGCAAGTTTTAACCCCCTCCCTCCTCCCATATACACGTAGTGAGTGGTATTATTGTGTCATTTATGCAGGTACATATAAAGTCGGGGGTTTCACTTGAAGCCAACTCTCTATTCCTTGTGATAGAGGTATTGTTTGCCTGCTGCTTACCCTCCCCAGGCCTTAGTGATAACTTTTGCTTTCGTTGGGATATATTGAATACGATTGTTGATGATGTTGATGACAATCATGTTTCATGTAGAATCCATCCAGGTGTAACTAGTAGTGGTAAATAAGAAGAATATTGGGCACTTTCAGTGAAGCAATAACCTTGTAACCATGAGAAAAGGAGTCAACTTTGACATGACACCTTCACCCTTTCCAAAACACTTTTCATTAAATTCACCTCACACCTTGTTTCTTTAACCCCTTCAGCTCCATTTATCTTCCAAACCACCCCCTCTCCCCCCCCCCCC
>AP025040.1:3057927-3197003 GCA_036186865.1 Eustoma russellianum | reverse complement strand
CCCCCCCCCCCCCCCCCCCCTCTCCTACCTCACCAAATCATAGTGTGGCTCGAAGGTGATGGTGATTTTGCAGCTAAAATTAAACATTTAGCAGTTTCTCGACTGTCAAATTCTCTTTTGTAAAGCGTACTGGGCAATATGATGCTACGACAGATTTGAAACTGAATGAAGATCATGAATTTCTCAACCAAAAAAAAGCTCAAATAAGGAACAAAAATATAATATAAACTTCAGTAACTTTTCGCTTTTCAAGGTTGTCCTTACTGACTGATACTAGAAGCTGGCTGGCAGTTGACAAGAAAATATTAAGTCAATTATTTCACAAATTCTATGAGTCATATGATATATATTCTATCAGCCCAAAAAAAATATTTTTGTGGTTAATTTTTAAATATAGTATTATTTACAATACATTTAGAGTCAACTCTGACAATATTTTTGAGACTCGAGGGTATTTCATGAAGATCAATTAAAATAAGTACATCATTCAATAATCAGTGTATACGGACAACGTTATTTTATGATCTGCATACTAGTCTCTCCTTTAGACAAAAAAAAAACATTACCAAAACAACAAAAGTATCATTTTAGAAATTTGTTTGCACATAATTCAGGATTACATATATGAGACAAAGTACGTGCATAATATAACTTGTTTTAGTTGACTCTTGAATGTTTTGGTATACTGTAATTATTATTATTATTATTATTATTATTATTATTATTATTATTATTATTATTATTATTATTATTATTGTTATTGTTATTGTTATTGTTATTTTTTTTCCTTATGAAGATGTATGACTAACATGGGTAAACTATCAAACACACAGAACAATACAAAGGGAAGAATTTAAAGAGCCATTTTACACGGATGACAAAATATGAGGCCTCCAATCACGCGACGCCACGTGTACAAAAGAACATTTTTTTAAAAAAAAGAAAAAAAAAAGTAAACAGCGAGTCCTTTTGTACATGTGGCGTTGCGTGATTAAAGGTCTTATATTTTGCCTCATACGAGACATTCTCAGATCTCATCCGCATTTTACAGTAGAAGGGGAGGAGGACAGGGACAGAGGCAACACTCAGGTCATACTTAAATGCATTTTCTTCTCAGACTTTCATCATTACCTCATTATTTTCAGCTTCTCCCTTTCTCACTTTCCAACTCCCTTGTACCATCCGATTCCCTCATGCCTACCCACAATTCACTGCACCCCCCCCCCCATTCACTGCCCCCCCCCATCTTTCTTTTTTAATTTCCCAACTCTTTTGAAAATGAAAATGTCTGGAATATTAAGGCTTTTGAGATGATATAATATATAAATATGATTGTTTTAAGATATGTTTGTGTCATTAACTTTTTGAAAAGGTTTCTACAGTAACTTATGAAAAATTTAATATGATATTCGTTTTAATTCTCTTAACGAGTTTTTTTTACCATGGTTATTCCAAACGATGAGTGCATCAAAACTTTTTACAACCGGTAAGAGATAAATTGCTGAGTAAGACATAGTCCTAGTCAGAGGATAGATGCTCTGTACGCATTTTCGAGTGTGTATCTTGGAGCAAAAGACCAAATCTCTGGCTCTGAGGTTTCATCCGCCCCAGTTCCAAAGAGCATAATGGAGGATGCAAATCAGAAGCTTAGCGGTCTCCTAGTTTAATGAGGTTTTATACAAAAAGTCGACATATAGTGTTTACTGCAAATTAAACTTTTGACCCAGCATCATTGAAACACCCATAGAGTGTGTATCTATATATATGGGTGGCCTGGGGACTAGTCATAGATACAATACCATTAAGATTAGAGGAAGCATGGTGTTCCTCATAACAGAGGGAAAAAATGAGTGAACGAAAAAAAACGTATAGAGAAAGAAACATTATAATATTTATAAAATGCACTTCATGAAACAATGATAAACTTTGAAATTACTCTATTAGACTTTCTTCTTTCTTATACAACTTAATAACGAGAAATAGTGCCAGTCTTTAGCTTGGCATAACTTAAGAAGGAATATAAGAAATTTTACCTCTTTTTTTTTTTTTTTTTGAAAAGCACCTCCTTTCTAATATTTTTTTTTTCCTTTCCTTCTGCATTCAAGTTATTTGAGCTACCTGTAACGGCTACAATTTCCTCCGTAAAACACGTCTTGCAAGAAGACAAAGGTTGTGGAAGTAAACAATCTCAACCGTTAAAATTTTGAATCCAATGACTCTGGAGGCGTTTCTCAGAAACCGGAAATGTCGGTGTCAGCGGGAGAGAAGGATTGGAAATCAAGAAAATGGCAATATTGCCCGGATGAGATCACAAGAGGCCTTATATGAGTCAAAATATGAGGCTTCCAATCACGCGACGCCACGTGTACAAAAGGGCCCGCTGCACTTTTTTTCTTTTTTTTTAAAAAAAAAAGACTTTTTTGTACATGTGGCGCCGCGCGATTGGAGACCTCATATTTTGTTCATATAAAGCCTCTTGTGATCTCATCCGAATATGGCCTATCCATTTTTGTCACATGCGTCCCTTTTGCTTAGACCATTAAAAATTTAAACTCATCATTTGATCCTTTAACTAGCTTATATTTAAATTATGTTCCTTTTAAAACGTTATAAAAGTTTCAAATTACTAGCTTGTCATTATTTATTGTGTACATTTTAAATAGGGATAATTCTCTTTTGCCCCCTAGTGTTTGACATAATCTCCAATAGCCTCCTTAATGTTTAAAAATACACCTTTACCTCCCCTGATGTTTGGACTAAAAGGTAAAATGTCATTTTAAAATATAAAATTAAAAAAATTTAAGAAAAAGTCAAAAATACCCCCACCTTTTCACTATTCATCATCATCTCAACCCGCAAAAAAAAAAGAATGTTAAATGGATACTGAAGAAGAGGAAGAACGAGAATGCAATCCTGTTTTTTCATCTTCTTCATCTGCGCCGCCATCTTCTTCCTGTAGCCTCTCTGACCTCTGAGAAAGACAACTTCAACGTACAGCAAGTCAATGGTGTAAAGGAAGGAGCCAATCGATGCTGCAACCCAAAGAAAGGTAAACATCATCAAGGAGCACCTAGGTTCTAAAGACTTCTTTGATGACATCCCTGCCTTAATCAATCACCCGATTGGAAGACAAAGTACTTCCAATCACGATTTCTCTTCTCTAACGCGCTCACAGAAGCACTTCATAAAAGCTTAGTTCCTCCCCTTCGTGGATGTATAGGTCTGCACCTCTTATGTGCATCTCATTGCCCTGCTGCACATGTGAATTTATTAAAAAATGAGCGGGAATATTAAAAGAACAACTTAGGAAAAAATGAAGCATATGTAAATGTAACATTGATGTCAGGTGTGGAATCCCGTAAGGTGGATGAACCGATGACAGAATCAGAAAAAAGCTACAAAAATTGAATTTCGCTGGTGGGGGCGGTGAGGTGGGCGGCGGCTGGTGGAGACGGGCTGGTGGAGAGGCGGCAGCTGGTGGGTAAAAATTGATGGGAAGAAGATGAAGATGGTAGGGGTAAAATAGGTAATTCATATTATTTTTATTTGAAAAACATTTTTTTAATTAAATCAAGGGGGTAATGGTGTATTTTTCAAACATCAGGGGAGGTAAAGGTGTATTTTTAAACATTAAGGAGGTTATTAGAGATTATGCCAAACGCTAGGGGAGCAAAAGGGAATTATCCCTTTTAAATAAAATGTTGCTTTTTAAAGGCAAATTGAAAAATACAAATATTAAACAAGTAGTCAACAACATTTTTTTCTGAAACTATATACAATTTTAACATAGACATTTAATTTGAGATACGTAAGCTGTATATAGGTGTCCCACTGGAAAAGTATTAGGTGGTTACCGTCAAAATCAAGTAAAATGCAATGTGACAGTTGAAATTATGTCAATGTCTTGAATCCAAATACTTTGTGAGTTACATGTATGCACAACTCCGAGCATGTTTAGTGAGACATATCTCTTAATTTATATTTTTTCATAAAGTTTTACATATAAAATGGAAGACACTTCGAGTTTGGAGATTGAACCTTTGTGTAGGTACCATGTAATAACTAATTATAAGCCCTTGTTTAATATAATTATGTGTTATTATTTTATTGGGCCACTAATTGTCTATTATTTACTCCTCGAACCACTATTTTATTTATTTCATCTCTCACTTGTATATCTCAAATGTGACTTATATTTTCATTTCTGGCTTACGAATTCGTTACAATTCCACTCTGTTATAGATGAGGTTTTTAAGACGTATTTATTAGCTGACGTGGACAATTCCTTGACTGTGTTATGTCATTTCTTTCTCGCTTCATAAATTTCCATTAATGTAGTGACAGTCTTCTGCACTGTATCCAAGTTGAAGCTGTACGTTTCTTAATATTAAGCTAAGGTATCAAATTTTCCTTTACTCCATCCCAATATAACTTTTTCTTAAATGGAATATATTCATGATTTATCTTTTTTCTTTTCTTTTGTTCCTTTTTCTTATGAGTTATTCCTTAGGTTCTTTTTTTTAATACATTTTCCTCATTAACATATATTCTCTTCATCTCTAAAATAGACATTTTTTTATTTTAGTTTGTCTTAAAAATATATGAATTGTTTAGTTTTGCATCAATTAACCAACTAATAGTAAAATCATAAATGACAAAATAGTTTGACTTTCTTGAATTATAATTAAGTACAATTGTTTTGAGACAAAGTGAGTATTTTTTGTCTTTAAATACTTAAAAGTACGTGAAAAGTCGTACAACTTCTAAAAGGTAAAACGCGTTTTCAGGAAGTAAAAATCCCTGAGTATACTGAATGGTTTAACACATTGAATTTAATAAAACCCGAAAGAAAATGTCATATATATATATATATATATATATATATATATATATATATATATATATATATGCGTGTGTGTATGAATATACTTATATAACTGAACTTTCAGAGACCCAAATAATAATAATAATAGTAGTAGTAATAATAATAGTAATGATGATAATAATAATAATGCTAATAACAACAATAATTTAAAAATAAATTAGCAGTCATTGTTATGACTAATTTCCTAAGATGCACGCCATCATTACAAGGTTCAAATGTACATCCAAGAATAGAAAAAAAAATATGTACATCGAAAAACCATATTTACATGGTACTCCAGGTGCAACACTTGCAACAATTTATGGTAATGTCCACCAAAAACCTGCAATATGTTCCTCTGTTCCTTTCCCATTTGCACGATAACACGAAAAAGGCACCAATGGTAGGATACACAAACCGGGGTTGAGATCATCCACCGAAATTGTATACGAAGGTGAGGTGTCAAAGTGATAAACAACGTAGTTTTAATAGGTGATCCCAAGCCAGCCAGCCAGCAGCATTCTGTAAACAGAACTCTGCCTGACACATTTGTCACCGGTCTAATATTTTACTAGCAGAACTGGACTACAAAGCCTACTTTCAATTTCTGTATCTATCTATGGTTATATTCAAGATGGCGAAATTGAGCAAGAGCGTAAATACGGAACCTGCTGCATGCCTTGGATGGGTAGAGACCCTCAGACCCCTAACTCATCTGCGGGGTCTAGAGTGAAGTCGCTTCGTGCCGGAAGCACCTAATGGAGGAAAATTTGCATTTGTCAAGTTCCCAGCCTCACTAACTTGCCCAACATCAACATGCATTGCCCCCCAGCTGTTTGTAGGGGGTCGCTCTTTTGACACATCAGACTCTCGCTGTCTTCTGGGCCAATTTGCAGAATTTGGACCCCAGCAACTTTCATCTGGTCTTCCACTCCAATCGCCAGTGCACTGCACTTGTTTGGCCAAGACAAAATCTTGTGATGCAGCCCTTCCTTCTTTTTGCAATTTTTTTGAAGTAATTTCTTCCCTGCTATCAGAAGATGATGGTCTTTTGGTCAAAGTAGAACTTGATCCTCCTGTGATCTGCGCTCCAATTGGCTTAGTTAAGTGGGGAGGAACATTAAGTGGTGCAGCATTTGACAAATTCACATCACCAGCACAGAACAGAGTTGAATCTTGGACATGAATAGGTGTAGGGATCGGAAAAGGCGGTACAGCTTGTGTCACCATGCTCACGCTGTTGGCTACCACAGGGAGCAGTCTAGCATCCTTACCAAACAAAATTGCCAGTAAATTGGAACCGTCAATATGGCCGTCCATGAATGCAAAGGTTAGCTTGAGGGAATTGTGGATACATTTATATATCTTCTTTATCTCTGCAGCACCCACAGCCCTTGCAACATTTTGTTTGCGATCAGTAAAATCTTCAACCTGCAAGAACACAAATTAGCATACAGTCCTTTGACAGCATCAAAAGATAAATCATGGTAGGAGTGTATTTACACTGATGGGTGCAACTTTAGAATCCCAAGTCTTAGATGTCCATGATCCATCATAGACACTAGCGCAAAGACCTTTTGCCCAAAGTATCTCAACGGAAGCTAACTGCAATACAGCAGTGAAAGAACAAAGAAACCCTTTAACCCAAATTTTATTATAAATCTATGTTCCACTTGATAAAACTGGCAACTAAACAGCACTCAAGATAAGATCAACTAGTTTAATATCCAATAGGAATCAGAAGTGCTACCTTAATCAACAGAGAAATGAATAGCTCGGCTACAGATTCTTTGTTGCTTTTCCCATAGTTGACAAAGTTACTTAGCAACTTCTCAACTGAAGCAGGATCAGTGCCATCTAAAACATATCAGAAAACTTCAAACATCAATATCCACCAAAGACAGCAAGAAGCGGAAACCATGACATAAAACGTTTGGAGCTATCTTAAGAAAGGTCCATTAGCAGAGCATTACTTTACATCTGGTCCTTAAGCGCTGAGAGCTGTAACCATGAAATGCATTAGATAGAGAAGGCATGTGAATGTCCCTCCCCACTGGAAGATAATGGCAAATTCAGTTTCCATCTACTATAGTTCATTAACCATTCAAATTCAAGAAAGGGCAAATCATGTTGAACACGTTCCACATACAAAACAGGGGGAGACATAATCTAGGAAACGTGTTTCTTCTTGAAACTCAGGATCGTATTTGACTGTATAATGTGACAGTATTGCATTATAGCTGAGACAATTTTAGGGAAATCACCAGAAAATATATGACACGTCTTACTAATATTAACAGCTGACAAATATTCTACAGCATAGCTTATCATAGTACAAAACCAGTACTGCATTTGCAAAGATAGCTTGCAGTTGAACTTTTTATTTACACGGTTCATTTTAAGGATAACTCAATCAAATAGTCCACAAGCCAAACCTTGCACTAAATTTGTACACCATCATTTGCTCAAACACTATCTTAAAGTTCCTTGTCACTTAACGTAACAATTTTACCCGACAATCATCGTGAAAACCCAGGTAAACATAGAAACCACATGGCATGACTTAAGACAAGAGAAATAAACTAATTTCAGCCCTGTATTGGCAGACAAAAATACACTAATAATAGCACATACAATATCATGGCTTGGAATTAAGAGTGGCTGCATATAAACAGTACGACATGAGAAATAGGCAAGTGAAATATATATGCTAGCAACCATACTCTAAGGGACCAAATATTAGGAATATATTTTTGTGCCTTAAGTGAAGAATAAGTACCTTTGAACAAAGAAGAAAATGGTGGCAGTACTGGAGGCGTTCGTGTCTGCATAGCATGAGAAAGGAAAAGAGTGAACCAGACATTAACAAGCCACCAGAAAGCTACTGATACTTTTCCATCAACAGATATTTGCAGCACAACATGCAGCTACCTGAAGTAAGTTGGAGCTTGATTGCAAAATTTAGGAACAAAATTGTTTACAAGTACCAAATATCAGCAAATATATTCAATCAAGTATGGACAAACATCATGTCTTTCCAAGTAAAACAATTCAGTAGGCACCAATAAACAAAGTAAAATCATATTCAGTTTCTTATAGCAACCAATCGATTTCATCATCATTGAGTAGCAGAACAAAGTAAAGCAGCTTAAAGAAAAAGGTTGAACAAAGACAACATCTTTGTTATCAACCATTATATAAATTACCATCACACCTAAAAAGTTAAATTTGCTAGGGTAAAGTCAAATTACACATCACTGCGCCTTCATTTGCAAGTCTACTGCAAGTTTTACTACCTTGCTAACACAAGATGCCCCTTACCCCCTACCCCTTCCCCACCCTTCACACACAAAAACCAAAAACAATAGTGAATTTCAAACTGAAGATCTTTTGCTTCAACGCAGTGATAAATTTTCATATGACTAGATGTTTAAACACGAGGAAAACATAAATTTATACATCACTCTGACAGCGTAGCAAAACCCGAAATAATTGTACAAGATGCCATATAATGCTCAAGAAGAGAAAACCACGAGGCCCTTAAATAGCATGTTGTTACCAAGGCATAGAACAATTCAAAAGCGTTTGAATCAAACAACTAAAAAAAAGGACCAGGAATCAAAAGAGAAAAAATCCATGTTGCTTTAAGCAATAAACCTAGCTCCCCAGCTCCATAACTTCATTATTCCTTTAACTCACTGGGATAATGTTTATCTATTAGTGCTATATCAGTAAAGGTACTTTAAAGGTACCAATCTACCCATAAATCCTGGCACATGGAGATCAAGTACTTCCAGATATTGAGTTCAAATTAATATTACCAGTAGATAAGTGAATTTCTCAGCCTCAAATCTTCTAGCAACTGGCAAACAGAATTTCAATGATGACGTGGCAGTTTCACTTATTCAAAGACAATTGGGCTCGACTATAGCAGCATTATCAAAACTAAATTGACTAATCTCAAGTGCAGGTTTATTCATCTAGTAAAGGACCAACTCATGATAGGTATGCACAATTCCAATGGTTGCAGGACATACAGTTCGCAAGCATCAAAATTATAAAAACTTGAAATAGGAAATAGCTACATTGCATTTATGAGAATCCCACACATTGTCAAAGACTATCACATTTGAAAAACTGCTATAGGCATAGTTCAACCTAACAATACAAAGAAACTCAGATTCTTTTGGAAAAACAAGACCAACTAGGCTTAATCACATAACGTGTGAATAGTAACTCCTGCTATACCTGCAAATGAAAAGCAACTATGAGTATGATCGACAAGGAATTCATAGTTCCATCCTTTGAACTGTTAATTTTTTGTGCATTTGCCCAATCTTTCATCTGCACAGGTGCTTGAACTCTTCAAGTTCGATCCTCAAGAATAAGTGTACTAAAATAACAAGAAGCATCTGGCATTAAGGTTTCCACGATGGGATTAACAATTGAAAATCAGTAAAATGTATTTTCCAAAGGGCAGAGGAAACCAATCGTTTGAGTACAAAATTTGTGGGGGTGGGTGCGTCGGTATGGGGGAGAAGGGGGCAAGGTAAAGTTTTAAGAATAGTTGTGATCTCTAAGCTTGTTTGAACCTTTTCACCACTATTTGATGATGTTATCGTATTTACTGGGATTTCTTAATGATGAATACAGGCAGGTTCTGAACTCACATACAAGATAGAACTGTCTATTGCAAACTAATTGACTTATATCCTTCAAAGGTTTACAAATGATCATTTGCCCAATTAATCGTGTTTTCCAACATAATGGTCGGCCGTTGTCTCACTTGATGATCAACGTCACCCCCTAATCATATCAGTCAGACTAACCTCCTAAGTTACACATGTATGCATGATCTGTCAGCCGGATAAAAATTTCATGCTTAAAAGACATGGTGCAAACATGACAAAACAATGAAGTAATCACCATGGACCCCAAAAAGGAAAAATACTTATATAAGAGTCAGATGTGCATCAATTTCTCCCTGTATTGTAAACTAATATCGTACAAAATAGGAAAAACAGCTGTATGCATATTATACATGTGCTATCGACAGGATATATGTCAACAATGAGTAACCATTACCAAAAAGCTTAGGATCTGAAATCTTTCATCTATTGAACAGATCATGCGAATCAACTGAGATTTCAAAATTCCATCCCTGTTTTCTACTGATAAATCACACTCAATGCGAGTTCCACGATCAACAACTTTTAGAATTGGGACTCTTGCAAATGGAACAGGACGCACACCAGAAACATGCCCTTGACCTAAAGCATGAAGACACATGAATTAGATTATAGTCAGACCCAATAAGCACTTTTGATTGACAAAAAAGAGCATTAAAACAAGTGTCCTAGAACTTAGAAAAGAAAACAACCGCAGCCAGATCGGCATTCTTTTTGGGAAAAGAAGAAAACCGATAAACTAATTTGACAAACGAAAAATTTGCTTGAACATTATTAGATTACCATCTCATTGAAAAGCTCAAATGTTAAAGACACGATTCATACATCTACACACTGCCCCTTCATGCGTAGACTTACTACGCGTTCACGATAAGTTATTATGTTTCGAAGAAGCAGCAGTAGTTCACAGTATCAATATTACAAATTCCTAAAAATGGGGCAGCATGTTCTTACCCAGAATATCCTGGTATGGTACAATGATAAATTACCATCTCCTCTAAGAACTTGTGCTGTTAACATGGACGAGCAATTGATACACTTACGTACTAACCAAATATAGTTCCTTGATTCAACATACTCGTTCGCGGATGAACAAGCAAAAGCCCAATTGACTCGAAAAAGCTACGTTTACCAAAAAGAAAATACCCGTGAGAGACTTAAATTCATCTATTATAGAACCAAATCAATTTTAACATGTCCCTCAACGAACCCCACATCAGCACAAATAAACAAACTAACTAACTAAAAGACAGCAAAGGATAACTTTAGTTGAACAAATCATGAATACATCACCATTGTAAAAAAGCAGCACACCCAGACACAAACTACGACAACCAATAAACGGAAAAACAAATGAAGAATAGAAATTTTTTTTTGCTCCACGGTTCGAAAATTGATATTCACATGTAGGGTGTAAACCTAATTATTTAATATATACATATATTATGTATATTTACACATATCCTAATTATTTGCTATACACAAGGTATTAAATTTACATGTATATATGCATATCGTGCCGTCACCCTAAATTGGGTAAACTACAACAACCATCAAACATGGGCTATGGCAGGAAAATCACCATGGTAGAAGGATGTTTCTAGCTCTTCCATTTCCAGTCAACAACACAGCAAGTACCAGAAAATATGCAGAACTTATAACGAGTAAAAAACAAAGCGAAATGAAAATGACGATCGACCAAGATAACACTGTTGGAGTCAACATTCATAATTGAGCCATCATTGAGGTCATTAAATGTCAATAATGGAGAAAACCGTTTTGGTCAATGGCCATTAAGGCCTATTGACTAGCTATGATATAATAGCCATATTGATGAAGGGGCACCATTCTTGGAGTCAAAGATTGTAAATACATAGCTTGATTATAGAGGTGTGAATATAGGAGTAATGCTAGCCTTGTAATATTGAAAATTTATGGTGTAATTTTCAGTTTTTTTTGTAGACCAACCGGCTGGAATTTTTAGGGCACTTTATGGTGCTTTATTTTTTGTAGTAATGAGCATTTAGTAGGGTAGTTGACCAATGTTGTATAAATATACATTGTAAAGCACACTCTCAAGAGTAATGAAAAAGTTACATCTTTTTCTTCATCTTGCTTGGCCAAATTGTTTCATGGTATCAGAGCCAAAGCAGTAAACACTAAAATACCCAAATTCATTCTCATCCCCAACCGAGATGAGCTCTCCATCAGTGTTCCCTTCAAATGCCGCCACAATGGTGGCATCATCCTCCAACAGTGCCGATCAAGTTGTGTTGAACAAGGCACAACTTGAACAATTGCTCTCACTGGCCAAAGCTCAAACTAAAGGGTCTGCTCAGGCCAACTCCAACACTCCTCAAGGTACTGTTAATTTTGTGAAAGCCTCGCCCTGGATCCTAGACACAGGAGCCACTGATCACATGACAGGTAATTTATCTTTGTTTACGACATATGTCCCGAGCTCTGGAATTCTGAGGGTGAAAGTGGCAGATGGAACCTTTGCATTTGTTGTGGGAAAAGGATCCGTGAAAGTGGCTCCTTCACTTGTGCTTGAAACAGTACTTTATGTTCCAAAGTTAACTTGCAATTTAATTTCCGTAAGCAAGCTTACAAAGGAATCTGGTTGTGTTGCTAAGTTTTCTGCCCGCATGTGTGTTTTGCAGGAGCAGGGATCGGGGAAGACGATTGGCATTGCTAGAGAAGTGAGTGGTCTTTATCACTTTGAGGAAAACAGTCACCAACACACACAAAAATATTCTCTTTACACCGCCACTCCTAAATTTTCTCTTAGTACCAATGTTGAACAAACTGATGCACTGTTACTCCATCAGAGACTAGGACACCCTAGTCTTCGTTACCTCAAACATTTATTTCCTTTGAATAAAAAGTTGTCCATTTTACATTGTGATGCGTGTAGCTTTGCTAAACAAGTCAGACATGACTATCCTCCAAAACAACGTGTTGAATCTGCTCCTTTTCATCTTGTGCATAGTGATCTTTGGGGACCTTCTCGGGTTAAAAATATTTCGGGGGCCAGGTGGTTTGTCACATTCATTGATGATCATACAAGAGTATGTTGGGTGTATCTTCTTAAAGAAAAAACTGAAGTCACAACTGTGTTTCAAAATTTCCATTCTATGATAAAGACTCAGTTTCAAACCTCAATCAAAGTCCTACGAACAGATAACGGTACAGAGTATTTCAACAAAGTTCTGAACACCTACTTAGCCTCTGAGGGAATTATTCATCAAAGTTCTTGTCCAGATACACCACAACAAAATGGTGTAGCTGAACGAAAAAATCGTCATCTTTTAGAAGTAGCCCGGGCTCTGATGTTCACTATGCACATTCCAACTTATCTATGGGGAGAAGCAGTCCTTACCGCATGCCACTTAATTAACCGACTTCCTTCTAAACCGCTCCAGTTCAAATCTCCTATTTCTGTCCTCTCTGAAACATATCCCCTATTCCGGGGCAGTGCATCTCTCCCACCCAAAGTGTTTGGTTGTGTCGTCTTTGTCCACCATCGAGACTCATCTATTTCTAAACTAGAACCTCGATCTTACAAGTGTGTGTTTGTTGGCTATTCTTCCACTCAACGCGGTTATAAGTGTTATTCTCCTACACATCGACGTTTTTTTGTCACTATGGATGTATCTTTCCGGGAAACTGAATCCTATTTCCCCTCACCACCAACAACTTTAGCGCATTCTGATTCACATCTTCTTCTTGAACACTTCACTACTACGGCTACCAATGAACCACTACCGGGTCCAATTTTACCCGACAGTGGTTCAGGGGGAGAATCTCAACCTACTCCTAATTCTGATCCGCCGTTCAATTCAGTCACACCTTCGGCGGCCACCACACCTTTGGCCGCCGAACCTTCGGCCAGCCTACAAAGCCCACATTCTTCGTCACCTAGTCCAAAACGCCGACCTACACCACCAAATATAATCATATACTCACGGAAAAAACAAACTCAGATTGATAAAGACACTGATATTTTTCCAGAATGCCAATCTCTGGAGCCGGTTCCTGCCCCTTGCAGTGAGGGGGATGTTCTAGAGGCTTCAACTGATTTGGATCTACCAATTGCTTTGAGAAAAGGGAAAAGAGTATGTACCCAGCATCCCATTTCTAATTTTGTTTCGAACAGTAAGTTATCAACCAATTTTTCGGCGTTTAATGCAAAGGTATCTAACATACAAATTCCTAAGAATATTGATGAGGCACTCGCAGATAGGGATTGGAAGGCGGCGGTACAAGAGGAGTTGAGGGCATTAGAGGAAAACCATACTTGGAATGTCGTGAAACTACCTCTAGGAAAGAAGCCAGTGGGGTGCAAATGGGTGTTCTCAGTCAAATTCAATGCGGATGGAAGTGTCAGTAGGTACAAGGCTCGACTGGTTGCTAAAGGCTTTACCCAGGTATCTGGCATAGATTACAATGAAACTTTCGCCCCCGTGGCCAAGTTAAACACTGTAAGAATTCTTCTCTCCTTAGCAGCATGTCTTGATTGGCCACTTCAACAGTTAGATGTTAAAAATGCTTTTTTAAATGGTGATCTTCACGAGGAAGTATATATGGACTTACCACCCGGTTATACTAAAGAAAGAAATATGGTGTGTAGATTGAAAAAGTCATTGTACGGACTAAAACAATCACCAAGAGAATGGTTTGGAAAGTTTACTCAAGCCGTTAAAACCCAAGGATTCGTACAATCTCAGGCTGACCACACAATGTTTTATAAACATACTTTGAAAGGGACTCGTGCCATTTTAATCGTTTATGTTGATGATATCATACTAACAGGAGATGCACATGATGAGATTGACTCACTAAAGAAGTATCTAAGCAGTAGGTTTGAAATGAAGGACCTGGGTTCGTTGAGATACTTTTTGGGCATGGAAGTTGCACGCAACTCCTCAGGTATATCTATTTCTCAAAGAAAGTATGTATTGGACTTGTTGAATGAAACAGGAATGTTAGGATGCCGACCAGCGGCCACTCCTATAGAGCCGAGCTTAAAATTGGATCTTAATGGAGGTGAGGAGGTGAACCGGGAAAGGTATCAACGTCTTGTTGGTAAGCTAATTTACTTATCACACACTCGTCCAGATATTGCTTTTGCTGTAAGTATGGTAAGTCAATTTATGCATTCTCCGAGAACTCAACATCATGAAGCTGTGGTTCGAATTCTAAGGTACCTAAAGGGGACTCCTGGTAAAGGTTTGTTTTTTGGAAAAAGGGGAGAAAGGAGCCTTAAAGTGTATACGGACGCGGACTGGGCAGGTTCATTGATTGACAGGAGGTCTACCTCGGGATATTGCACGTATGTCTGGGGAAATTTAGTCACTTGGCGAAGCAAAAAACAAGCAGTGGTAGCCCGAAGTAGTGCAGAGGCCGAATTCCGAGCACTTGCACATGGTATATGTGAAGGGTTGTGGATAAAAAAGGTATTGAAAGAGTTACATGTTATGTTTAATGACTCAATAACTCTATATTGTGATAATAAAGCAGCAGTGAGCATCGCCCACAATCCAGTGCATCATGATCGCACTAAGCATGTTGAAGTGGATCGTCACTTCATTCGTGAAAAAATTGATGATGGAAGTTTTAGCATGATTTACATTCCCACCAAACAACAAGTTGCGGATATCTTGACGAAAGGTTTGCATAGGCCGGCGTTTGAAGCGTTGATCAGCAAGCTTGGCATGAACAATATCTACATTCCAGCTTGAGGGGGAGTGTTGGAGTCAACATTCATAATTGAGCCATCATTGAGGTCATTAAATGTCAATAATGGAGAAAACCGTTTTGGTCAATGGCCATTAAGGCCTATTGACTAGCTATGATATAATAGCCATATTGATGAAGGGGCACCATTCTTGGAGTCAAAGATTGTAAATACATAGCTTGATTATAGATGTGTGAATATAGGAGTAATGCTAGCCTTGTAATATTGAAAATTTATGGTGTAATTTTCAGTTTTTTTTGTAGACCAACCGGCTGGAATTTTTAGGGCACTTTATGGTGCTTTATTTTTTGTAGTAATGAGCATTTAGTAGGGTAGTTGACCAATGTTGTATAAATATACATTGTAAAGCACACTCTCAAGAGTAATGAAAAAGTTACATCTTTTTCTTCATCTTGCTTGGCCAAATTGTTTCAAACACAAACACAGAAGGCAGAATTCTTTGATCCAGGAGAAATTGCAAGAGAGTTGAAGACTTGAGCATTACTTTTCAGGGCATAAAACTTTCTCGCAAATTTCCGAAGTGTTTGAATCTTTTTCTCACGAGTCACTTCGACTCCATTTTTCCCAAAGTTGACAGATAAGTCCAAATCGCTTCTTACACTAAAAAGGTCCATTAAGACGGAACCAAATTCAACCACGGTCGGAATATCACCAGATTTTCCTGGATTTACACAAATGAAAAATAGTAATAAAAAGAGATACATGCATCTGTACAAACAAGCAAATTCAGTGCAGAACAAATAGTTACCATATATCTCCTTCGCTATTTCATTGAAAATACGAACCAAATCTTTGCGAGTCCTATATTCATTTGGTTCTGGGCGACAAACCATATAATGCTGGCGCAGCATTGCATCCAATAAGCAAACTTGTTGCGGTTTTCTCTCGTACTTCTTCATCTCCTTCTCTTCGACTTTATTTGCCTTTATACGCAAAACTGCTTCAGCCAGTGAAAGAATCAGTAGTACACAAATAAAAATAACCTCGCGTGGACTTAATGACAAAAGGAAGGCAAGTTATATGAAATTAGTGATGGAAGGCACTTTCGGATAAGAAAAAATAACACTTAGATAGATAACAATGTCCAATATAAGAAACATTAATGTGTTCTGGATCCATAAAATATACTTAAACGCCGTTCCGAACTTTCCTGGGACCAGAAGAAAACTCCCTTTTTCTGATTTGCCTTGCCATGGGTTGTTATATAGTCTAACTACTCAATAGATAATTCCACGCACTAAATTGTAGATTTCTTGAAATGACAAGTTTTGTGGTGTTGAAATATTGTACCCTCCAAGCAAGATATGGAGAGGAGCCTTTGGGTACCCTACCCTCTTAAGCTTCCATACTTCTTTCTTTCTCTTTTAGGGTTCGACAACAATGAAAGAGGAGATTTGGGAGAAAAAGAAAAAGAAAAAAAGCTACTAGTTATCTTTTTACATTTAGATATTTGTTTCAATAACGCCATTACATTCGAATAAAATCGCAAGAACTTGAGTATCCTACTCAAATATTCAGAAATCTAATTCCATGAAAAATTCCCAGTACACGGTCAGTATAAAATCAAGAAAAATAACAATTTCTAGAGTGAAATTCAAATCCGGGCACATGCAAAGATCCAATTCTTCCAAGAAAAAAGAAGTGCGTTTTCATCTCATAAAGAAAGAAAAAGATTGTCTATGTAACCAAATAACTCAGTAGCAAAAAAACACCCAAAAGGGGAAAAAACAAGACAAAATGCAGAATAAAATTCGTGAAGGAAAAAAAAATAAAAACCATGGATAAAGACGATCAAAGAGGGAGAAAACAGACCTTTGGGGCGCAATGCCATACCGAGCAGCAAAGCTGACTATGATTCCTGGAATTTAGTTGGGTACTGGAAACTGAGGATATACAGCTGCAATATGTACTATTATGTTGCCTTCCGATCACCGATGTCCGCACTCGGCTTCACTCCTATTTCTTTTTTTTTTTTTTTTTACTGCTTTTATCTAATTTGACGGTCTTTCTATTATTACTGTGGCGCGGTCTTTTTCACCCCTTGCAATAGACTTGTCGTCTCCCGTTTTTCAAGCATAGTCGTGTAACAGTACTAATAGTAATCATGTTTTTTTTTTTTACTTTCACTATTAGGTTCGAATGACCTTGTAGTAGTAATATTTCTATTATTTGGATTGGAGTTTTTTTTTTTTTTTTTTAAAATTGCGGCATGGTAGTAATATGTTCTCTATTTTCACTTTTTGGTTCAAGACTGATTACTAGTTTCAATTTTTAATGGAGTCAGAATATACTATTCGTTGACTTTAGAATATGATGGAGTAAAACAAAATCACTCATTAAATTGGCTGTGCTTTTTATATTGTGAAGTAGCAGTTGATCGACATAGCATGACGTATCATAATGAGTCATCGGAAAACAACCTCTTTTTTTTGTATTTTGTTTATTTAATATGTGTAAAACACTTCAAAGAAAACATTTGAAAATCATATTAGAAAAATCAAAGCATACATAGAAAATGTAATAAACGTACAAATCTGGTATTCATCAAATTAAGAGATATGATTCAGTCGATCAAACCGAAAAAACTTTGTTTGTTTTTTTTTAATAAAAAAGAGAAGCTTTACAAATTTTCTTTGTTTGCTTTGGGTTACAATTGGATGTTTACGGGTGACTGAACTAATCGTTGAAAGAGAAATTAAACGGTCTCATTAGACACTTAATCATCTTACACATTAAACGAGTTGAAGGACACATTACTTCTAGAGCTATAACTGTGTAGTAAAATAGTAGATTGTATAAGTGAACTTCCAAAGAAGAATACATCATATGAAATTTTTTAATCAAAAGATAACTCTTTAAAGTTGATAGTTATTCTGAAACAAATGGAGTATTGTTTTACCTTTTTTGTTTTTCTTAATATGTGATTCCTTTCATATTATAGATATGCATTTTTTCCACATTGATCACCTTTTATATGGCCTTCAAAGAATAAGCTAACTACTCAAGTTCAAACCCATTCTACAACAACATTACCCCATTACCTAAGAGGATTCCGTCTATGGCAGAGTATGAAAGGATCGAATATACGTAACCATACATATGTGTTATAAACACACATATGTTATTTCCCAATGGTCCATAACGAAAATTGCGTTAAGCTGTGTCGATCAACTGCTACTTCACAATATAAGAAGCGCAATCAATTTAGTGAGTCATTTTGCTTTATTCTATCCTATTCCAAAGTCAAGAAAGATTGTCTTTAACTCCATTGGAAATAAAGTATTAAACCCATTCTACCAAAATACAAAAACTCGACAAGCACTACCTAAAAGCATATTCTTTCTCTAAAAATAACACAAGAATCAGACCATTAAGTGACTGTTTCGCGAAAGGTTACTTGGAACGCGGTAATGAAACAAGATGGAAAATGGAAATAAAAACTTCTGTAATTCATTACACGCGAGGGGTATACTACTGGGTCTTCAGCTTGCTAAATGAATTCAGAATTGCAAACTTAGAAGATTAAATGTGTCTCAGGGTGATGCATATGAATGTACTATGAACGATGGTTTTAATTGTTTCTGCATGTAACTTTATCATCTTCATCACTAACCTTTTGCAACGTTCAATATTCAAAGACTCGTGTATCCCAGCAGATTCCGTTTGTTAATTTATGAATCAACTATGAGTTTCTTCTGATTTGTTCTCCTATGTCTTACCCCAGAAACATAAATGAGCAATGACTTTCTTCTAATTTCTTCAGAAAACGCCAAAAAATTCCAATCTGGTTCGTGATCGACCCCCAACCAGATTGGAATTCGGAGAGGTCCGGTTTTGCGAAAACATCCTCTGCAGTTTGGGAGGTAATTGCGATGAGAACATTCATGTGCCCCAGAATAACACAAGAATCAGACATTTAAGTGAACAAATGTTCCATTGACAATTCATCCCCAAGAGTGAAAATTTGAGCGAAATATAACATGCAGAGATAGTGACCATATATTACCGTGTTCACAAAATGTGTGCACTTGATGGACCAACAGCTCCAGCAAAATTGCACAGTTAATTCTCATCTGGTGTGCCTACACATATTCTTCACAACTGAAAAGCAGGAAAAAAGTGAGTCTGCCATGACCTTCTATCTTGAACAAGAACACCATCAGGTGGAACGCAATTGCGTACTCCTTCATGTATAAGTTGTCATATCAAATGAATGAAGAACTCTTTCAAGAATCATTCTTTGATCCATGTCAAAAGGGTTTTCTAAGCCATCAAGATGAGAAATGTTCAAAAGGTAAAGCTTCTTGGAAGCTACGAAGGCAGCGGAAAACACCCTCTTAAGTCCACCTCTAGTGCTATCAATTTTGTACTCAAACTCATACACCTCGGTGTCTCCTTGACCTGATCTCTGTGAGACTGAGATAACCTCGGCCTGCTTTGTACTTTCCTTCATGATCAAATGTGATAAACAATTTAGTCTAGAGATACACATGCAAGGAAATCCTCTAAACAAAAAATGGTTACTTTGACAACATACAATTATACAGTTACACAAGTTCTTGCAAAGTAACAGAATAACAGAATTATGAAAGGCACAGAGATTTCCAAGTTCCCATTTATGTCTGAAGATACTTGCTAGAAATGAGAAGTGACATTTGACACCAAGAGAACTCTAAATTTGGAGCAGAAATATCAATGAAGACATTAAAAAGTAAGACCACCTATGCAGTCTTAGTAGCCCTTCAATTTCTTACTTGCTAGTCCTCCAGGTCATGTTATTATCAGGTGTAAGAAGAATATATTGAAGCACTAGTACTACACAGCATATGTCATGAAACTGCAGAATATCATCCTTTAAGTGATTGTTGAATCAAATAATGATACCGTAGTCTCACATATAATTCACTGAAGATCATAGGACATTTGTTGGGGGGGTGGTGTGGACAAACAGGGTGACCTCTAATTGTCTGTCACATCTATGTTTAAGAGGTTTTTGCTGACAGCAAATTGAAAATGAAACTATGTTCTAATTATCAAGGTGATTTGAGAATTATGTTCTTTGTCAAATTCAATGAAAAACTAAAACACTTTATACCAGCATTTTCGTGAATCATAAGATCGAATCGATTCAAAGATAAACAAAAGTAGTAGAGAGCAGTACAGACCTTGCGTTTTTCGGCCTGAATAAGCTTATCAGCCACAAATTCAGGGCTGCCAAATTCACTGAGCCTTGAAATCCTAACAGGGCTAACAACCACTCCAATGTTGTTAGACCCCTTATTTGGCTCCTCAAATAAAACAGTGGCTCCAGCTTTCTCAACCTAAAGAAACCCCATTAACAACCATATCACTCTCCAAAATATACACTATCTATAAAAAATATATGTAGAAGAAAGAACACAATATACCAACATATCCACAAAACCCAACGCATAACAGACTATAACACAAAGCTTCTCCAGAATATTGACCGAAAATTGGGGCAATATTACAAAAATTCATGTATTCAATTAATTAATTACTCATTTCGTAATCAGTTTGGGATTGAAAGTAAGATCATCCAGCCGGAAAACAAAAGACCACATCTTTAGCATTTATTTCGTATTTCCATTGAAACAACATATATTCCTTGAAAGAAAAAAAATATCAAACCCAAGTGTTCTTCATCACCCAAAACTTGCGCTAGAACATAATTAAGAACCCTTTTCGTTTGAGGAGATAATTCAACCAATAAAGGTGATCACAGGCAAAAAAAATTGAACCTTTATCCAAGAGGATGGTTTGAGAAGAGTAAAGCCCTGTTTGGAATCAGTGTATCTTTGAAGCTCTAAAGCTTCAGCTTTGGAGATAATATCATACGGTAAAAGAGCTCCAACGGAGTAGCTCAACAGCATTCTTCTGGATATGATCCAATAATCGGGAGTACAATGGTCATCATGATGAGGAGAGGAAGGAAGTGAAGCCAAGTAAAATGGTGGGTTGGATTTTGGTCTTAGTGAAGTGGATGAGGATGCAGCGGAGATTATGGTCAATCCACAACGTATAGCCATTCTGGCAAATACCGGGAAGCGTCATCCTTTTGGATTCCAACTTTTCTTTTGACATGAAATGCAAGTATTATTTATTTATTTATTTATTTAATAGATCTGTGTTTTTTTTTTTAACCATTAAAGTTCTCTCATCAACGTTGTCATCTCACAAAATTACGTTGGCATCAACGTTGTCACAATATTTCTCAGTGTTCATGTTTTCTTTTATAAAAAAAATCTACATAGCTTATACTTTAGGAAGACACTAGGGGAAATATTTAGGAGATGATCTTGACTCTATTTCTAAGACTGGAGATCCTCTTCTAAAAATCCCTAATAAAATGTAAAAGTAGATAATTTTGTTAAAAACACACAAACACCTTAAAATATGTGATACACTACAAAGTGTCTATGTTTTTCTTGAACAAAACAACATACTTTATATTTTAGGAAGATTCTAGGAAAAAATCTTTAGTAGATGATATTGGCTGTATTTTTAGGTGTGGAGATCTTCTCCCATAAAAATGCCTCCTAAAACTCTCATAAATTATAAATTATGTAGGAACGCCCTCTTCCATGCCTTCTGCTAGTGGACCAAATCTAGAGCCTTCATAAATCTCGGTCAGGTTGGGATCATCTCTTTACCTTTTTGTTTCGGAATGGTACGTTGTGTAACGTAGCTGTTTCAGAATCCATAAGAGGGATCCCTCTGTTTGCGATAGGGCGTTCGCGACCATTACTTCATGCTAACATCTACGTACCAAAGGGATCCGTTGGAATTATTGGATCAGGCGGATGTAGCGGACGGGCAGGAACCTCTGTCTCTGCTGATGGACGTTGAGTGCATTCATCCTCACAGTGACCATATTTACCACATAAAAAACATATTTGATGTAAACATTCATATTCAACTTTGAGAGGCTGACCATTGAGGATAACCATGGAAATCAACGGTTTTTCAAGATCAATCTCGACACATACGCGTGCATATTTCCCACGTGAAACACTCATAGTGTTGTCATCAATTTTAATTGCCGTTCCAAGACGATCTCCAATCCGCATGAAAATTTTCTCACTAAAATATTCAAGAGGTAGACGAGGAATACACACCCATACAAATGTGGATGAAAGCGTATGTTCAGAAGTGCGGAATCCTGGGCGAAACTTCGACACCGTAAGATAGTGGCCTTGGATAGTCCATGGACCTTTTTCCAATGCAAAGTGATAATCTTCATTGATGTAAACCGTATCACAAAGTAGCCATCATCGAAATCTATAATATCCAACGCACCATTCTTGGCCCACAAATCCGTCAAGCGTTGAGATAAAACTCGGTAAGATATGGTTCGTCCCAGCAGCTTGACAACCAGTGCTCGACGCCATGGTAACCATTATTGTTTGTGTTCATCATCAGGAATATCCACAGTGACACGACTGGGTATATTGTCATCAAAACCTCCAACAAAGTCTCTTACATTGTGGATTACATAGTCATTTTAATTGTCACTATCCTCCTCTTCGGCTGGGAGCAGGGCAGGCACAATATGAGGTAGAAAAGGAGGCCGCGAATAGGAGCGCGCCACGTCGACGAAAGCTGCCTCCTTTAGAAAAAATATTTTTTTAAACTTTGCCCAATAACAAGATGACACGTGTCACCCAAATAATTTCTACCCTAAAGTCTTCGCTTCCGCAATATTCGTTCGGTTTCTTCCCCAATTTCGTTCTGTTTCTTCATTTTTGCACAGAGAAAGTTCAGAAGCAGATAACCTTCTTCTTCCCAGCAACTATCGCGCAAGCAGCACATCATAGGATCCAGCAGCGCAGCATCTTCACCAGTGCATACTCCAGCAGAGTAGTCACCAAAACATCCGAAACAGCCACTATCGCGCAACTTGACGCAAGTTTCGTTATGGGTCGTCGTAAAACAACCACTGTGTATTTCTAATATATGGGTATGATTGTGTACATCCGACTCCTCCATAGCCTGTCATAGTCGAAAACTTCTAAGACAATGGGTAATTTCGTGTTTGTTGTGCCAAAACTTGAGTCGTGGCTTGCCACCTTAGACGGTCTGAACGTCAAAGTATAGAATTTCAACCAAGCACAGGAGTATGCACGAGAATGTCTGAAATATATCCTATACTGAATATTACTCAAATATACGAAAATATATGCATTTTAGACTCATGATAAAGCTATGCCTTTTTAGCCAATCTAACACACAAGTCTTATTCTTGTAAGTGGCCTTGATTCTTGATACCCATAGTCAATAGCTGACTTCTGCCTGAAACTCTTGGTCATCCTTGATTATTTATATTAAAAGAAAAAAGGAAAGTATAACTAGTCCTAGACAAATGTGAAACTCACATAACTGTATTGCAACACCAAGATGAAGCATACACCAAAAACACGAAGGGTGTAATATGCGATCACGAAGCAAACCGAAAAATTCTGAAAAAAATCAAAGATTTTGGAATTTATAGAAACAGTACCATTGAAATTGCAGAATGAGTCAACTGCAAAACATCCAGACAGGCAACGATGTTTCCGTCTGCCAAAGATAGCAATTTTGCCTAATTTCTCTTAAGATCAAAATTGACTCCGAAATTCAATGTAGCAATTTAGCACAAATTCAAAACTCATCTCATCCATCATGCAATCACAATGGGAAAGGCAAAGATTAATCATAAGCATAAATTCCTTCCTGAAAGGATTCACAAACCAGAAAAAGTGCTTCCTCATTGTCTTTCAAACCCTTCAACAGCTGCAGCAATGGCACTTCCATGCTCCGCCGCCTTCTCCATTCTGGATATAGAGTCATAAAGGCTTTCTGTTTGGGCTGTAAACGAGCCAAACGAGCCAAGCATTGTGTTGTTCAAGCTCTGTTCATTTAACTTAGCGAACGAGCCGAGCTTGTTCGTTTATTTAAACGAACATATTTACTTGTTCAAGCTTGGTTCGTTTAACTCACGAACAACATTAACGAGCCGAACACCTTAAACGAACGGTGCCACCTACCGAGCTCGAACAGAAAAAGGTGTTCAAGATCTGTTCATTAACCTTTTATCCGAGCCGAGCTCGAGCTCGAGCTCGAACAAACGAGCCGAACAACCGAACGGCTTGGTTCATTTACCGCACTACTTCCGGTTAAGTCCAGCAATGCTATAACTTCACCCTTTTCCACAACAGGAAGGTGACGAAATTTCCCTGTTAAAGCATAAAGGAGTTTAGAAGTTTATTCAAGGTCCGACCGACCCTACAAATAATGCCGTTAAAAAGATATGTGGCAGACAGAAAGTGGAATATGTTACTAAAACCGTTTGGAACCATATGCTAACCACCATTTAAGTCATTTAATTCAAAGTGTATTTGCATTCATTTGATTTAAATTACATACCTCAATAAATTTTACACAATTAATCTACTTTATAGATAGTACAAAATATGCGATACAATATTCATTTTAATCCTTATAACACGTTGCTTAACATAAGATCATTGGTTTTTACAAATCATGCTATTATTTTGCACATATTGGAAAAGTATAAGAGAAAAGGATGAGTTAAAATTTAATGGATAGTGTGTTAGAGTTCAGAATCATGATCATAAGAATAACACCAAACGGCAGCTGATGACCAAAACAAAGGTATCGAACAGCTCTTTGAAAAGAAATTGCATGAATCACAGGGAACAGAGTTGTAAATATACTCCCCAAGTATAATAGCAAGCAAAAGCATCTAACAACTGCGATTTGAAGGGAAGTAAAAACAACCACATTACCCCATTGTCTATGACGGAATAGGTGGGTCGGATGTACGCAACCATATCCATGTGTTAAAAACATACCGATGTTGTTTTCCGAGACCCGTAATGAGCGTCAAACTGTGTCGATCAACTGCTACTTCACAATATAAGAAGCGCAACCAATTTAGTGAATCATTTTGCTTTATTCCATTATATTACAAAGTCAAGTAAGAGTGTGTCCTTGATTCCATTGGAAATGAAAACAAAATCTCAAAGTAAATGAAGTTTTATTAGATGTGAAATAGGGCATACAGCATTTGACAGCGTCAGGGGCCGAAGGAATATATATAAACTTGTTCAGTTTAGTTGTATATAGTTTAGTTGTATATATGTTTAAATTTAGTTACTGATCATTGTGAAGGCTTTTTCTGGATAGCAAGTTTAGCAAGCTTTTGATTTAGTCCCGAAAAAACCAAACAACGACAACCAAAGAACTGCACAGACAGTGAAACTCAGATCCAGTCGAGCATACAACGTATAGCTTTTTATGTCTTTATATCTAGGACAGATAGCTAGATATATTCTGTTTTAACTCTTTACATCATGTCGATTCTCTCGTTTGTAATGCATAAAAGAAAAAGTCAACTGGAATACATTTCTTGCCTTATATGTGTTAATCAGGCAAAATAGTTTATGAAACAGTATATTTCATTAATTTCGTTTGTACCGCCTTCTCACTCTTATACACAGATTATCTCTCCTACACAAGGTAAGTAATCAATTACAATAAAGATGATTCCCTAAATCAATCTCCTAAATCAATCACCTACAAATCTGCCCTACAAATTAGCTTACAATCATTCTAAACATAGTAAACGAATATTATCCTTCCTAACACTCCCCCTCAAGTTGAGCAGGGGAATCTCCAATGCCCAACTTGGTCAATGTCTCGTCAAACGCCCTTCCTGCAACTGCCTTTGTCAGTATATCCGCTAACTGGTCTTCACTTGGAATGAATGGCAATTCCACCACTCTATCCTCAATTTTTTCCTTTATAAAATGTCTATCTATCTCCACATGTTTTGTTCGATCATGTTGCACGGGATTTTCTGCAATACTGATTGAGGCCTTATTATCACAGTATAGTTTTGCTGGGGTCGAAACACCAATTCCCAAGTCAAGTAGTAGCTTTCGTAACCATAGTATCTCCATTACTCCTTTGGCAATTCCACGAAACTCCGCTTCAGCACTTGACAAAGCTACAACTTTTTGTTTTTTACTCTTCCAAGTAACTAAGTTTCCTCCAATGAGTGCAAAATACCCAGAAGTTGAGCGCCGATCCAACAAATTCACAGCCCAATCAGCATCTGTATATACCTGTATATCAAGATGTCCACTTCGTTTGAACCAGATACCTCGTCTAGTTGTCCCCTTCAAATACCGAACAATTCTCATTACGGCTTCCATATGATGACTTTGAGGCTTGTGCATAAACTGACTTATTCGTCCAACAGCAAACGAAATATCGGGACGGGTATGTGACAAATATATAAGCTTTCCTACCAACCGCTGGTACCTCCCACAATCAGCCTCAGACCTTCCTTCTTCATATTCCAACTTTTGGTTGACTAGCATCGGGGCTTTGGCCGGCTTACAGTCTATCATCCCAACTTCCGCAAGTAGATCCAGAACATACTTCTGCTGAGAAATGAAAATCCCTCGCTCCGTCCTGCTTACCTCAATCCCTAAGAAGTATCTTAAATCTCCCAGATCCTTTATCTCAAACTCTGAAAACAACTGTTTTTTAAGTAACGCTATTTCCTCTAAGTCATCCCCTGTGATTATCATATCATCGACATAAATTATAAGGCATGTGACTTGAGCCCCTTTAATTTTGATGAACAGGGTGTGGTCGGCATTGCTTTGTTTGTAGTCATGTTTTTTCATGAAGGTTGTAAACCTTCCGAACCAGGCTCTCGGGGATTGTTTTAGTCCATATAGAGATCGTCTGAGACGGCACACTTCATTTTCAGCAAATTCATCAGAGAAACCTGGTGGGGCACACATATACACTTCCTCCTTTAACTCCCCGTGAAGGAAGGCATTCTTCACATCAAACTGGTGAAGAGACCACGACTTTTCTGCTGCCACTGAGAACAATACCCTGATAGTATCCAGTTTTGCCACTGGTGAAAAAGTCTCAGTATAATCAATCCCATACGTCTGAGTATATCCTCGAGCAACTAGTCGAGCCTTATACCGTTCAATACTTCCATCAGCCTTGTATTTGATCGTATATACCCATCTGCATCCTACCGGATGTTTTCCTGTTGGTAAGCTGACCTTCTCCCATGTTTTGTTTTTATACAAGTCATCTCTTCCTTCATTGCAGCATACCACTCGGGTTTACTTAAGGCTTCTTCGACTGTACCAGGAACTACTGTTTCACTCACTGAAGATAAAAGGCCTTTTGCACTCCTGATTGGATACCGTGACCCCTTCGGCATTTTACTCGGTGAGTATCTTACTGGAGGTTTTCCCCTGTTCTGCCTTGGTGGTAGTATGCGCTCGGGCCCTGCTAACATTTCACAATTGTCCTGAACAGTGTTACAATCAACAGGGGGTGAACTGGGCATATTATCAGTGGGAAGGTTACAATCGGGATCATCAAGAGATTCGGAGATATCAAGTGACTCGGAAACAGATAAAACAGTTACCTGACCTTGTCGAACATTCGCCGAAGGACCATTAGTAGGATCAGAAGTAGGGACTATACCTTGGTCAGGAAAAGCACAATCGGCGTCACCTACTTGCTGTGTTGGAACCGCCTCCAACTGGCTCAGGTTATGAAGCCAATCGTCGGTCTCACCATAGGTCTCCCCCTGAGGCCGAGAATGGGCAGAATAGAAATACTCTTGTTCTAGAAATGTACAATCCATAGTGATATGAATACGACGAGTACGTGGATTATAACACCGATAGCCTTTTTGGGACATGGCATACCCAACAAAGACACATTTGTCAGCACACGCATCTAGTTTGGTACGTTGTGACGAAGGAATATGGACAAACACTGTACAACCAAATATCTTGGGTGGTAGAGTGAGTGAAGAGGGAATCTCGGAGTATTCAGTGAGTAGAGATAAAGGAGTGCGGTGATCAAGTACTTTGGTGGGTAACCGGTTTAGGAGGTATGCAGCAGTTGCAACGGCTTCGGGCCAAAACATTTTTGGAACACATGACTCAAGCATCATGGCTCGGGTCATTTCAAGTAAGATCCGGTTTTTACGTTCAGCTACTCCATTTTGTTCTGGAGTGTGAGGGCATGAGGTTTGATGCAAGATGCCGTGATCAAGACAAAATGATTTGAGGTCATTATTCACATATTTCCCGCCATTATCTGACCTAAGAATCTGAATGTTGGTATGAAATTGAGTACAAATCATGTGATAGAAATTAACAAACTGCGTGTAAACATCAGATTTGTTTTTCAAGAAATAAACCCAGGTCATACGAGTGAAATCATCGACAAATGTGACAAAGTATTGATAACCAAGAGTTGTAGAGTGGGGAGAAGGACCCCATACATCAGAGTGAACCAAGCTAAACAACTTTTTGACACGCGTATTATCGGATTTATAAGTAGAGCGAGTATGTTTAGCACGAAGACAAGTATCACAAGATAATTGAAAACTAGATGGAACCAAAGATGGAAATAAAAACTTCATGTTACCTAAGGAGGGATGACCAAGACGACAGTGCCATAACCAAAGTCGTTGTTGAGCAGTCCCGGTAGCAAGATTGGACCGGCCCTGTTGCACCACATCTGTCACAAAATATAGTCCATCCTTCTCAATGCCACGCCCAATGATCTTCTTCGAGCGAACATCCTGTAATAGACAGAAAGAAGGATACATAAGTGCGACACAATGTAAATCGCGAGTAAGTTGGCTAACAGATAATAACTTGGTCGATAGACCAGGCACATAGAGACAATTATGGAGATGTATGTCCGGGGTGATTAAGATGGTTCCGCCTCCGGAGACTGGTATAAGAGTTCCGTTGGCGGTCTCAATATGTGTTTTGGTTGGGGTTGTCCACTGGATGAAGTCATGTGGGTCATTTGTCATGGTGTCCGTGGCACCACTATCAAGTATCCAGGCAGGTTTTGCAGCTGTGGAAAGTGTATGGGCAGTTTTTGAAGAATTGATAAGTGGATGGGTGTAATCTGTAGTTTCAGAACGTTGAGGGTCAGTTTTGGAAATTCCGGATTTATTTGGGTTATGAGGCGGTATTTCTGAAACTTGTGGGGCAGGGATGACAATTTTTATAACTGAAGGACTGACTGGAACAACTCCTGAAATATTAAGGGCTAAACCTGTTGATGTAAAAACTGTGGGGGCATAAAGTGAAATATCAGCAGGGATATTTTTGTCCAAACAAGGAAAAATAGTTTAACCCCAACCCTTGTACCTCCTTCATTCGCCGCTGGACTTCCTTCTTCTTCGTGTGCAATAGCAGCGGCGGCTGAGCCTCTTCCTTTTCCTCCTTCAGCCTGCTTCCTTTTTCCTTCGTACCAGTCAGGGTAGCCCACAATCTGGAAGCAATTTTCTTTCGTGTGTCTCCTTTGACCACAATGGCTGCAAAGAAGGGCTTCTTTGTCCTCTGGCTTGCGTGGTCCTCCAGTCCGTGGGTTGCTCCGCCCTTTCCCCGTCCCTTGATCTTGGCCATGGCCTTTGGTAGCCATGGTTTGTGTTGCCAGGCCATGGCCTATCCCCTGTGATGAATCTTCTGAGGGGATTTTCTGCAACACTACTGCCCTTCCTTCTGCTCTGCGTAACTCCCTGTATGCATGTTCCAGTGAGGGTAGCGGATCCCTTTTTAGCAAATCATTTTTCTCACTGTTAAATTTTTCATCAATTGCAGTTAAAAATTGGTACAGTCTTAGGGCTTCAGTTTTTTGATTGTGAGTATTGATATCAACTGGACATGTCATAGGGTTGGGTTCCTGTGCATCTATGGCAGCCCATAGATCCTGCAATCTACTCCATACGGCTTCAATGCTGGTTCCTCCCTGACGGACCAGACTTGCTCGTCTATGGAGGTCATAAGCCCTCAACGAATCTGCCCCTGCTCCATAAGTGAGAGTCAATCCGTCCCATAATGATTTGGCCGTAGGGTATCTGGTAACATTGACTACTAATGCTGGTTCAATGGTCTGGATTATCCAGGTAAATACTGCATTGTCTGTCTGCTCCCAAGACGAAAAATCTGGGTCTGTTGGTTGGGGTGGAGGAGGAACACCTGTAAGGTGATGTCTCCTCCCCCTCCCAATAATGGCTCGAAGAACTAAAGGTGCCCATACAGCATAATTATTCCCGTTTAATTTGACTGAGATCGACAGATTCTCAGTATGGAATTGTGTGGTTGTGGACTGAACTGTGTTCGGTGGTAATCTGGGTGGTGTATTTTGCAGGATAGTAGCCACCTGCACGGCTAGGTCAGTGAGACTGGGGGTTTTCGGTTCACTTGTCTCTGGATTTGACATTTTTGTGTTTGTGAACAGGTAAGTTGCAGTTTGCTGCACAGATTAAAGCCAAGAAGTGGCTGAGAAAGGTATGGCCGGAAAGGTATAACCGGAATCTGGTAAGTTTCAGGCGATGATGAGTGTATATTCTGAGCCTATACTCAGAAACAAATAATTCAGGCCGGATTCATGGCTCTGATACCATGTTAATCAGGCAAAATAGTTTATGAAACAGTATATTTCATTAATTTCGTTTGTACAGCCTTCTCACTCTTATACACAGATTATCTCTCCTACACAAGGTAAGTAATCAATTACAATAAAGACGATTCCCTAAATCAATCTCCTGAATCAATCACCTACAAATCTGCCCTACAAATTAGCTTACAATCATTCTAAACATAGTAAACGAATATTATCCTTCCTAACAATATGTGCTTGAGCGCCCGTAGGATCTAGGATACCGACAACCTCAAAGGTCAATGTTACTTATTATCTTGTGCTTGACCGGTGGTCCTTGAGAGACATTGTGGTATTTTTCTGAATCAATGTCCCGAACCGAAGACCAACTGAGCTATGTCATGAGACAATATTTTGGTATTTTTATTCATAACTAAAGGGATGCCAATTACACGTTGATGCAGATCAAACTCGTTTCCATGACATGTACATTGAAATAATGTGTCCGAGTATTCTAACGCGGTTAATACACTTGAACCGTAACACAAAGAGGAAAAGAAGCGTTGAGCACCAATATTTATGAAATTATTCCTCAACTACTGTAGTATATGAATAGGTCTTTTACATACATGGAGAAGAGAACAAACTTTAACAGTTTTTTTGACAGCTAAAAGTAGACAACATTTTAACACTGTTCTTATCATATAAATTTCTTTAGTGTGTAATTTTTATCTTATTATACTTTTTATGGAGACAATCAACATTAGATTACAGCAAATCCAAGTTGGTGTCCCCAACAAGGGTGACATGCAAGAAACTTTAACCTTTAGATTTGGAATTTGATTTTTATGTTTAGTGATTTCTCTCCAATTTCTTGTCTTTGGAGCTTAACGATTGAAGCACCACTTGAGCGGGGAGGTGGGTTGGAATAAACGGGATGCTATATATGTATATGTCTCTCTATATGTGTGTATGCGCGTGCGTGCGTGTGTGTTCGCATCTTTCACATATACAAAATATGAGGCTTTCAATCACGCGATGCCACGTGTTACGTGTACAAGCAACTCTTTTTTAAAAACAAAAAAATTTAAACATCTTCCCTTTTTGTATACGTGGCAGCGCGTGATTGGAGTCTCCTAATCTGAACCGCATATACATGTGGATGTTTCAATTTCAGTTGTCCAAAAGTTTACACAGATTAGTTAGTATACTCATTTAGGCAAAGGAGACCTTTTCATGTTATATTGGATATCAAAATTTTAAATTGTATTATTCCTTCCGAATCAAAAATATTAGCACAGTTAATTTTGTAACCTAATATAATTTAAAAGTCAAATAGAACGATGTGTGTGAAACATTGAAAGTTGTTTTCGTAATTTATCACCTTAAAAGATAAGTGCAGTTGCTTTTTAAAATGTTTTATTTCAATGATTATAGTTAAAATATCAAATGACGACATCTCGAACGTGAAATTTTTCTAAGTGTATATAAAGACAATACGTATAGATACATCAAATGCATTTATAATTTCTTAGTCGTAACCTGCCGGCAAATCTTCTGGTCTCCACCAGATCGTTTCAAATGGGGCCTTCTGTAATGTCCCATACAGAAAAGTTGAAAAATAAGACATAGAATATAACTATAAATTTATAATACTAATGTCGACCTAGGATATGTTGAGCATTAATTTAGAAGGTAGAGCTGGAGATACTCAATTTTAACCCTTTGCATGAGATTCGGAATTTGAACCGGTACAATCGTTGACTTATCTTTCCAGCCAATTGGCATTGATCGCTAAAATTTGATCAAGTGCGTTGAATCATTTTAATCATCATGGAAAATCCACCGACTTGTATATAACCTAATGTTGTGGGGAAAAAAACTCTCTCATATTCATTAAATTTTCCATTATGATCATTTATATGCTACGCAATACCACGCAAATAAATCGAAATCAGGGTACGATCGTTTTTCTGTAATACAAAATGTCAAATTAAGTTGGATCACCAATATTTATATTAAGATTCTTCTACGTAAAGTAGTTTATTCGGTACTCCTTCGGTCTCATGTTCCGTACGCTAAATCAGTCTCTTTATACAATTAAATGCCTAATCTGTTTTATAAGGATTAGTATGTCAGTGTCTAAAAGTTTTTTCCCATTACCTTAGAGGATCCCGCTTATGATGCAATCATATCCATGTGTTAGAAACACAAAAAGGTTATTTTCCGAGACCTATAATGAAAATTGCGTCAAGATGTGTCGATCAAATGATACTCCACAATATAAGAAGCGCAACCAATTTAGTTCATCATTTTGATTTATTCTATCATATTTCAAAGTCAAGAAAGAATGTGTCAATCGAAATGAAAAAAATAAATGTGTAAAAGTTAATGGCCTTAATCAAACGAAATCTAAACTTAGAGACTCTAACTAATAATTTCCTAAGTATTGAAAAAACAGATGAGTTTAGATGAGTTTATATGAAAAATTGATTATCCACCACCTAGTTTAGATGAATTTGTAGAAGATTGATTAACCACCAACTATTTTAGAATTTTTTTTTGGATGGACATAGACGTCATTTTATTTAGCCCTAGAATATAAATATCAAGACACATTGCTACTAAAGCGGCAATGTTTGATAATTTGTCCCACATTGATTGGATAAATTAGTTTATGTGAGGATTAAATATCATGCATAATTTGTCCCACATTAATTGAATAAATTAGTTTAAGTAAATATCATCGCCTAATGATTTAATATTTTAGGTATATATAAGCCTCACCTCGTTTTGCGATAATGTCAAATTCAACGCAAATATCCCATTTTCACAATCGGCCACAAGGGCAGAGGGGATGAACACCCCCCCCCCCCTCTCTCTTTGCCAGAAAGTGAGGAAATAAAATTATTCTAACTCTGCCTTTTATATTATACCACTTTGGTTGTAAGATTTGTTAGTTTTATTTATTCTTTATTATTTTCCTAAATTTCAAATGTAAAGGTTTTCAAAGCTGTATTTTGATTGGTGATTATATTAGTTATTTAGGGCTCCGTCTTCTTGATGACTGAAAAACAAGAGTCAAAAAGAGCAGAGGAAAGAGAGTTACTGCCTTTTATTTTTTATTTTATGTGAAAATGCTTTGAAGGTAATTAATGAAAATAAAGTTTCACATCAACTGCATGATTGTTACATATCTGAATTCGTTGAGGAAAAGGAAGCAGAAGTTGGCACAAGAATAGGAATGAAGATTCAATGATGCGCGTCAGGAGACGTGTGACACGCGACCAATGAGACCCTGACACGTGTCTTTCGTGTTTAAAAAAAAGTTAAACCCAGTTACACATTGCGTCAATGTCACGTGTCAGATGCTGACTGGGCGCGTCTGACACGTCCAGCCAGCGTCACCGTCACCGAATCCATATCTTAAGAATAGTGCCCCTCCTGTCGCAAGAAGACTCCTTCAAGACCCATTAGGCTCCAGATTTCAAGTATGCACATAAGTATACAACAACAACGACATTACCCTATTTTTTTAAATGCTTCCGTCTATAGCACGGTATAGGGATATGATGTATGCCGTACATATGTGTTAAAAACAAAGAGGTTGTTTCCCGATAACCCATATAATAGCAGCAACGAATTTAGTGAGTCATTTTGCTTTATTCTATCATATTTCAAAGTCACAGAAGGTGTGTCATTGACTCCATTAGAAATGAAAATCTATACAAAGAAGTATAAGAATCCATAATTTCACCATCTTATATAACTCTTTAAGTTTGCTAAACCAAGTGCCTAAAATAATCATACCCTGATTAACTATTTACATGCGGTGGTTTTGGCCCACACATGTTGATCATATCATGGTAAATCCACTCACAAACTAAGCAATAGTTTTCGTCACCACGTTAGAAGGTAAGGGGAATATTCTATTTTAACTATTTGCATGAGATTTGGAATTTGAACTCATACGCATTTGTTTTTTGAATGTTGTACTTGTCGACAGAAAAAGTCAAAGGGAAAAAGCACATAATTCATTTTCTACCTGTTGTACTTTTCGGTATAAAAAGTCAACAACAACAACATTACCTCCATTGCCTTAAAGGCTCCCGTTTATGACGGGATATAGGGGGGTCAGATGTACGCAATCATACTCGTATGTTAGAAACACATGGATGTTGTTTCCCGATGACTCAGAATGAAAATTGCGTGTCGATCAACTGATGCTTCATAATATAAAAAACGCAACCAATTTAGTGAGTCATTTTACTTTATTCCATCATATTCAAAATTGACCTTCAATCCATTTTCAGGAAAGATTCGGTATAAAAAGTCGAGGAATAAAAAAGTTTTCTGCCTGTTGTACTTTTCGGTATAAAAAGTCAAGGAATACAGAGCCAGTGTGATATTTTATTTTAAAAAAAAGCCAGAAAATGAAAAACGAGAGAGAATAAAATCAATGGAGGATCATAAGATGCAAGGATTTATCAACAGTTACAATTAAGTTGCGTAAGAACATTACTACTTTTATTTTGTTAACCTTATATGTATGTCTGTGTGTCAATACATATATATATATATATATATATATATATATATATATATGTACGTGTGTGTATATGTATGTATGTGTATATATATATTTATCTATGAAAAATCATTAATCTTTCTAAATTTATTACTTTAAAGTGGGTATTAAAACCTTTCAAGAAAAAAAAAAAAGTGGGTATTAAAATGACGTTGAATAGTTCCGGGACACCCACCATCGCACATTATTTAAGGGGTACCACGACTATTAGTTATAAATGTGTTATAGTTGATTTGAATATGCGTGATTTGTATTCCATATTTAAGTTTTGAATTGTGAAAGAAAATACAAAAATACTTTTATAGTTTAGAAATGGGCAACAACACCTAATATGGTTATAGACTAAAGTAAAAAAAGACATGACAACATTTGACCTGTGGTACAGGCATTCAGTTAGCTATAAAACATTTGGTCAATTAGCAAAACATATCCTCCTTATGTCGACCTATTTTTTAACCGGAAGTGTTGGTAGGCGGTGCAAAACACGCCGGAGGAAAACGAATAAGTCGAAGATGATGGTGAACAAGTGACGGATTGAAAACGACTTCAATATTTTATTGATGATAGTCGGCCAGTTTTCATAGGTGATACAAGACAACAAACTATGATACAATCTGATAAACCATAATTAAATCGTCTGTTAGTCAACAGTCAACGGTTTAGCTCCAGTAGCTTAGCACTCAAAAGTACTGCAGTTCGGCAAGTACCGCAGTTCAGTGGTTCAGTACCCCAAGCATGGTTGTTCAGCCTCGGCTGCACCTCAGCAGGGCATCATGACGCCCTTATAACATCGAAGAATATGCCAAGGTTTGCACCTCGGCACCAACTTCAGTTTATATTCAAATGCCGCACTTCGGACCACTTCAACGGGATAAGGCCAAGTCATGCACTTCGGCAAGGCCTAGTCAGGCACTTCGGCAGAGTTCAGCTGTGTACCACAGCAAATGAACCAAGTACGATATTACCTTGTGGGACCCTCAAACAGAGGTACAATTCGAATATAGTGATTACAACTGGGTATTCTTCCTGAACACGCTAAGGTCACAACAGCCGGCCTACTAGTTACATCCACCAGGCCGGCCTATTAGTCACATTAGTCAGACTACTGATCACATCAGCAGACCTACAGTGCCTTAGGCTTTCTGCCCCAAGCAAGCGTCCAATCCACTATCCACTACCCGGGGCTTAGAGCGGGAAAAAGGTCTATAAAAGCAAGCCAACCAAGACAAAGAAAAGGACCGAGATCTCAATCCAGAATTCAAACACACATACAGTTTGCTCCTCGGCAAATACTGTGAGAAACTCCTAACTCACCCTTTAAATTACAAATCTCAATGAGACATGGCCCAAACTGACTTGAGCGTCGGAGGGTTTTTCCCGGGGCCAACCCCCCGGGACCTCTGACATGTGCTTCCTTGTGCAGGATATTTGGCGCTATTCCAGCTACACATTCTCAATCCCGGTTAACAATTCTTCACGTTAACTGACGGAGCTGATTTGAGGTCATCTAGACATTTGGTGAAGATCCGGCTTCATCACAATCAAAACTAACTACCATCAATAAGTTATAATTGTTTTTTAAGATAGTTTGATAGGATTGTTTTGTTAGGATGATAGTTGTTTTGTTAAGATAATCTTTTTAGAAAACTCATTCATTCCATTAATTAACACTTTCATATATACAGAATTACAGTCTCGTGTAAATTTAGGAATAGACAAGTATGTCTTCAGGATAGAGCTAGTCGTGTTGGGATTTGTTACAAGAGGTCAAGAGTTGGAATTCACGGACATGCACAGTATGGTTGTTGTACCGTTGCTAGGCCGAATGACTGTTTGCGGGGACACCTTGTATGAGTCACTACGTAAGTCCTCATCTAACCTATAAAGTTGTTGGGCTCCTGATTTGTATCTTCTACACATGTTCTTTGGGGCTGGGATGATGAAGGCTCCCGATACAAAGGATTTCACCTTTTGCTCAAAAGTATTCCCAAGATACTGCTTTAATCAATCAGAACGGCACAATCCGAAAGTCCACCAATCAGAACCGCATGAACAATGATCGCAGCAATCACCATCGTCTGAATTCTTTATTGTCGCATTTTCGGCTGATTTATTTGAATCAAAAATCTTTTATTATCCAAAAAAAACTGAGATATAGTTTTGTCATTACTTAAGGAGGCAGAGATGGATATATTCTGTTTTAACTCTTTGCATGAGATTCGCAATTTGACCCGGTACCCACATTTGTTTTTTCTTTTTACTTTTTGCTCAAACAGCAGTTATTGGTCACTTACATTTTTTTTTTTTGGAAAATTCGGATCATATTATATATATATTCGGGACAAGTCCAACCATTTACGTTAGTGCCAGCAGGGTACTTACATTTTACCAATGAAATAGATGGATATTTAATGTGCAACACAGTTTGTTACAGTTGGTTAGTTTTTTTTAAAAGAAAATTAAGGAGAAAAATCGAACTCGAGGTCTAGAAATGAGATAAATGTTAATCAACCGCTAGACCTAAAGGTTTTTAGCGCTGGCAAGAATATGAGTTATTTGTAATCAACCTTTCTGTCCTACTGTTATTTAACATTCATACCGTCCGTATATAAATCATCATAAGAAATCCACTCACTAACTACCAGAAGTTTTTGTCACTACTTTAGGAGGTTGGGCCGGAGATTCTCTACTTTAACTATAATTTTTGTTTTTTGTTTTGCTTTCACCACAATGAAAACAGATAGCTACATGGCTATCTACAATTAATGATAAATACACATTATTTCTTGATAAATATATATCTTCTTTTTGATCAATGGTCAAAAATGAAGTATAGAATAAAATTAATAGCGTAAAAATAATAATGATGTGTCTTTATTGTTCACATTTAGCAAATTATTTATCAAAAAGGAAAAAAAGGTTTTGATCCCTAATCCCTTACGAAATCTGTTTTTGTTATGGAGGCTAGTCGCTGCATATACCAACCAGCGTCATATTTCTCGGAAACCGATCACTTTTCATTTCATTTCAAAATATCAAAGCTTTACATGAAAGGGTAATTGTGATATGCTAGCTCTGTGCAACAAAAAAAAAAATCATCCAGACTATAGGATGATTGTACTAAGAGAGTCCTTCGAACTATATGTTGGACAACAGAAAAATGGGGCAGAATGCAATACTATTATCATGCCAAGATCTATTGCGCCAAAACCAAATATATATCAAACACCAACTCCTGAAACAGGTAACCCCACCCCATGGACGTTGTGTTACGCCCAAATTTTTTTGCCAGATTGATGTCAATCCAAGTCATCATTTCGGCTTCTCTGAAGAATTCACTGCGGCCAATCGGCTTAACCACCATTCTAATCTCATTAAACCAGCGTCATATTTCAACCATAGAAAAAGAAGATATGGAACTTTTTTACCCAAATGAATGCGGTAAAAAAAAAAAAGTCGGTCTCCAATATTTGACAAAATGCCTTTTGAGTACCAAGGGTCACAATTTAATCCAATATGTTTGGAGCAGGTTAAATTTTGATTTGAGGGCAGTATATATGTCAAAAATCAAAATTCGGTTGAGGGGACTGTAACACCTCAACCATTTAGAGTTTTGCTTATGAGGTCAAAAGTGGACTTTAACATAAATAGTATATAATCGAATTATCTTTTGACAAAAAAAAAAGTATCCAAAAATTATTTCAAAATTAAAGCAAATGATATATATATATATATATATATATATATATATATATATATATATATATATATATATAAACAAAAAACTGTTACACGAACATTTTGATATTTAATAAATTGAGAATAACTATAGGCCTGGAGACTAACTTTTACACGAACATTTTTGACATTTACAAGAATTATATTTTTACTCTTTCTTATGAAAAATTACTTAGGCCTCGAGACTAATAGCGTTCTCAGTGCACTAACCTGGAAACAGATGATTTGGCGATCTGATACGCAGACCCTACAACCTAAACTTTTTTTTTGTGCAAGAAGATGTTTTCATATACACAGACTTACCTTACACCCTAAACTTTTTTGTGTAAGAAACTGTTTTCGTGGTTCGAACACGTGACTTCAATATCACAAAGCATCAATTTTACCAGTTGAACGACTTCAAACTAATAACGATAGAGGTTAATGTGGACGAAGTCTGCCAATTGGGAGACAGCCACGAAAATTGAGGAAGAAAGTAAGATTCTCCCTTGTTATATCTGAAATAGATTGGAAAGAAAAGCCAGAGTGGCTTGGATCACTTGAACTCTAAAATCATCCTGCAGAACTATAAATTGACTGTGAGTTACGGTTCCAGGTATTCAAAAATTCAGTAGGAAAGAGGGAAGCTACGTCTGCAAGGAAGAAAGCATGGCCAAACTCGCCTATTTTATCTTGTCATTGCTAGTTTTTGCTGGTAAGTATCTTTTTAATATTCATACGCAGAAACCTTCACCTAAAAAGGATATGATCTTATTAATTTCTCATGCATTTTGCACTACGAATGTTTTTTTTTTTTTTAACTTCAAGGAGATATTAATATCCCAATTGTGGCAGATGCGGCTAGTTGGGGAGAAGAAAAGGCTGAAAAAGACAGACTAGTTGGCATTGTCTCCAGAAAGCTTCTTCAACCACAATGTTATATCACGTGCTCCAGTTATGATCCAAACGGCGTTGATCCATGTCCTAGGCCAGATATCTGTGCTTGCACCTTCGCTTTCGACAACCTCTATTGTCTTCCACCTGAACAATAAGTCTGTCGAAATGGGAAAATCTGTGTTGGTTATGGCAAAACTGGTTTTGTATTTGTTGTTGACCTTTTTCATCTCATTGTTGTGATGGAGAAGTTTGTTGTCTTTTATCTGTTTGCTTTTGAGTGTGTCCATTGGAAGGCCTTACACGCTTTCCACTTTCGTTTTGTGCAACATTTTCTTCACGTTAATCAATGTCATAACGTCTGAAAACACCCATTTGTATGTGTGGTTTGTATCCATTATGAATAAATATACACAATTTTATTGATATGACTTTTTCAGTATCGTATCTGAATGCGGATGGGATCATCTCATCATTCTCATTATTCACTACCTCCCAACCATCCGAATAGCCTTTACGGGCCAACAGCTTATTCGATTTCACAATCTTTTTTTGTTGGACATGTGACGTACAGTGATTTCTTGAACTTTACGGTAAAAGATCCGAACTCATCGGAATGTCGCATGACAATTCGAACTTTTTTTTTTCCTGATTCTCTTCGGTTTCATTTTACTGCAAACCCTATGATAAATGAACGGATAATAATGACAGGAGCAAACCTTCTCTCTCATTTATACCCTTTTTGTAATACAAATTGATTTATCCACAACTTTCTGATGTGTAATAACATCGTTTTATTCCATGTTATATGTGGACCCAAACATGTTTTATACATAACACATACTAAAACCATTTATCTCTAATGTGTAATAACATAGTTTTACATGTTATATGTAGATCCAAACATGTTCTATACATAACACATACTAAAACCATAAAAAATATTAAGAAAAAAAGGACTGGTAAACATATAAAACTAGAAAGAAGATTGTGATCCCAATTTTTCAAGTCTAATATGTGCTATCTGCTTCCATTGTACAACTGATGCATATATTAAATCACGTAATTAATAAGATAAATACAACGTCTTAAAACCACCACAGAGTATTCTAGAAGTTTGATTGATTTCATAACTACATGAAAATCGTGTTATATTTTTTCGCTATAATTTTTTGTTTTATATGCTATCTTAACCACTCATGAAATCATGAGCAAATTAAAGATTCCATACGTGAAATTGTCAGTAGCCGACTTAGTGATGTCAGTTCGTAAACATGAATACCCGGTTCGTTTTAAAAATATTGTCCTATTAAATTTGAACCTAATTTAAAAAAATCAAACTATTTTAGTCAATATTATTATTATTATACTATTAGTTAGTTAATTGACATCATCCCAAAAAATTCAAAGTACATTTATGTCTTAAAACATAACTAGTAATATATTTTTATTTTTGAAAAATAAAAATAAAATTAGAATATATTTTTGGACAGGAGGGAGGGAGTATCAAATTTCTTCTTGTTACACAATATCGATTTTACATTTTTTTAATAGCTGACAGAACAACATGGTCAATCGAAAAGCTGACAAGGCATTCATAAAGAAGATATGGTTGGTCCACATCAGCATGGTTTTGCGGGGAACAGATTTCCTAACCCTCACACCCTTACTGTCTTGTCCACCGCCCGCCATGTGGCACCAATGGGTGGTGAGGATAGATGCGGGTGACACTCATCTAGCCTCACCATCACACCTTGCTGCCACGTGACAGGCGGTGACCAAGGGTGTGAGGGTATGAGGGGTGGGGAGATTCCATCTCGGTTATGCAGTAAGACCATCTTTGTCTATAAAATACAAAAATTTTATTGTGATTATTGATCAACTAGCGGTCAAATAAAATGATGACAAATAAATTTTATCTACATGGAAGCAAAGGAGTGATTGGCTAAAACAAGGGCTCATAAATTTTCTACATATTTCATTGGTTAATGACCAACTAATCAAAATTTTATCTACATGGAAGCAAAGGAGTGATTGGCTAAAACAAGGGCTCATAAATTTTCTACACATTTCATTGGTTAATGACCAACTAATCAAAATTTTATCTACATGGAAGCAAATGAGTGATTGGCTAAAACAAGGGCTCATAAATTTTCTACACATTTCATTGGTTAATGACCAACTAATCATACTTGGTCATTGACCATCGTAAAATTTGTGTATAAAATAAACTATTAGTGTTCCTCTTTAGTTGGAATCTTGAAGCAGAAGACAAATCTTTAACACCATCTCTTATTCAACAATCAACAAAGAACAAACCTTTCAACGATGCTGTGAATCAAAATCTTGAAATGTTTTCTTATATCTCTGCTGCTATCTCCAATTGTTACCAATCAATCTCACTGTAAATCCATCCTTATAGATATTTAGCAGCTAAAAGAAAACGGGTGAGTGAAAAAGTTCGCAAATGTAAGTTTCCTAATTTTCTTGATGCATCTTGCCTTTCATATCGTGGCGGTTAAAGAACAGAATAAAGATTGTTTCTTTCTGACTTTTAAGATTATTTTGAACTGTTAATAGCTATGGTTTACATACTGGATGTGAATTTCACGTGGGTTCTTTAATATTCTCTAAAGGATTCATTTGCTTGATATGATGAAGCCTTTATACATATAAACTGCATGTTTAATTTCTGCATGATGAGACATCCCGTAACAACGAAGAATACAAGAATAGGCAACATTTTCCGGAATATCAATTGAAATTGCAGTTGGAATGGAATTGCCAATTGGATTGGTGATTACCTGGATCACATCCATGCCAGATAACACATCATAAGTTATCTCCTACTTGGATCAGCATGGAAAGTTCAGTAAAGGGAGGGAGGGAGAGAACTCATGGGAAGTTGTTCCTGGGTGAAGAATTCCCCCATGGGCAGCTTCCGCAGGAACTGCACAATCCACAGTTGAGAAAATTACCGCATGAACAGTCATCACAGCAGTTGTCTGAACTCTTTGAGGGGAAGAAAGCAGAAGTTGGTGAATGAGTGCCTTCCTCCATTTTCTTTCACAAGGACACTCCTTCAAGGCCCATAGGACTCCAGATTAATTGCAAGAATGCAAAAAGCAAGTACTATCACCATTGCTGATTTCGCCATCCTATTTATATATGTCTCCATCTTTCTGAGTTTGCTAATTAGTCAAGTGCGTAAAATCGTTGTACCATCACTACGAATTTATAGGCCATGGTACCCCCTACCACCACCACATATAAATCATCGTGGAAAATCCAGTCCTCATGACATATCCCACTGGTTTCAGGTAGGATGTTTCAAAAGAAACGTCAGTGGTTCGAACCTTGCCGAATTCAAGAATGTTTGAACTACCTCCAGGTTAGCTGCATAGTGTGAGAGCACTATTGGCCCGTGAAATGACCTGATAGACTGACAGGACAGCCCGTTGGTTGTTCCTACGGTGCCAATAGGCTCCTTTTGCTGTCCATGTATTATGACAAACTTCTACTAGTAGGGCATGAGAACCTGATTTACAATGCTACACACTATGTGGAACCGGAAATGGCAGAGACTTTTACTGGATATTGGAAAATTCAGTATGCTCTAAATTAACTCTTTGCATGAGATTTGCCTATTTGCAATTTGACCAGGTACACACATTTAGTTTTTTTATTCAACCATTAGGCATTGGTCACTTATATTTGACCAACTTGTGATCAAGTTTCCAGTAACTGTGAAAAAAGGGTGCATTTATTTGGCCAATATGAAAATGGATGGATATTTGATCAAAAGTTTTTAGACACTTAGACTATAATATTCATGTGGTAACGTTTCAAAAACGAACTGATCTATTTATCTAACTGTATAAGAAAAGATCTCAGATTATGATATCAAGTTTGAATCTCGACATATAAAAAACACACGTTTTCAATCTTTTCATGGAACATCCAAACTTGATGTCCCAAAATAATCTGACAGTATATGTTCTTATTAAATACTACACACTATCCTCTTATTAAACATCACACATGCACATATATACACACATATATACATATATACACACACACGCGCACATACATAAATAAACATACACATGCGCATGCATGCGTGCACATTGTGTGTGTATATGTGTGTGTGTGTTTGTTTGTGCATGTAGTTGTGTGTGAATTAAGTTTTTATTTAACGTTTTCTGTCATGATTAAAACTGTGCAAGAGAGTTAAATGTATTCGTTCAGATTCCAAGTTTTACGTGAGTAATCAAAATCTAGTATCTTCTAGTATATAACCTTAGATCTATAAACGAGCCGAACATCGCGTTGTTTAATTTCGGTTCATTTAACTTAACGAACGAACTGATCTTGTTCGTTTATTTAAACGAACATATTTAATTGTTAAAGCTTGGTTCGTTTAACTCACGAACAACATTAACGAGCCGAACACCTTAAACGAACGGTTCACTTGTCGAGTTCGAACAGAAAAAAGTGGTTTAAGCTTGGTTCATTAACCTTTTAATCGAACCGAGCTCAAGCCGAACTCGAGCCAAACAAACCGAACATACCGAACAGTTCGGTTAATTTACAAGCCTATATGTCCTGAAGCTGTTAGAAAAAAAAATGTCACAAAGAAGCTTATATGGTAGGCAATGCCCCGCCAGAAAAATCGTAGTCAGGTTACGATCTCTTCGGTAAGGCAAAGTGATGAAGAAGTGTGGACCAAATCATTTATATAAAGATTAATTCGTTCACCATATTCTACTATGAAATTCAGTATCCTAATATTAGATTTTATTTAAGATTCTTCATCCATTAGATTATCTTAAAAAATAATTTTGGACTTTCCAAATCATATATGTAGCTAGTCTAAAGTTGAAAGACTTCAGTGAATGATGTAAGTCATATTTATATGTATTTTTATACATTCTACATTTAATTCGAACAATATTTTAGCATTTTATCAGTTAAAAACTGATTAACTTAACTCTTTCTAGTTTTTATCGATAATTGAAAATTATTGATTTTTACCTAAATTAACTATATATTTTGAGCTTAAATGATTTATTCATTAAATGAGACAGTTTTTTATGTTAGTTAGCTAATAAATATATTTTTAATTTATTTTATTACATTGGAATTACATGTATTTTATATTTAATATGCATGAAATATAACGTTACCGATAGACATGGAGATAAAAATTAAGAGATAAAGTTGGAGCCTAAAGAAAAACGAAGAAATCGATTGCATCAAATTTTATAAAGATATATCTAAATTGAATAGAAAAAAAATCTGAAGTAGAAAATGAAAACCGGGCATACTCCATATAAACACACAGACACAGCAAAGCATATACTGTCAAGATGCAAGAGGAGAATGCTTGATTGTTGAATTGGTGATTGTTGAATTGGTGTTGCGGGATTAAGTGGCCAAGAGTAAAGGAGGAGGAGATGTTTTGATCACGCACAGAAAGGAAAATAAGGAATGAAGGTAGTTGCAGCAGTTTGGCGGCAACATTTTAAATGGTGGAAATGTCGGAAATGCCCTCACTTAATGAATGGGTCAAAGAGTGAATGAAGGGCATATTTGTACAATTAGTTCTTTTCTTCTTGCTGTAGGCGTGAGTAGCAGAGTATATGTAGCTGCGGTTGAGCAGATAGTTTGAGTAGTCAAAAAGATATTTTCCATTTTGACAGTTATTGAATTCCCTTTTCTCTCTAAAGTTTCAATCTCTCTCTCTCTATCGTCACTATTCTGGAATGATGCTTCGGTGTATATGTGTTCGAATTCGTTGTTCTTATTGTTACGTGAAGTTTGGTGTTATGTCTCTTCCTCGCTTGGTGTAATTTGTTGCGGTATATTGAAGCTCGTTGCAGGTGATCGTTATCATTTGTGTTTATCTTTCGATTTTATCATGGTATCAGAGAATTAGTTTGAACATATGCGTTATATTGCTCTTGATTGATTCGGTTGATTGTTAAATTGAGAGTCATGACTTCCGTTAATGCTTCGACTTCGAGATCAAACAGTTCGAATGATAATCCTGCTTCTAATCCCCTATTTCTGCACCCTAATGAAAGTCCTGCAGCAGTTCTTGTCCAACCACCACTTAACGGACATAACTTTCACTCTTGGAGTAGGACTTTAAGGATGGCGTTAACCATTAAGAATAAACTTGGTTTTATTGACGGTTCTGTGACACAACCTAGACAAGATGATGAGAAATTTCTGGCCTGGACGCAGTGTAATTCTATGGTACAATCCTGGATACAAAATTGCGTTTCACCGTCCATAGCTCAAAGCATAATGTGGTTCAATTCGGCTTATGATGTATGGAAGGATCTTACCCTCAGATTTGGAGGAGGGGATCCGTTTAGATTGTCAGACTTACTTGAGCAATTCTATGCTGTTAAGCAGGAAGGATTATCCATTAGTGACTATTTTACGAAACTGAAATCTCTATGGGAGGAAATGTTGGTGTTAAGGCCAATTCCTAGGTGTGAATGTGCAAGGTGCACTTGCGATGTAGCGGCCAAAATGAGTAAGTTTGTTGAAGGTGACTATGTAATAAAATTCATCAAAGGACTGAGTGGTGAGTTTGATCCTGTTAGATCACAAATTTTTGTAATGACGCCACTTCCCAGCATTTCAACTGCGTTTTCGATGGCATTGCAATATGAGAGAAAATTGATGAATGGAGGAAATGGTGGTACTGGCTTTGTAAATAATCCTTCGGCTTTATACGTTGATGCTGTTGGTTCTGAGATGTATGACAACAGTTATGTGAACAATGGGGAGGCCAACATGCCAACTAGCCTTGCTGTTGGGGCATATAACAGCAGACCTCAATTTAATGGTAGCAGGCGGGGTGCAGGGAGAGGATATCACAATTTTTCGCAGAGACCTGTATGCACCCACTGTGGCATGAGTGGGCACACAGTTGAGAGATGCTATAAGAAATACGGTTATCCTCCAGGTTTTAAAGCTAGGCCGCAGATTAACATGGTTGAGTCTATTGCAGGTGAAGTTGGCCAGCTAAAATTGTATGATGAGTATCAAGGTCAGTCTACGCATCAAGGTGAACAAAGTGGTATTCTGCCAACACCTCAACAACAGATGCCTATGTTGACACTGGAGCAATATAACAGACTGATGAATTTATTGAATGAGAGGGATGGAAACATCACTGCTGGGAGCTCGGAGTTTCTTGGTGTGCAGCCCACTGTCATGAATGCTCAATCCTTTGTGAGGAATGATAACTCTTCAGGTAAGGATCTTGTTCCTAATACTAATTGCATATGGATTTTGGATTCAGGAGCAAGTGATCACATTATCTACTCTGTTTCTCTGTTTGATTCATACACTCCAGTGTCAAATGTCTCAGTAAAGATGCCTAATGACGTGTCTGCCGTTGCAACCCATGTTGGTTCAGTCACCATAAATCCTTCCCTTAAACTGTCAGGTGTCCTCTGTGTCCCCAGTTTTGCTTTTAATCTGTTGTCTCTTAGCAAACTAGTATCAAACTCTCATATTGCTGTACATTTCCATGGCATTGAATGCATTTTACAGGACCACTCCTCCATGAGGAAGATTGGTTCAGCTAAGCTCGTTAATGGCCTGTATTACCTCGGTGGGGATCATCTTCAGCCACATACAAACTCTTTTCCATCAGAAATCCTGAGTGCAAAGTCTTCTGTAATTCAACCCACCTTAGATCCAATGCTGTGGCACTTAAGACTTGGGCATGCCTCACTGCCAAGAATGTTGCAAATACAGAAAATAGACCATTCTGTTGTTGTTCCAGAAAGTCATTCACAATGTAAAATTTGCCCACTTGCTAGAATGAAAAGATTACCTTTTCCTGTGTCTACCTCTTCTTCTGTGGCATGTTTTGATTTACTTCATATTGACATATGGGGGCCTCATAAAATCCCCACCATGTACGGGCAGCATTATTTTATGACCATAGTGGATGATCACAGTAGGTTTACTTGGGTGTATTTGTTGAAATCTAAATCAGAAGCTAAACAGGTCATTGAGAGCTTTTACCATTATACCCATACTCAGTTTGATAAACGTTTAAAAATAATCCGCTCAGACAATGCCCTTGAGTTTGCCTTAACCACCTTCTTTGCTCAGAAAGGCATCATTCATCAGAAAAGCTGCCCTTATACGCCACAGCAGAATGGTTTGGTAGAACGAAAGCAACAACACATTCTCACTGTAGCCAGAAGCCTTAAGTTCCAATCCAGTTTGCCCCTGAAATATTGGGGTTTTTGTATACAACATGCTGTTCATATTATCAACCTTATCCCAACACCTGTCCTTAACCAGAAGACTCCCTATGAGATCCTATATAAACAGTCACCCTCCTATAACCATTTAAAGGTCTTTGGATGTCAAGCTTATGCTTATAATAATCAGCCTGGAAAAACAAAGTTTGATCCCAGATCTCAATCTTGTGTCTTTCTTGGAATTCCTCATTCTACAAAAGGTTACATCTTACAGAATCTTCAAACCAAGGATGTCTTCATATCAAGGCATGTTCTATTCCATGAGCAGTCTTTTCCTTTCTCTTCCACAGAAACTCTTTCTCAACCCCTCAACGTTGATCCCATACAAACTGATTCCATACATCCTCTCTCATCTGTAGATATTCATCCTCCTAGTGACTTTCATTTCGATTCATTTCCAACCTCATCCTCTGAACTACCTGCATATTCTGAACAATTTTCTTCCTCACCACACTCGGCTGTTTCTCCAATTGCTCAATCAAATTCATCACCTTCTGTTCTTCCATCAGCCACAGATCACCACACTGGTGATAACTCCCAAAATCAATATGCTGTAACTGACGAACCAACCTTAAATCCTGAATCTCAGAACAAGCCAACCAGAACCAGACAGCCACCTCACTATCTAAGAGACTATTATTGCAATCTTCTTCATATTCAGTCTACACCTGACACATCATCTAAATTTCATACATTGTATCCAATCAGTTCTTGTTTGTCTTTTGATCAATTGCTTCCTGAATACAAAACATATGCACTGAGTATTAGCATCAATCCTGATCCTGTAAGCTATCAAGATGCATCAAGGCATGAGCATTGGTGCAAGGCTATGCAACAAGAGCTTCAAGCTCTTGAGCGTAATCACACCTGGTCTATCGTTGATTTGCCTGCAGGAAAGTCCCCCATAGGATGTAAATGGGTCTATAAGACTAAGTATAACCCGGATGGTTCGGTTGAAAGATTTAAGGCCCGTCTGGTGGCCAAGGGTTATACTCAGCAGCTGGGTGTGGACTACACGGATACGTTTTCTCCAGTCGCTAAATTAACCACAGTTAGGCTTGTGCTGGCTCTTGCTGCCTATCGGGGTTGGTTCATTCATCAGCTAGATGTCAATAACGCCTTTTTACACGGGGACCTCACTGAGGAGATTTATATGTCCCTTCCTCCTGGAGTTTCTTCTGGTATTAACAAAGTCTGCAGGCTCCATAAGTCCTTATATGGCCTAAAGCAGGCTAGTCGACAGTGGAACCACAAACTCACTCAGGCTCTCTTATCTCAAGGTTTTGTTCAATCACCTCATGATCACACCTTGTTTACTAAGTCTTCTTCTGATGTTTTCATTGCGCTTCTCGTCTATGTTGATGACATTGTAGTCACCAGTTCTAAATTAGCTCCTATTGTGGAACTCAAAACATATCTTCATCGTGCCTTTCAAATCAAGGACTTAGGTGACCTTAGATACTTCTTAGGGATAGAAGTAGCTAGGTCACAGGGGGGGCTCATTCTATGTCAAAGGAAGTATGCAATGGAGCTGCTACAGGGCACAGGATTTCTTGGGGCCAAACCAGCCAGAACACCAATGCAAAAGAATGCCAAACTTCGGCATAATGACTCAATGTTAATAAATGATGTCAGTGGATATAGGAGTTTGATTGGGAAGTTACTGTATCTAACAATAACCAGGCCTGACATCACTTTTGTGGTGCAACAGTTGAGTCAATTCTTGGATTCTCCAACTCAACTTCATTTGCAGACAGCTCATAGGTTGCTAAGGTACATAAAGGGCACTGTTGGCCAAGGTCTAGTGTTTCCTAGAGGTGATGGATCAGAAGAGCCTAGACTTACAGCATTTGCGGATGCTGACTGGGCTGGTTGCCAAGAGACTAGACGTTCAATTACTGGATTTTGTATGTTTTATGGCAGAGCATTAGTATCTTGGAAGGCAAAGAAACAAACGACGGTGTCTAAGTCTTCATCGGAGGCAGAATATAGAGCCCTTGCGGCAGCTACGTGTGAGACGCAATGGTTGCTTTATTTGCTGGCTGATCTTGGAGTAGAGTATAAGGGACCGGTTGAATTATTTTGTGATAGTAAAAGCGCATTGCACATAGTTGAAAATCCGGTATTCCATGAGAGAACCAAACACATAGAAATTGACTGTCATATAGTCAGACAGAAATATCAGGAAGGCATTGTGAAGCCAATGCCCGTCAGGACAGAAGCTCAATTGGCAGATTTGTTTACAAAACCATTAGAAATGAAGAGGCTGCAATCCTTGACTGATGCTATGGGCACTTTCAATGTGTTTGCTCAGTCAAGTTTGAGGGGGGGTGTCAAGATGCAAGAGGAGAATGCTTGATTGTTGAATTGGTGATTGTTGAATTGGTGTTGCGGGATTAAGTGGCCAAGAGTAAAGGAGGAGGAGATGTTTTGATCACGCACAGAAAGGAAAATAAGGAATGAAGGTAGTTGCAGCAGTTTGGCGGCAACATTTTAAATGGTGGAAATGTCGGAAATGCCCTCACTTAATGAATGGGTCAAAGAGTGAATGAAGGGCATATTTGTACAATTAGTTCTTTTCTTCTTGCTGTAGGCGTGAGTAGCAGAGTATATGTAGCTGCGGTTGAGCAGATAGTTTGAGTAGTCAAAAAGATATTTTCCATTTTGACAGTTATTGAATTCCCTTTTCTCTCTAAAGTTTCAATCTCTCTCTCTCTATCGTCACTATTCTGGAATGATGCTTCGGTGTATATGTGTTCGAATTCGTTGTTCTTATTGTTACGTGAAGTTTGGTGTTATGTCTCTTCCTCGCTTGGTGTAATTTGTTGCGGTATATTGAAGCTCGTTGCAGGTGATCGTTATCATTTGTGTTTATCTTTCGATTTTATCATATACACGGGTTTTTGCCATGTGTAAAAACTCTTTTTTTTTAAAAAAAAAAACTTCAGCTTTTTTTAAAAAAACTGTTTTTTTACACGTAACTACACGTGATTAGAGAAAATATATTCTACCTCACATTTACCATACACATAATCATATACACAACCATCACCACGTTTTCCCAGAGAAATTTATTCCTCCCCTTTTCCAAATATTCCTCTACTTCCATCAAAAGAAAAAAAAAAAGAAAAAAGTAAAGAAAAGGAAGAAGTGCAGGAACGTGAAGGTGGTCAGGAGAGAGAAAAAAAAGAAAATGTGAAGAAGTTGAAAAGGCGTGACATCTGCGTGTGGCATGCGGACCAGTCCCATCAGCGCCACAGCACTCAAATCTGCGGATCCAATGGTCGAATTTAAGCAAATTTCTCCACTTGTCCAAATTCTCTGTGTGGTTTCTTTCATATAGTTATATCCATGATCGATAATATGTTTTAAGTTTTTATTTTTTATAAACTTTTCAATGTGAAGGCTAAGTTTTCGTTCTTTATTATGTTTATTCAATGAGATCTCCTTTATTGTCTGTTAACTGTTATTAAACAATTCCATCCATCAGCTATATTAATAAAAGGTTTAAGTAATCAATTTTTTGTCACATGGGGCACCTATATCTCAGCCTTATTAGCTGAATATTTAATTTATTTTATGTATATTATGTGTGACATAATATATATAACATAGACAAAAAGTTTGAATTTAATTGGAGAAAAATCGCGTAATCGACAAAAGTCGAAAATTCGGTTCTCTACGAACACAACACATGGAACGTTTTTAGCATAACATGTAACATGTATCTATTCGTTAACCTAAACGAATCTAAAGTAGAAAACATACTATTCGGTTCAGTTCGACTCGTTTACAGCTCTATCTTCTTTTATGTCACATGTGTTAGAAACACACAGAACTCGTTTCCCGATGATACATAATGAAAATTATGTGAAGCTGTGTCGATCAACTACTACTTCACAATATAATAAACTTAAGAGTCAAGGATCTCATTGCTTTAGAGACTCATATCTATGGCGGGGTATAGAAGGGTCGGATGTACGTAATCATACACATGTGTGGGAAACACACAGAACTTTTTTTTCCGATGATATATAATGAAAATTACGTCATGCTGTGTCAATCAACTACTACTTCACAATATAATAAACTCAATAGTCAAGGAAGGTATGTCATTTGACTCTAATGAAAATGAAAAAAGAAAGGTACGTCATTGAATCTATTGGAAATAAAAATATATTCAAAGACGTTTAAGAATCCATAATTTCACCATCATATATATCTCTTTAAGTTTGATAAGCCAAGTGCATAAAATAATCATACCCTGACTAACTATTTACGTGCCGTGGTGTTGCCACACACATATTGATCATATCATGGTAAATCCACTCACAAACTAAGCAATAGTTTTCGTCACCACGTTAGAAGGTAAGCGGAATATTCTATTTTAACTATTTGCACGAGATTTGGAATTTGAACTCATACACACATTTGTTTTTTTCGCGCAAAAGGGATCATTTGTATTTCATAACTTGGTAAAGTATTTACATCATCGACAAAAGAACTTCTCCTACGGTAATTACACAGTATTCTGAAGATGGGCTATACGGTCCCAAGCCAGTCTAATATTACGGGCCCGTTCAAAAATCTGTTGCGTCAGGACATGCTCACCCGGTTGCACAAACTCACCATCATATAACTGTTTGTTTCTCAAAAACCAAATTGTGGCAACGGTTTCCCGGAATACGTAAGGCCAGCCACCCTGTGAAGTGTCACACATTTGTTTTTTGAATGTTGTACTTGTCGATAGAAAAAGTCAATGGAAAAGGCACGTTTGCTTTCTACCTGTTGTACTTTTCGGTATAAAAAAGTCAAGGAATGAAGAAGCCACTGTGATATATTTTAAAATAGCCAGAAAATAAAAAAAGAGGAGAATAATATCAATGGAGGATCATAAGATGCTAGGATTTATCACCAGTTCTAATTAAGTTGCGTAAGAACATTACTATTTTTGTTACTCTAAAGTGCCTATGACAATTTCTGGTAACAGTTCCAAGACATGACTGAAATACTTTCCAAATTTAATTTATTACTTTAAAGTGGGTACTAAAATGACGTTGAATAGTTCCGGGACACCTCACCATCGCACATTATTTAAGGCGTACCACGACACGACTATTAGTTATAGCTGTGTTACAGTTAACTGGAATATGCGTGATTTGTATTCCATATTTAAGTTTTGAAATGTCGAAGAGAATGCAGAAATATTTCTTAGAGTTTAAAAATTGGCAACGACGCTTTATGTGGTCATAGACTAAAGTAAAAAGAGACAACTTTTGGCGTGTGGTACAGGCATTCAGTTAGCCATAAAACATTTGGTCAATTAGCAAAAGACATCTTCCTTGGACGGGATTTGGATCAACAGATAAGATTGTTGTTTTGTGATCTTGAGGTCATGAGTTCGAGCCGCCGAAACAACCTCTTATACAAAGTGTAAGGTAAGGTAAAGTCGCGTACATCAAATCGCTAAGCAATCCGGCCCCTCTCCCGATCCTGCATAAACGCAGGAGCCCAATGCAACGGAAACGCCCTTTAGCAAAAGATACCCTCTGTATGTCGACCTATTTTTTAACTGATAGTGTTGGTAGGCAATGCAAAACACGCTGGAGGAAAATGAAGAAGTCGAAGATAGTGAATAAGTGATGGATAACAAACGATTTCAATATTTCATTGATGACAGTCGGCCGACTTTTATAGTGATACAAGGCAACAAGTTATGATACAATCAAAACTAACTGTTATACAATTAAAACTGACCACAATTAATAAGTCATGATTGTTTTGTTATAATAGTTTGATACGATTGTTTTGTTAGAGTGTTTGGTAGGATTGTTTTGTTAGAGTGTTTGGTAGGATTGTTTTGTCATTCATACAGCAGGATGGAGACATAGATAGTGATGTAGCACACCGAGTCCAGGCAAGCTGGTGTAGATGGAGGGCGGCCTCAGGGGTGATGTGTGACAAGAATTTTACAACTAAATTAAAGGAAAAATTTTATAGGGTGGCAGTACGGCCGGCAATGTTACATGGAACAGACTGCTGGGCCATCAAGAGGCCTCAGTCACAGAAGATGGAAGTGGCAGAGATGAAGATGCTGAGGTGGATGTGTGGACATACAGGACTACACCGGATCATAAATGAGGTATTTCGGAAAAGGTTAGGGGTGACTAGTATAACAGATAAGATAAGGGATAGGAGACTGAGATGGTTTGAGCATGTCAAGAGGAGACAGACAACGGCGCATGTCAGAGCAGTCGAAAGCCTCATTGTAGAGGGGAAGAGAAGTAAAGGCATGCCCAAACTAACTTGGAATGAGCGGATTAGGCATGACCTATTAGATTTGCACCTCTTCGATGACATGGTCCAGGATAGGAGTTCATGGACACAAAAGATTAAGGTTAACGAGGTTTAGACAGTCTATAAGAGCACCTTAGGATATTCTTAGGGGCTTAGATATTATCTACGCTTTGAGTGGATTTTTTGCATTATTTTTTTTTTGTTTTTTGTTTTTATCTTTGTCTTACATTATATGTACATATACACGTTTATGACATTTTTCATATCGGGAGCTTCATATTTGTATTTACGAAATTTGTTCACTAACACGTTATATTCCTAGTATTGTGTCATTTATGCAGGCACAGCCAGAGCCGGGGGTCTCACTGGAAGCAAACTCTCTATCCCTATAGATAGAGGTATTGTTTGCCTGCCGCACTCTCCCCATACTCTAACGATAGCTTTTGCTGTCGTTGGAATATACTGGGTATGATGATGATGTTGATGATAATTGTTTTTGTTAGGATGATAATCCTTTTAGAAAACTCATTCATTCCATTAGTTGAGGGCGGCCCTTAAACCAACTAATAATGCTGCTGTTTTATGACTTTGAGGTCACGGATTCGAGCTGCGAAAACAGCCTCTTGCACAAAAAAGTATAAAGAGAAATGCATACATCAGATCGTGGTACTAGGGCCCGCGTATAAATCATCATGGAAAATTCACATACTAATTGAGAAATAATTTTGTCATTACTTTAGGAGGTAGACATGGATGTATTCTATTTTTAACTCTTTGCATGAGATTCGCGATTTGACCGGTATGGACATTAATTTTTTTTTTGTTTTTGGTTTTTGTCAACAAATAGGCATTGGTCAGTTGCATTTGACCACTGTAATAGACGGATATTTGTTGTTTGGATAATATGAAAATAGATGGATATTTAGTGTGCACCACAATCTGTTACAGTTGGTTGCAGTAAGGTAAGGTGGCGAAGCTAGATGAGTGTCACCCGTATCTAGTCTCACCACTCCCCTTGCTGCCACGTGACAGGCTGTGGGCAAGAAGGTGAGAGTTTGGAGGATGAGGAGATCCAGTCCCACTACCAGAAGTTTTTGTCACTACTTTAGGAGGTAGGGCCGGAGATGCTCTACTTTAACTATGATTTTTTTTTTCTTTCACCATAATGCACTACAAAAAAAAGGCTAATTACCGACAGTCTAGAACATTCGATAAACTCTAAAAAACGGTAGGTAAGCTGAATAGCGACCGTTATATGGTTGGTAAACGTCGGTCGGTAAACAATGGTTGGTAAATGAATTTTGCGACTGTTTGAAAAGCGGTTGGAAAATAGTGACGGATTTAGCAACTGTCAGAGAAACGTTACCTACGGTTGATGGTAAATATCCATTATTTCTTGATAAACACATACCTTCTTTTTTATCAATGGTTGAAAATGAAGTGTAGACTGAAATTAATAGTGAAATAATAATGATGTGTCTTTATCATTTACATTTAGCAAATTATTTATCAAAAAGGAAAAAAAAAGTTTTTGGGTAGTGAAAAATTACTTAGGCCGGGAGACTAATAAAGTTTCCGGTGCAATGGACTCCTTTTTTGGCGTAGTGACTCAGGGAGAAGCCGTATCACTTCACTATCTGATATACACAGTTTTACCTTACATTTTTTTTGTACAATAGGCTGTTTCCGAAACTCAAACCAGTAACCATAAAGTTACAAAACAATAAACTTATCAGTTGCTCCAACACACGTCACTAATAACGATAGAGGTAAATGTCGACGAAGACTGCCAATTTGGAGACAGCCACGAAAGTTGAGGGTAGAAAGTAAGATTCTCCCTTGTTTTATCTGAAATAGATTGGAAAGAAAAGCCAGAGTGGCTTGGATCACTTGAACTCTAAAATCATTCTCAAGAATTACTCCTTGACCTATAAATTGACTGTGAATTATGATTCCAGATATACAAAAATTCAGTAGAAAAGAAGGAAGCTACGTCTGCAAGGAAGAAAGCATGGCCAAACTCCCCTATTTTATCTTGTCACTGCTACTTTCTGCTGGTAAATATATATCTTTCTGATATTCGTTTGCAGAAACCTTCACCTAAGAAAGATATGAATTAATTTCTCCTGCAGTTTGCACTATGAACGTTTACTTTAACTTCAAGGAGATATTTATTTTCCAATTTTGGCAGCTACGGCTCGTTGGGGAGAAGAAAAGGCTGAAAAAGACAGACTAGTTGCCATTGTCTCCAGAAAGCTTCTTCAAGCACAATGTTATATCACGTGCTCCAGTTATGATCCAAATGGGGATGATCCATGTCCTAAGCCAGATATCTGTGCATGCACCTTCGCTTTCGACAACCTCTATTGTCTTCCACCTGAACAATAAGTCTGTCGAAATGGGAAAATGTGTGTTGGTTATGGCAAAAATGGTTTTGTATTGGTCGTTGACCTTTTTCATCTCACTGTTGTGATGGAGAAGTTTGTTGTTTTTTATCTATTTGCTTTTGAGTGTGTCCTTTGGAAGGCCTTACACGCTTTCCACTTTCGTTTTGTGCTAACATTTTCTTCACGTTAATCAATCAATGTTATAACGTCTGAAAATACCCATTTTGTACGTGTGGTTTGTATCCATTATGAATAAGTATATAAAATTTTCAGCTCTTGTATCCTTTTATTCGATATAACTTTTTCAATATCATATGTGAATACGAATGAGATCACCTTATCACTCTCACTGTTTACTATCTCCGCCCATCTGAATGGGACAGCCGCTCACTCGATTTCACAATCTTCTTTGCTGAACATATAACATATGGTCTTGACGGTGAAGAGATCCGAACTAATCGGAAGGTTGCATGACAATTCCAACTTTGTTTCTAATTCTCTCCGGTTTCATGTTACTGCAAACCCTATGAGAAATGAACGGATAATAATGGCAGGAGCAAACCTTCACTCTCATTTATACCCTTTTGTAATACAAATTGATTTATCCACAACTTGTTTGGTCATTTAGGTCTTCTAACTTTTGATTTCTCTTTCCTCGTTCGTTTGCATATATGATTTTTTTGTATGCGCATATAATAATATTGAATCAGTGAAGACATGATAAGCAAACTATATTTTTCCTTTTTTTTTTTTGCATATTATGCACAATTTTGCAATATCAAATCGTCTCCAGTTTCTATCTCACAGACTTTCTTTCTGATGTGGAATAACATAGTTTTATTACATGTTATATGTGGACCCAAACATGTTTTATACATAACACATATTAAAACCACTTATTTCTAATATGTAATAACATAGTTTTATTACATGTTATATGTAGATCCAAACATGTGCTATACATAACACATACTAAAACCATATAAAAATATTAAGAAAAAAAGACTGGTAAACATATAAAACAAGATTGGGATCCCAATTTTTCAAGTCTGCTATCTGCTTCCATTGTACAACTGATGCATATATTAAATCACGTAATTTAATAAGATAAATACAACGCCTTAAAACCACCACAGAGTATTCTAGAAGTTTGATAGATTTCATAACTACATGAAAATCGTGTTATATTTTTTCAGTATAAGTTTTTGTTTTATATGCTACTATTAACCACTCATGAAATCATGAGCAAATTAAAGATTCCATACATGAAAATTAATTGTCAGTAGCCGATTTAGCGATGTCAGTTTGTACACATGAATACCCGGTTCGTTTTAAAAATATTGTTCTATTAGATTTGAACATAATTTTAAAAAATAAAACTATTTTGGTCACTATTATTATTATAGTTAGTTAATTAATCTTGACAAGAAAAATCATATAATGACTAAGAGATAGTAGTAATATATTTTCATTTTTGAAAAATATAAAAAAAATTTAGAACAAATCAAAATAAAATTCGAATACATTTTTGGACAGGAGGGAGGGAGTATCAATTTCTTCTTGTTACACAATATCGACTTTACATTTTTTTTAATAGCTGACAGAGCAACATGTCAATGAAATAGCTGACTAGGCATTTATAAAGAAGATATGGTTGGAATCTTTAAGCACAAGACAAATCTTTAACACCATCCCTTATTCAACAATCAACAAAGAACAAACCTTTCAACAATGCAAATCAAAATCTTGAAATGTTTTCTTATTCTATGCAGGTATCTCCACTTGTTACCAATCAATCTCATTGTAAAATCCGATCCTTATAGCTCTTTAGCAGCTTAAAAAAACGGGTTCATATATGAAAAAGCTAAAGATGAGGTAAAATATGAGACTTACAATCAAATGTTGTCACGTGTGCAAAAACAATTTTTTAAAGAGGGGTGCTGCACTTTTTTTTTTAAAAAAAAACTGTTTTTTATACGTTGCGAATCGTGATTGGAGACGTTATATTTTGACTCACCTATAACCTCGTGAACCGAAAGAAAACGGATGAGTGAATTAGTTCGCAAAATGTAAGTTTCGTATTTTTCTTCATGCATCTTGCCTTTCATGTTGTAGCGGTTAAACAAAAGAATAAAGATTTTCTTACTTTAAAGATTAGTCTGAGCTGTTAATAGCTATGGTATACATGCTGGATGTGAATTTCATGTGGGTTCTTTTAATATCCGCTAAAGGATTCATTTGCTCGATATGATGGAGTTCAGATGAGGAGAGTCAGAAAATGAGATACAATATGAGGCATCAAATCACGCGATGTCGCGTGTACAAGCAACTCTTTTTTAAAATCAAAAAAATTTTAAACTTCTTTACTTTTTTTACACGTGTCAGCACGTGATTAGAGACCTCATATTTTGACTCATTTTCTGTCTCTCCTGATCTGAACCAGATATGATGAAGCCTATATACATATAAACTGCATATTTCTGTATGATGTGACATGGTAACGCTGAGATGCATATTTCAGTTCTTCTTCACGCATGTCGGTGGCAGTTGATCATCAATTAAAATTTTTCAAAAACAGTAGTTTTAATTTGTTAAGGTGATATATATGTGATCCCGAACCATGTCACGACGTAACTCATGTCTGCATATTAATGAGTATGTTTCTAACACACATAATAAAGAAAAATGATTCATTAAATTGAATACACTTCTTATGTTGCGAAGTAGCAGTTGGTCGACACAGCTTGACGCAATTTTCATTATGAGTGATTGGAAAACAACCTCTGTATGTTTCTAACATATGGGTATGGTTGTGTACATCCAAACCTCATGCCCCACCATGAGTACGATTGCATACGACCAAACCCCATACCTCTGCCATAGGCATGAGACAATGTGGTAACGTTATTGTGGTAGTTTTCTTCCTCTTCTGAAGTACTTGTAATGAAGACTGATGTTACATTAAAAATTCATTTTAAAAGCCTGGGAAAAAAGGATTTTTCTTCTCTAAGTTTCTTTCCAGAAGCTGTGTATAACGCAGGCTGATTCCTGGATTGGGGTCTGAAGTCTGGACCATCAAGTTTGGATTCAGTTGCAGAAAACGCACACAGCTGCTTTCTTCATTGACATTTAAGAAAACCTTGCATACTTCTTGAATACTTGATAAATAATTACATATATACCATAAATGGATATCAAAGCAGTGTCCAACATTATTACACTGTCCAATTTGGATATGATCCACTGTCCAATTTTCCATGGCAATAAAAAGTGCAGTTTTTTTGATCCAATTTTCCATGGCAATCCAGTTTTTGATCTCTGTCTCCAAAGAAGGTCCTCCTGATCCAGCCTTTGGTTAAGTAGTTTTTGCAAATTAACCATCACAGTAGACTTTTGATCATCAGAGATACTTGTCCTCTGCTGCTGAATTCTTTTCATCAATTTCTCTGCTTCTTTGAAGATATTGCCAAAGGATGCTTTTCCCCATCTCATTACATTCTGCCCACAACATTTCTACCCACGCTCCAACTCGAATTGGTCCCTTGAGTCAACTTCATTCCAAGACTTCTTAATTATTTCCTCCAAATCAGGCCTAGTCAACCATATAGCCTCGAAGCGAAACCGTTCATTTTCCCCAAAAATATGTCCCTCTCGCCACAACAGTAGATAATTTATGAAATGGAAAAGGCGGGCCATCTTCGAATTGATTACAGCCCTATCAAATCTTGCTTTTGCCGAATTTCGCCTGCACCAGTTCCTTGCCCATGTGAACAAATAGCCCTTTGGCCAAATATCAAAAAGACCAGTATCCTCCAGAGCAACCCTGAAATTCGCCATTTGATTATTCGGACGTAAACGAGAGACTACGGATTCTTCTTGGCACATTATTCATTAAAATCTCCAAGGACGCACCGGGCAAAAAGGACTCTTTTTTTAGCAATCGCAGCAAGTTCCAGGTCAAATGTATTTTGTTAACTTCCGCCTCACCATAGATACCAGTAATCCTCCATGTACCATGTTTCACATTTTTCTCCTAAACATTGCAATTCCTCCTTTTCTTCCAAGTGAATTAATTGCACATCCATAAAACCCTAATTGATACTTCACATTTTCTATCCATTTATTCGAACCCTTGGTCTCACATGGGAAGACCGCCACTCAGAATCAGTATCTTCGCATTCAGAGAGAGTCTCTGATGAACAGGTTGGTTCCATTGGTCTTTCATTTCTTGATATTTCCATATGCTTTTGACTGTTCACCTGGGTTTTTAACCAATGCAGAATGTTCCTCTTGATGAGAAAATGTTGTCAATGTTCTTAATTCAAGGCTTTTCTACTATGCTTGATAGATTCATTATACGCTTTTTACTTGGAACCAGGTTACTGATAAATCTCAATCTTGTGTTTCTAAATGAGAGTATAAGATAGAATTATTTCCACTCTACATGCATCTTCACATTCATATTGGGTGTAATTGCCAGGGTGAAGTACAATCCTAAAACGAGGCTTTCATTTTTATTTTGGTTATGGGTACAATTGTAGCTTATCAAGTTCTGTAATCTGAAAATGAGAAGGAACAAGTTATTTGTAGAAGACCAAAGATATCCGCATGCTTATGTGCTTATTTTCTCATCAAATGAGTTGTTGAAATAGAATGGTGGCAATGTTGGATTCTGAAAAAAAAAGAAAAAGGGTCTCGAAAATAAAAATAGAATGGTGGCAATGTTGGATTCTGATTTAGTGAGTTAAGATTTATGGATATTTGGGATCAGAGGTCCTTGCGATAATTGAGTCTGGAAAATTTATACTGATAAAATAAGCTAGTGTCTTTGTTCCATTTCCATATGCATAGGCCAACTGATCAAACCACATTAGTCCTGCTGTCATTTGTTACCGCTGGAAAATTTCTACAGCTATTTACCTGTGAATAAGCTAGTTCCTTTTGTTCCATTTATCCATCGAAAAAGTTGAAGCAATGAATCACACACTTCTTTTCCCTGTGATACTGCTAATGAAAATGGTATAGAAATGTGCGAGAGCTTGGTAGCTCTTGGTTCTCCTTCAATTTTCTAGTGGTATCTGATTCTCCTTCTTCAGTGAATTACTTTTGGCATGTTCTTGGAAACCCATCGAGTCCAAATAGAAGTAATAAATTGCACGGAGATATGGCTTACGTGTTCATGGTTTAAGGTCCTTCCAAATCATATCGTTCACTCACCAGAAGTCACATCTAAGCCAGCTCCCACTCATGATGAACTTCAAAGTAGCATCAAGATCCTCTCGAATAAATTATCAGAAGCTCTGCATAATATTGATGCCAAGGAAGAATTGGCAAAGCAGCATTCTAAAGTTGCTGAGGAAGCTGTCTCAGGTATCAAGTATTTGAATATTTGAATTGATAAATCTTCTGTTAGATGGTGGATTAATAGTCATAGAAGCATTTTTGGAGGGGGAAAAATAACTTCATCTGTATGTATTATGTTGCGTTATAGGATGGGAGAAGGCTGAAACTGAGGTTTCAGTGTAGCAGAAACAACTTGACATCGTCACTGAGGAAAACTTAGCCCTGGAAGGACGTGTTGGCCACCTTGACGGGGCACTAAAGGAATGCTTAAGGCAGCTTCGTCAAACAAAAGAAGAGCAAGAAAAGATGATCCATGAAGCCATTTCGAAGAAACAGAGTCAATGGAAATCTGCAAAACATAAACTTGAGAAACAGATCATGGAGCTTCAGTCTTTGCTTGAAACGACTAAAACAGAGTATGTTGCCTTGACATTTCCTGATATTTGTATTAAGCTTGAAGCCTCTGAAAAACAGAATGCTGAACTCAAGTTTCAACTTCTTTCTCGAGATGATGAAGCGAAAGTTAGAACATGTGAGAGGGACCTGAGCACTCTTGCTGCAGAAACAGCTAGTAAGCAATATTTGGAGAGCATCAAGAAGATGGCTAAGCTTGAAGCAGAGTGCCGCAAACTAAAGATGCTGGCTCAAAAAGCTTCACCAAATTATCGGCCTGCTACTGCATCGTCAGTTTATGTCGAGTCCTACATCAACAGTCCATCTGATTGTGAGGAGACCTTGCGGATGATTGAAGATGAGTTCTGTAAATTTGATAAATTGGAGCCAAATGACAGCGATCCAGGGCCCACTTAACTTTTCCCTTCAAATTTGAAATCAGAAGTAGATCACAACAATGATAAAAGCTTCAGCAAAAACTTTAAAGGCCCTTCCAGTGAGATTGATCTCATGGATGATTTCCTTGAGATGGAAAGGTTTGCTGCTTTTCCTGATGAGATGGGGAAGTCCCCTCCAGGAGGACATAGTGGTGACAAGTTACCAAAAGTCAAGTTTGAAAACTTAAGGACTTGCATTTCTGAACTTGAGAAAATGTTGAAGGAGGCAGAAGATGAGATGGGGAAGTCCCCTCCAGGAGGACAAAGTGGTGACAAGTTATCAAAAGTGGAGTTTGAAATCTTAAGGACTTGCATTTCTGAACTTGAGAAAATGTTGAAGGAGGCAGAAGCAGAGGACTTGTATGGCTGTGAAAATCATTTGCAGGCATCAAGGCATCAATTAGAGGAGACTATGGTGAAGTTGATAGACTTACAAAGTCAATTAGTGGTCAGTAGCGAAGCAAAGGGAGCAACAGAAGCAGAAGTAGAGGCTTTCAAAACAATGCTCAAGAAAAAAAGTTCCAGATAGCTGAACTTAATGCAGTGGAACTTGAGGATCAGTTGACAAAGGTAAGTGAGGCAAAGCTTCAAGCTGAACTAGATCTGAAGGCTTCCAATGAAAAACTTGTGAAGTCATCGAAATGTTTAGAGGAAGCCGAGCTTAAGTTGGTTGAGGTGCTAGTGCAATTGTGTAGCACAAATGCATCTTTGCATGATACTGAGGCAGAACTTAAGTCCACAAAAACAAAGAAAGACGTTGCAGAATCACGGCTCAGGATGGTACAACTTGAAAACCAAAAATTGCATATAAAGATCAATAATTTAGAAGAAGATATTCAAAAAGGACAGACTCTCTTGGAGGAAGCTGACTCAAAATGTCAGAAGCTGAACGATGAGCTGTCAATTATGAAACCTGATACTCTGCTTGACAAATCTCCTATCTGGTTCAATCAGGTTATTTACTGAATCCCCAAAAGTTCTTTATGTTAGTAGAGCAATGAAATTATATAATCAAAAACCTCACAGTACGAGCCACCCCACAGAGGGCTTAGCCGTCGACATCTTGTCCTGCTTGCCTTTTCTTTTTATCTCATCATAGTATCGCTTCAGTGTCGTTTTCCTTTAGTTATATTTTCTTTAGCAAGTGGAGATTGGTAAAGTTCCAAGTTTTATTTTATAGCTTCCTAGGGCTACCTAGTTCAAGAATGGTCCTTGGACATGTAATACATAGACCCCTGTAACTAGCCTGATCCTCTTTTACTATCAGTCATGAACTTTTAGTTATTTTCTGTGTCTCCATACAGCATTACTTGTACAGTTTCGTTTACTTCTCCTGTGGTGCCATGCCAGTTGGAGGAGGGTCCAACCTCTTTTTATGATTTGCTGGCTAACTTCTTTTTGCTGAACTATGTTTCTTGTTCTAGACACGATGTACAGGATAAGGAATTGGCTGCTGCTGCTGGCAAGTTTGCAGAATGCCAAAAAACAATAAACTCTCCGGATCAGCAGTTAAAATCACTTGCTGCATTAGAAGATCTATTGATCGACTCAGAAATGCCAGCAGCCCTTGTCGAATAGAACAAAAATCTCACATGAATCACTGGAAAAGCCTGATGAGCTTCTTTTAGGTTCATCTGATGATAGAGATTCAGAAGCTAAGCGCAGGAGTCCAGTACTGTCGACTCAGTTGCTCTCGAACAAGCTCTTTGTACACTCGCAGTTGTGGGACTCTTGCATATATTTCGATTGAATAGGCTGCTAAGAGTTTAGCAATGATGGAGAAACTGGTAAGGGAAGGAAGAAAGGCACAACGAAGCTTCCCCATCACTTACATGGAAGAGCTTGAAAGGGAAAGCACTGATCACTTGGTATCACTTGGTTGTGTGGTGTACAGGGAACAAGTATTTAAGGAGTATAGGAAAATTGTGCCAATTTTGATAGAAACCAAGTAAAGAAAAGGCAATGTAAAAGCATGTTCTCGGCTTTCACATTTGGACACCGTCTGGAAAGGCCGGATCGCTTTACGATATAATGTACGCAGCCATAAAAATTTTCACGTAATAGTTGTATAATTGTAATCATTTCATTGTATAGAGTAACTGAAAATAACAAATCATAAATGTCAGTGTGGATAAGAGATGTACGTGTGCATATTTTTTTTTGGAAAGATGTACTTAATGATGTACGTGTTCATATATGTATATATGCATCATGTATTTATACCTAAATAGACAACAAGTACAAAAAAAAAAGAAAATATATATAAAAAGGAAATTATAAAAGAAAACAGGAAAAGGAGAAAAAAAAAGATAAAAACAATATTATGTATGGTACTTACTGCTTAACCAATAAATGACAAAATAATTAAACTGAGTCTCTCTAGTTTTGCATATTCATCTTCGCTAACAGGTAATTTTCTAATGAACAACTTACCAATTATGATGAATTTTATGATCAAAATTATAAAATCTCAGTGTAACGCTTGCAAGTATATCAACAAAAGAAATAAAAAAATGGAAAAAGCCCTTGCAATTTAAAAACGGACGGGTTAGACTTCCAAAAAAAACGAACGGGTGGAAATTGGATGATTCAGTTTGAAATCCAAAGAAATCCACAATACAGTCCACAGAGTAATGTACAAATTACTCTTTTAATTAAAAAATTTATAAATTATGGAAAAAGTTTTAACGCCATTAGCTCAAAACAAAAGTGTACTCATTCTGTCTCAAAAATATTATCGTAATTCTGTTAAATTTAACATAGTATAAATTACAATATGTTAATAAATTAATTATGATATTACTTTTGATACAAGAGATATAATCTTTATAAAATTATTTACTTTTACTAACCCAGTAAACTAACGCTGGTGGCTTTTTAATCGAAGGCTACGGCCTACGAACATCATAATTCAGACAACTTGCATGACGGCTTCTGGGCTTTAAGAAAAGACAAAATATTTGGAAACTTTATGTTCCTTGTTTTAGCATTTAACAACAACAAAAAAAAAAAAAAGAAGGAAAAAACACTTCCAAGTTGAAAGCTTGAGGAGGTGACTATGATTAACGTAAAGAGACATGCACCTTAACCAACGGACAAAATATGATTCCTCAAAGATTAAATAGTCAACCTGCCACAGGAGACTTCTCCTTAACGTCTGGAAAACGGGTTCAAATCTCCTCACCCCCACTCCCTCACCGCACGTGTCACCGCGTGACACGTGGCAACAGGGGAGGGTGGTGAGGCTATATGAGGGTTACCCTCATCCAGCCTCACCACCCCCACCTGCTGCCACGTGTCGCGCTGTGGACCGCGCGGTGAGGAGATCCCAACCCCTGGAAAACTCAAACATCTTTTGCAAAAAACCAAACGATAAGTCTTTCCCATTAAGCCTAGAAAAGAAAGAGCATTGGTGTTGCATTCAATTAAACAGAGAAAACTAAAATAAATAACTTGTTATGTATACGACAACAACACATATTCAATATATTACAACGACAACAAAAACTATCACGGGACGCTATATTGAGTGACGAGCTGTGCTGCACTGTACTAATATGTATTAGTTTCCACATAACTTTTTAGGAGTGAAATAAAGATTTCGAAGTCAGATATGATATTTTTGTATTAGTAATAAGGAGTAATGTAAAGTATAAGTATACCCCACCACTCATGTGCTCCTACTCCTGTCTCCACCACCTGCTGCCCCTCAATCATTGAGTTTCTCCAAACTTCCCCTCCACCCCACTGTAATTCCCCCCAAGATCCCTACTTCCTCGCCGGAATACCCAAGGCAGCCGTACCGGAACATTGAGAACTAGTAGCAGAAGAAGAAGAAATTGCTCAGACAAACTCTCTGCGTTTTCATTGATGTCATCTGCAACGCAAGCAGATGGTAATAGAGCAATTATTGACCCTATTCAAAGGGGAACAAATGGCGTCGCCGGAACCGGAACCTCCACTAACGGCTCCTCTGTTTTGGCCGTTAAGAAGCCGCCTGCTAAAGACCGCCATAGCAAGGTCGATGGCCGTGGCCGACGCATTCGAATGCCGATTATTTGTGCCGCGAGGGTTTTTCAGCTGACACGGGAATTAGGGCACAAGTCCGACGGCCAAACTATTGAGTGGCTTCTCCGGCAAGCTGAGCCTTCTATTATAGCTGCCACTGGTACCGGCACAACTCCGGCGAGTTTCTCTACTGTTTCTGGTACTGGTCGGAACTCCTTGTCTACGCTTTCGGCTTCTCTTGATTATAAGCCGTCGTCTCAGCAGCAATTGATTTCTCCGACGCCGTTTATTCTTGGGAAAAGGTTGCGGTCATCTAGTGAGGAAGATAGTGTACATGACAAAGATGATGCTTCGGCTACTTTGGTGGGATCCACAGTTGGAGGTGGATTTTGGGCCTTACCGACACGTCCTGATTTAGGGCAAGTTTGGAGCTTTACTGCGGCGTCGCAGCCAGAAATGGTGGCTCCTAATCTTGGTGTGTCCCCACAGCATTTTGCAAGGTTTCTTCAGCAGACTACACCAATGGGGGAAGCTTCAGCTGCTAGAATGGGGAATTATTTGCCTATTGCTCACCAAGGACATCTCAATTTGCTTGCGTCACTCTCCGGGCCACATCATGCACCTCCCTCCTCCGACCAACGGGAGGGCGAAGCCCGCTGAGGTGTTTCCATTGATCTTGTTTATATATATGAGATCATCATTGTTTATATGTGGTTTGTTTTATAAAGTCATGTTTGCTTGTATTTTAGGTATTTTGCTCAATGTATGGGATCAGTTATATATGGGTGAATGAGTGTTAGAACTTAGGATTTAAGCGGAAATCGGAGGAATTAACTTGCTCCGCACACACAAGGGTGTGGTGTTTCCGTTGGAGTTGCTGCTAGTGTTTTCTTTTGGTGAGCATTCATTTAAGCAAAGTTTGAGTTCTTGGTATGGTGTCTTAATGTTTTTCTTGAAGTGTTGTTCCTATAGCATTGTAAGATGCAGGTGCTGAATAGCACTCGTGGTGTAGGTTATTGAATAGGTCAGGTCCTATTGTGTCCGATTTGTGCAAGAATTAAATGAAATAATGAATTGATTCTTTTTGCTATTTTCAATATGTCTATGTGCACTGGTGTGTTGCCTCATACTCTTGATTCTTTCTTCAATCTTAAATAAGAGGGAGGTGCTTCTTTGTTCGTTATGCTTCAACTAAGTATCTTGTGGGGGATGGCATCGGAAGGCAAGTGCTGCAATTAACTGTGGTATGCTTACTTACAGAAAAAAAAAATTGTGGTATGTCCTACTTTGCGGTTCAGAATTGGTAATGTGACTTACGTTCTACCTTGAACCCTCTTGGTTTTTTCTTCAATCTTAAATAAGAGGGTAGGTATGCTACATTTGAATTAGATCTGATGGTCGTTAAAACTTGTGGCTTTGAAATTATGCAATTGTAGTTACAATTCTAATGCTATTGAGCTGAATGCATTTTATCTTAATTTTACTTTTGTAAATTGGTAGATGTTACGATTTAAACATCATGTTATTTGATGTACGTAGGTTTACCCTATACACTTTTGGTCTGAAATTTTTATTCATTGAGAATGGTGAATATTGGTGATGCTAATTGTTTGACTGTAGTTCCCTGCTTTGGGTTAGGTTTTTGGTGTGGAGATGTGAGAGGAATCTGATATTTGATTTCATTGAGAATGGTGAATATTGGTGATGCTAATTGTTTGACTGTAGTTCCCTGCTTTGGGTTAGGTTTTTGGTGTGGAGATGTGAGAGGAATCTGATATTTGATTATTCGTGTTCATTGGGCGGTGAATCTGGCATGGTTTGACCCTAGTCCAAAGTATGAGGTCAAAGGATAGTTTAGGTCTGCTCTCCAAGTGGATGCCCAATTTAAATGTATAAAACTAAGTAAAAAGGGCGTTTTCAGTGTACGAGGCTCCCGCACTTGCACAGGGTCCAGAGGGAGGTTGGATTGCTTCGTGATCTGATGTACACAGACTTACTCTATATTTTGTATACTTTACACTTGGACACTCAATTGGAAGAGCAAATCTCATTTCTTAAACGGATGAAACCATAGGGCTGACTAAGAACAACTTCGTGGGATCAACTGGTGAAATGAGAGAGCCGATCAAGAATTCACAGTTTGATTAATAGGAACAAAAGCTCAAACCTACAGGTTGAACATTCATTCCTTACGTCAAACTATGAATCAAGATTGGTTCATATTTGCCTACTTGAACAGTAGTGGCATGATGTTAAACCCTCTTAAAAAGAAGAAGAAAAAAAGGTTTGCTTCTCTAGTTGAACACGATTGCTTTCAGAAGGCATCATAAAGTTTCTTTAAGACTTGAGGATCATCACGTATTACTGAATAAGAATTCAAGAAGTGACAGTACACATCATACGGTATTGCAAGGTAACCATATTTCTAGACCAGAAATTCTATGTGTAAGATTTCAAAACGACAGGAAAACGAAATCAACAAAAACACAGGCTGATGGATGCAAGACTGAGGCAGCAAAACTTTGTGGACCTCCTGTTGCGAACGAGAACAACCACCTGAAAGGTAGGAAAGCATGACAGATCAGTATATTCCTTGCTTAACTTTGTTCACATTATCAATTTTACCAGAATTAACATAATTTCTCCTTTTGAAGACAATGCATCCGCCTCTCTCCTACCCCGCCATAGGCAGAAGCCTCTAACGCAATGGGTATTATTGTTGTTGAAGACATAGCAGAAAGATTCTAATATATAAAATGCTACAGTTTTGATGTGTGTATGTATGCCCACGTGCCAACAGGAACAGAAAAATGTACCCAGTAAACTTTCTATTTGAAGGCAATCCACGAAGATTCTGACATGTGAAATGCTGAAGGATCAACATGTGTGCGCGCATGTGCATATGTGAATGCTAAAATAGGAACAGTAAAAACCAACCTCACAGTTCATCCTTCACAATTTCTGGCTTTTCCAAGTCTTCTTTGGTGGATTCTGTTTTTGCAGGGGTTTCCCTATTGGTCTGGATAAATTCAATAATGTCTTCTTTCTTGAATCTCTTGCTCCCCTTGTAGGGAATGATGTTACCACTTCCGGTTATCAAGTACATGGCTGGGTATTCTTCAGCGTCAAAGCTCTCAACTGAGATATCATTTGAATTTACATCCTTCAAGAAATGAGCATTATATATAAGAGTGAACATGTGCTTTTCAAATCTCCCTTCCACAAAAATGAAGTTGATCAAGAAAATATGTACAGAGAAAGAAGATAGAGTTCTCCTTACAAGTTTGGCAATCATGATATCTTCATCACTTGCAAGCTCGACTGCGATTTCATCCAAAACTGGTGCTAGACGCTTGCAGAGTCCGCAGCCAACAGATTCATAAAAATTCAACAGAACTGAAAGCACCAAAAATCGCGCAGTCATATCAATTAAACATCTGACAAGTCATACCTAAACGGGAGCATCTAAGGCAATGGAGTAATGTTGTTGTTAACATATTTCAAATAAATAATAATAAAACAATGAACTACCAAAGTTTGAATGATTGAAATACAGAAAGGGAATCACATACCATCCTTTTCAGTCTCGAAAACCAACTTTTGCAGGGTGTCACGCACCACCACTTTGACAGGTCCATCGTTAGATTCCGGAATAGGCTGAGACCTTATATATTCCTCCAATTTGCCATCCTAAAACAGTGTAGGAAGGAAATAATGAGCCTCGGAATCCGTAAACACAAGAGAAAAGAGACACCATCAACCATTTCTGATCAAACGAAAGCGCTTTGAAAGCTTACCTTGAAATCCTTCAGCCAAGGTGCAATATCATTAGGGGCCACATGAGTCTTGACAAATTTTGTGCCATCTTCGTCGTAGACAATGGCAAGAGGTGTCTGAGCTTTGTTAAGTCCAAAATACTATATTTTCAAAATCATGGGAACTTGTCAATCTTGTTTGTCCAAAAGAAAAGTATTCTCCAATCAAAAAATAGGGGAATGGAGAAATACCTCCAGGGCATGTCCGCTAACTTTCGTGTCACCGATCAAGAAGCTAATACCATCCGGCTTGTAAGACTTTGCCAAATCATAATATTTGGGATTGAAAGAATCATATTCTTTTGAAAAGTCAACAAACAACATAACCTACATAAATTTCAATTTTATGTCAGATAATAATTAGATTAGACTGGTGTACATGTAACAACATAACCTACAAAGCAGAAATCAATGGTATGATATTTCACACACCACTTGGACCACACACTTCTATATTTTAAGTGACTGTACAAATGGTGAAAGGTTGATGACAAAGATAGTGAAGTTGTGAACCAAATTAAGTAGCAGCTATGTACCTTAGCTTTGGGGTACTTGAAGAATTTATCGACATTTTTCTCATTAAGCTCATCACCATCAAAGACAGTTAGGATCGGAACGCTAGATGCTTGAATAAACTTTGTCATTGCACTAACATCAAAATCCTGCAAAAGGAAAAAGTCAAGCATTTGCTCTAAGGAGTAAAAATGGACTAAAGAGAGTTAAAAACAGTAGAATGCAACAAACCCAAGTCAAATAACTACTTTTTAAATGTAAAAAGCTAGGAAGATGAATTTTAGGTGTACCAGAAAATCTACAAAGAGTTCATCAAAGGGCTTAAACATCCGAATGGTTGGCCTGTTAAACCTTTCGCGTCTAGGAAGAAACTTTGCATCTGAAGTATGGGCAAAATCATAAGTAGTGCGCATCTTTTGAGCCAAAATTGTGAAGTTATCATATTCCTCTCCAGAAAACTGTGGAAACAATCCCACCTAAAAAAAAGAAGTATCATATATATATCATGTTAGCAATACAAGATGAGCCTATCGATCAACTAAAAACAAGAAACAGAACGGCCAGATGAAAACTCACAATTATGATGTGCTTGTCATCGATAAGTTTTGCAGCATCTTCAGCTGATTTGATCTCAACAGATGGAGGACCAACTAGTTTCTTGAAGTAAGGAACTATGTTTTCAGCCTTGCGGTGTCCAAAGTACTTTTCGACATACTTTCCCTGTTTTCTGAATGTTTTGATTGTGGGATAGCCTCTAACTCCATGTTCATCACGAAATGGTTTGCTTTCTTCAGCACTTGCATCAATTTTGGCAAGAATGATTGGAGGATCATGGTCTTTCAATTCTTTGGCAGCTTTCTTGTACTACAAGAATCATAATATATAAGTTAGCATCATACAAAACATGAAACAGAAATAAATCAATTCATACGAGTGATCATTTAGCATTTACCTCTGGGTAGAACCCTTTGCAAGCCCCACACCTGTATTTAAGAAAGGGAAATAGCATATCAAATGCAGAAAAAACATAGGCAAAATGTGCTATGACAATCTCTTAATATTACATCAAAAAGAGTAATCGGTTAAAATGATTACAAGACGGGCAAAGGGGATTAAGGATAAACCCTCCTTCTATAAAAATGCAATATCTGATGATTAATACAGTATATACTATTTTTGTAAATAAGAAGGAATTATACCACGTACACCTTCTTTTCCAAGATCACTATAAAAGGGCGTTCCATGTACGCTAGTCTTCCATGTTTGTGTAGAGTATGGGGAGGGGTCGGATCGCTACACAATCTGATGTATGCAGTTTTACCATATACTTTTTGTGCAATAGGCTAGTTCTGATCCTCGAACCCGTGACCTCAATGTCACAAAGCAACAACCTTACCAGTTGGTCTAAGACCCGTCCTCGAGTATGTTGAGGTCAAAATATAGCTAACTATCATGATAGAAGTTTGTCATTCTACTAATGCGTAATTACACTTTGTCCAGTATAATATAAGGAAAAGTAAACATAAAAAGCATATCAGTTCATGTTGGTTTACCAAGGAGCATAGAACTCGACGACGATGAAATCTTGCTTGTAGACAAAGTCAGTGAAGTTTGTATGATCCAATGGTACTATGTAGTCCACATCCTCCTCGCTTTCTTCAGCTTTCACTGACGCCATCATGGACAAAACCACCACAAACACCACCGCTGCTACGGCTGCGCCACTCCTAAATCTTTTTGTCATTGCCATCTTCAATTCTTCTTAACAAATAGCCTTTGCTAAGTGCTTCCATTGCATGGAGCGGGGAAGATATTTATGGAGAGGTGGAAGAGGAGAGATAGTGTCATTTTTGGATGACATGTAGGATTTTAGCTGACATGGAGGGAATACATTGGATGAATCATTGTGGATTCTGGAGATTGATGTAATGAATTGTTTATAATAATAAGTAGTATGTGGAATATTGGCACCGGAAGGCCGGCAAATAGCAGCTGCAAGGATATTGTTTTGTGGCTGTTGTAAGCTTTCGTGTGTTGTGTCTCCAGGCGGTACAGTGACAAACTGAAACTTGGCACACAAGTGGCAAACAAGACGGAGTGTTGCACCCATTCTATCCGGTTAGGATCACCTCACCTACTTTTACCTCACCCCACGCGTCACTTGACTCTAGTCCGACTTTGTGAAATGACTTGAGAGGTGTAGGATAAGTGGGAGCCGAAAGGCGAAAGTGAAATACCACTACTTTTAACGTTATTTTACTTATTCCGTGAATCGGAGGCGGGGTACGCCCCTCTTTTTGGACCCAAGGTCTGCCTCGGCAGGCCGATCCGGGCGGAAGACATTGTCAGGTGGAGAGTTTGGCTGTGCAGCACATCTGTTAAAAGATAACGCAGATGTCCTAAGATGGGCTCAACGAGAACAGAAATCTCGTGTGGAACAGAAGGGTAAAAGCTCGTTTGATTCAGGGGTGGTGAGGCTAGACCCGTATCTATAATCACCATCCTCTGCTGCCACGTGTCGCGCGGTGACGCGTGAGGTGAGGTGATCACATCTCCATTCTATCTAACATACACGATAATGCTACTATTTACGCGATAAATCTACCTGATTTATATGATAAGTTCAGAATTTACTGTCTCAATTAAAATATTGTTTCCGTTGATTTTTTAATATAGTGTAAATATTGTTCTCGTTAACATTTCAATATAGTATAATTACACCATGTTGAAGAAAGACAATATTTTTAAAACGGAGTAGCCATAAACCAATGGAAACCCTTCAGGAAAACACTGGTAGAAGGACATCAGAATTTTGAGGAAGGACAGCCTTACGATGGAACTGTTATGTCAATTGTTATGTTTCTTTTAATGAGATTCTTTATTTATAATGAGTACGTCTTTTAAGTAATTTTAATGTATAATAATGTTCACTAACGTGAACTTTTTATGTGAAAATGGGAGTATGGATAATAGGGAGTAATGAGAAAAAAAATGAAAGCATGTTGCTGGTCCAGTTTGCAATGGCCACGTGAAATCTATTGAAATTTTTTTAACATTCTAAGAGGTTGATAGACTCCTGATTTGCTTCCCCACTAATCTTTTAGGGACTAGGATATGGGAGCCCCTAAGCCACGGATTAGACCTCTTCTTTGACTTTAGAATATGATGTAATAAAACAAAATCACTCACTATGCGCTTCTTATATTGTTAATTATCAATTGATCGACACAACTTGACGCAATTTTCGTTATGGATCATCAGAAAACAACATTTGTGTGTTCTTAACACATGGTCATAGTTGTGTACATCCGATCTCCTATACTTCGCTATAAACAAGATGCTCTAATACAATAAGGTAATGTTGTTGCTGTTGCAATAGAAAAAAGAATGTAGTCTGTGTTTTTATATACTCTGTCCTTTTAATGTTACGTTTCACATCATTAATGTACTTTTTTACGTAATAATTTCATATATAAGTGAATAACATTATCGAATACGAATACGAATACGAAGAAGTAATATAATAAATTTACACGGTTTTCTAGTGTTTCCAAGCAGCATTACTGTTACACGATATCCACGAAGTAATAGGACTGTTGGATACCAAACTCGATATCCTTTTCTATCTTTCTAAAAGATTGTCAAGCATTTTTGAGATATTTTTCTTGTCTTTATAAGTTTGGGGATAAAATAAATTAAAATAAAAACACCATATAAAAGACCATGCATGACATATCAGAAAACGCAAAACGACATGTTTTATGCATTAATGGATATATCTTATCTATAGAATATTTTCTGATTCACAAAATACAAGAAAAACTCGGTTTTGCACTTACAGTAAAACCAAGAAAGTCGAGTTACCAGTTGTACCGTTACAGCCTTTTCAAATTAAGCCAGATCTAGCTTTAAATAAAGTTACATAAGTATAGATAGAATATTCATTAATCTAGAAATAGGGTAGGCATGCAATAAGTACAGATTGATGTAGTGAAGGTGATTTAATCATCATCCTACTCGTGCAATAAGTGCAGATGGATGCAAGCATAACTAAAACGACGTGGTCTTCTAGGAATCTCCTGAAGGATGTATTTTTCAATTGCCATTATGTGATCCTTTGATGCATCCAGAAGCCCGATCACGTCTAGCACCAAAGTAGAATAAAAAAAAAAGGAGAGGAAGGCCACTGGAGACTATGTCAAAGGCAACAATGGAGAATTAAATTAGACAAGTTGCATATTTGTCCAATAAACAAAATTTCGAAGAAAAATAGCTGATATGTAAAATATGGTGGTGACAATAGCCCCCCCCCCCCCCCCACACACACACACACACACACACACACACACACACACACATATATATATATATATATATATATATATATATATATATATATATATATATATATATATATATATATGTTGATTGGTCTTTTGTTCGTTTTTAGACTGAGTCAACAAGTAAAGCTATCTTCCAACCTGGAATAAAAGAATGGGTCTTCTTAGACATGACCTTGCTAGTTTGTCCACTGTCCAGCCTGATCACAGCCATTAGGGCAATTTTCTAATTGATAAAGTATTAAAATTTGAAGGAAACTAAAGGGTTAACAGAGATCATGTGCTACTTCTGCGATTTTTAAATATTTAGCAGAACTGAAATGCAGCAAGAGAGTGTGTATTAGACAAAGATCAACTTTTCAAGCGCTGTAAGAACAAGATTTTCAAGTGCATAATCAAACCCAAAGAGAGAGAGAGAGAGAGAGAGAGAGAGAGAGAGGCTATATTTTTGTGAAACGCAAGGCTAAACTTCAGTGAACATTCATTTTCAGGATCCAATTCAAAAGAAAATCCAGAAAAAAAAAATGTCATTAGGGGCAACGTTAGTTTTTGATATATTCTGTGGCATCTTCAGCATGTATAAGGATCAGGGGTGCCTGATCTTGATTACATGTTAAGTACTGTCTTTCAAAATGATACCTTGTCAATATAATATTGAAGAAAGAGAAGGCAAGATGAAAATAAATAAATAGATACATAGATCTGATACAGGGGAATGGAGGTTGTACCTGGAATGCAGTTTCACCAACTTGAGTGTCACCAAGCAAAAAAGCCTGGTCCCTTATCATTGTAAGATTTATGGTCACATATGTACAACATTTCCTAGGGGTTACTGTATAGGAGTAGAGTACCTTAGCTTTGTTGTTGCCGAAGAACTTGTCCACATATTTCTCGTTAAGCTCATCCCCATCGAACAAAAGTAGAATTGGAAGGCTAGATTCTTGAATAAAACTCCTCATAGCATTAATGCCAAAATTCTGCCAAATGTGCACACATGTATATGTCACTGAAAGAAAACTAGAACCGAAAGTGTAACGTCGCATAACTTGGTCTAACGATGTTACTATTGGCAGACAATAATACAGGGGGGGAAGTCAGCTAAACCTGAAAGTTCACAAAGAGATCATCAGATGACCTGAAGACTCTAAGAGTTGGCTTGTTGAACCGTTCACGTCGTGGGCAGAACCTTTGCATCTGAAGTGTGCCTAAAATCAAACTGAGTACGCATTTTTTGAGCAAGAACTGTGAAGTTGCTAAATTCCTGCCCATAAAATTCCGGAAACAATCCCAGCTGCGAAAAATAAACATCATCCCTTCAGTATTACTCATTCCAGGATCAATGAAAAAAAAAAGTAACAAAAATAAGGACTTATAAGTAATGTTCTGATCCAGACTATTACATCACTGAGTCTAAAGTAACACCTTTTACAATTTGGTTCAATTTCATAACCAAACTGCCCTAAATCTTGTGAATTCTGGGAAACTCGGTGAACCAGGTAACAGTTCCACCGACCCATTCGGTTTCCTTTGACTAAAAAATTTTAAACTTCAGAAATTAATACAATTTAGCACAATTTCTGATGCATACATATTCAATGACATAAAACTTAACATAAAACATGGTACATATGTATTATACACATAAAAGGTAACTATTATACCACAGTTTAACCGTCAAAATGATCTGATAACCCATTACGAACTCTTACAGGTTGAGTTTCAAAACCTTGTTCAGAACAAGAATCGGATTTTCTTCTATTCGGTCAACATCTCAACCGTTAGGTGATACACATGTGTATGACCTAACCATCCAAAAACTGACTTAAACTATTACGTGAACTGAATCAAGAAATACGCATAAGAAACAAGGAAGAGAGGGCCACATGAAATCTCACATTGGAGACACTTTTATCATCGATGAGAGTAGCAGCATCTTCAACCGATATGATCTCATGAGAAGAAGGGCCAACTAGTTTCTTTAAATAAGGGATCATACTATCTGCTGAAATTTTTTCTCTATAGTTTTCAATGCATTTTCCTTGTTTTCTGAAGGCTTTGATGGTGGGAAATCCCTGGATATCATACTCATCGCGAATTGCATAGTTTTCTTCAGCACTTGCATCAATTTTTGCAAGAATAATTGGAGGATCCCGGCTACTCAGTTCTTGTGCAGCTTTCTTATACTGCATGGATGATTTTTCCATTAATTCGTGTATCCCTATACAGCAAAAACTTAAAACAACATATAATATAATATAATAAATAAGTTACCTCTGGCTCAAAGCCCTTACGAGCCCCACACCTGTATTTAACAAAAGAGAAGAAAATGGATATCAGATTTTAAATTTGAACAAAAAATTTAAATAGTTCACATGTAGCTTCAAAATTTTAAATAGTTCATATATGACATAAATCTCCAAACAAATGTCAATGTATAAGCCGATAATTATATATATCGATCTACGTATACATTGATTTCTAAAAGAAAGACGTCGATCGATCTATGTGCGTTTTGTCCAAATTAGGAGCACAATGCCTGACATCGGTCTATGGATCTTTGCATAGGTCGATCGACGTCCCAAGTAAAAAATTAAACATTCATCTTTAAATGTGTACATTGATCGATCTATGTATGTTTTATCCAAAACTGAAAGCACATTGTCCAACATTGATCTCTGACATATATCGATCAATGTGGTTAAACTAAAATTGCTACAAAACAAGAAAAGCGACATCAGTCTTTAAACTGAGTACATTGATCGGTCAGCGTATATATTGATCTCTAAACTGATAGACATTGGTCGATCAACGTTATGGAAAATTCAAACTTTTATAGCCGTCGCAAATACATCTATTGTGGATTTAAAGTTTTTTCTCTTTTTCATATGTTTTAAATTGATTGTGCGTTTATCACCGACTTTAATGTTATTTTGAGTGTTGTGCATCTAGCTAAGCTCTCCTAGGTGGCTATGATTCAATAAATTGAAAAACAAAGTGGTTGAAGACAAGTTATACTTTTCTAAAAACAATAAGTAAAGTGTGAGACATTGGAGAAGGATGCAAAACAAAAATAGTCCCCTCTATATATTGAAGAATCATAGAAGAGGCAAACACACACTTTTAGGCTCTTAAAGCTTCATCTTCTCTTAATCTCAAAAGCTCTCGAGTGCAAAGTGCTTAAAGTTCATTAAGCACTTATTATTTGTTTTCAATTGCTATATTATAAGAGCATTAAAGTCTAACACAAAATGCACGACATATATTTGATCTCTTGCTTGTGATTTATAATTGTCAAATGTAACTCCACTTCATCTCCCAAAATTTATTTGGTGAAAGCTTTTAGAGTGAACTTTGTAGAAGTTGTGAAGAGTTAAGTAGTAAAATTCTAAGGCTCTTGTTTGTAGTTGTATTAGTTGTCGTTGCAGAAAGAGTTGTTGCAATAGTTTATGTACAAGTACTTATTACCCTAAGTATTGTATCAATGGTTATTGTAGTAGATGTTGTTATAGTTCTTGTTCTTTGTTAAAAGTAACAAGAAAGTTGTTGCAAGTCTATTTTAGAAACAAAAACGTAGTAGAATAAAAACAACTTTATTCGTACCATCCTAAATTGTCTTCATTCACTGTCTTTTATCTTATTTTTTATATTGGTAAGTATATTGAATTAGAGGGAGTTAAATCGAAAAAAATCTAAAAAAAAATTGAACAACCTCAATTCACTCTTCTCTCTAAAGTGTTATTCGCACATCTAAGAGAGATTTTACCCAGCTGATGGGTAAATAGGATTAATTAATCGTGGTGACCATAACCCGGACAACCTCTTAAAACGAAAAGGGGAAAAAAACAGAGAAAGAGAGAGATAAAACAGTAGCAGTTTGTGTGGGGCTTACCAAGGAGCAGGGAATTCGACGACGACGAAGTCTTGAAATCATAATCGGTGAAGCTGGAAAAATCCAAAGAGATAATATGATCCAATCCACAGAGACAATATGATCCACCTCTACGCTTTGCTTTCACATACGACAGGAAAAACACCAAAAACGCCACCGTTGCGATGCCACTCCAAGAACTTCTCGCCATCGCCATCGCATCTTTTCTTTTTCTTCTCCTTCTTTGAGAATGTAATTAATGCTTCTTCCCTTCTCGTTATATATGTATTGCTTTAGCTTTTGGATGTACAATGCTTATATGTCATGTGCTCTCTCTAAAGAACTTATTACTCCATAAAAAATAAAACTAGTTATTGAGTTTATTTGACTGATCATAAAAGAGTCCATCGGAAAATACTACCTTTTGAGTGTCTCTTCCTTTTCTCTGTCTGGCTTTGTCTTCCAAGTCCTACCTCTAAATAGCCGACTCTACAAGCCAGACGGTACAGCATTTCTAAGACTTAGATTTCGTTTCATCGAGCTCAACGATGTACTTGGGCAATATGTGCTGACAGTGAAATCCATCCCAACGTGGGAAGAATTACGTGAACATTATAGTTGCTGATTTGCTGGTCTCTTTTCCACGACAAGTAGAAAATGATAGTTTGGTAAACTCAGTGATGTAGAAACTAGGTAAACAACTCTTCCTTTGATACAATATTAAATCATTCAGAAAAAAGCTCTGAAACGTTCATGATATTCAATTGGATAGCAGGACCGACACCCGTACCATAATTTTCCCTTCTTCGAGTCCGATGAGCTGACTTGATCATAACCAACACAAGAAACCATCTCTCGCATTTCTATTATTTGACATGTATAATTACACTGCCAAATATACCAGACAAAATAGCTATCAGTATTCATGTCGTCCATAAAAAGAGCAGCGCATCACTGAAAACAGGCTGAAAATTTCATAATTATTTGAGAGCAAAAAGGAGAAGTTATTACAGCCATGATATTGAGCTAATCTACCCAAACTAAAGGGGAAGCATATTACATTTATTTAAACAAGGGCTGAGATGGGGGAAAGTAAAGCTGGGGTGAACAATATAACCGCAAAAACTCTGAGCAGCTCACAGTGCTCACCTACGCTACAAAACCTGCATTAGAAGAAACTGTTCTTAGTCACTAACACACAACTTTTCAGGGGGGAAAACCCAACTTTAACAACTTGCACCGAACAATAGAAAGAAATAGATGCATCGGAGAACAATATGGTAGCTGAAGCAGTTAAATGGAAATCATGACTATAATTTTCCAGGACCAACGTTCCTGATATCTCACTTTAACACTCTTCCATAATTACTGTTTTTTAGGAATTACTACAAGATAGATACTGACTATAATTTTCCAGGACCAACGTTCCTGATATCTCACTTTAACACTCTTCCATAATTACCGTTTTTTAGGAATTACTACAAGATAGATACTGACTATAATTTTCCAGGACCAACGTTCCTGACATCTCACTTTAACACTCTTCCATAATTACTGTTTTTTAGGAATTACTACAAGATAGATACTGACTAGTGCAGTCTAAGGTACGTTTCCGACTTCCCCTGCCTGTTGCCTTCCACTTAGTTGCTAGGTAAAGATGCAGAGAATAATATAATGAAGCCAACCTCATAGCTCATCCTTTGAGGTGTCTTGCTTTGCCGAGTCGGAGACAGATTCAGATTTGGCCGAGTCTTCCTTAGTGGTGTCTTCTTGCCCAGGATTACTACGGTTCTTTTGGATAAAATCAATTATATCCTCCTTTGACCTATCCCCATCATACTGCAACAAGTTACCACTTGCTGATCTGAAGTAAATTGTTGGAAATCCTTGAACATCGAATGTGTCACTTGGTACATCATTTGCAGTTGCGTCCTAGAAGAAATAGGTACAAAGCTAAATCAGTTGATTGTGAAATTCCACATGGAAAGATCTCTAAGCATGGCGCTAATAAAGACACATAAAACACATAGGCATTGCAAGAAAACCTGACAGCGACCAATCATCTAGTCAATGATATTTACTTAAATGCCTTACTAAAATGGCAAGCGTGCAATTAGTATTCAGGGAGTTTTACACAAAGCAAATATATGTGATGAGGCCACACAACCCTAGATGAAGGAGTTCACCTCTTGGTTCTAGCACTAAGAGACATTCTAATGTACAAGTATCAACAAAAATAAGTGGCAGTCATCATTCTGAATGTAAATTAAAGTACTTTTAGATGCATTCTAAAGATGAACAAGAAGATATAAAAAAAACTCAGCTAGAGAGAGAATAAATGGTAAATACGACTGGAAGAAATATAATACAACAGCATTAACCTATTGCCTTATAGGCTCCTGTCTATGGCGGAGTAAAAATGGTCGATGTACGCAACCTTACCATGTATCGGAAACACACAGGTTGTTTCCAGATGATCCATTAGGAAAATTACGTCAACTTGTGTCGATAAACTGCTATTACACAATGAATAAGCGTAGTCAATTTAACGAGTCATGTTGCTTTATTCCATCATATTCCTAAGTCAAAGAAAAGTGTGTCTTTGACTCTATTGGAACTAATACAATTTATGCGACACTAAAAAGGAACTAATACAATTTATGCGACACTAAAAAGGAACTAATACAATATATACATACATACGCGCGCGCACATATATATTAACCTTACCAGTTTTGCAATAAGCACATCAGGATCATTTTCAAATGACTTAGCAACTTCATCCAAGATTGGAGCTAGTTGTTTGCAATGTCCACACCATGGAGCATAGAACTCCAGAAGAACTGACAACCAAAAATCAAGAAGTTGCACCCAGAAGTTTAGACTTTTGTATAATGTGGGAATTAACTTCAAAATATACAGACAACTTGTACTAGGATAGAGAAACTAAAGAACAAGCAAGATGTATCTTTTATGATTGATGAGAAGTAACACAAACTGGCTCCAGCACAAGGAAAAATTTGTTTCCCAACACTAAGACAGCATAAGGACTGGTAGCAATTTTCCATAAATGGGCAACCAGTGACATTCTTACGCAAAATCTCATGCTCAATTACTATGATGAATAATAGACTCAACTAAGAGCTCACGCCACTAGAGAAGTGCAATTAACACATAAGCAGCAATAAGAACACAAATATCTTGTGAAATACATTACGGATCACACAGTTCTCATGCCCGGGAATCATGTAGGAGCTTTTAGTAGGGAGAGGCCAACGAAGGTGCATTACCTTTGTATTTGTTTAGAGAGAAGTTTGGCCGGGGGGGGGGGGGGGGGACTTATCTACTGACCATAAAATCCTTCAGTGTACCAGATAGTCTATGGGTGCAATGCAAATGTTAACAGCAGAATACCAGTTAAAGACCTACTACTGGTCAAAGCCTGCAAACACAGATCTTATAACAATAGCTCAGGTAGCTTTCTAGTGTTCACAGTTAGGAACGATATCCAGAAAAAGTTTACTGATAAAAGAAAATAATAACCTTGTGAAATGGGAAAATATTAGTAATCAGAAAACAGATTTAGAAAGTCTGATAACGAAAGGAAACTCAGCTAATCAAATAAAAATTCAGTAAAATGCCAAACATGTCACCGCATATTGAAAAGAATATTAACAACATACCATTCTTTCCTGAGTTGAAGACCATCTCCTGTAGGCTGTCACGGACTACTACTTTCACAGGCTCATCATTTACTTTGGGGACAAGCTCAGACTTCACAAATGGTGCCAAGTTACCATCCTGTATTAACATTACAAAAAAATAAATGCCTTGTAATCATGAAACCTAGAAAATACCCACATGTGCTATTCACAGAAACAAACGGGAAAAATAAAGAAAATGACAGAGAATGACCACAAAAGCAGCTCAAAGAACACTCAAGCTTCTAATACCAAAAGAAGACCTTGTAATTCTTCAACCATGGTGCAATATCCTCAGGAGCTATGTTTGTCTTGAGATACTTTGTTCCATCATTATTCTGTATTATAATAACCGGTGCCTGATCTTCCTTGAGCCCAAAGTACTGAAATGCAACATTATATACCATAGTGAATATTACCGGTCATAAAGCAAATATAGAAACAAAAAATAAAATAAAACCAATGACTACAGAATAAATAATACCTGAAAAGCATTTTGACTGGCCTCAACATCACCCATTAAAAATCTTACTCCTTTCCCTTTGTAAAGCGCAGCCACATCATTGTATTTGGGTGTGAAAGAATCACGCTCACGGGTGAAGTTGAAGAACAGCATGGCCTATAAAACAAAGATAGAAGAAAATATTGATCACAAGCTTTTAAAAGATATAACATGGCAGAAAATATATGTAAGAAAGGAAACACCGAGATCCACAGGATGTCCTTTATAGCAACCACTATAACCATGAGCTGATAAAGAGGCAGATCGTGCACTAAATGGAAAGCAAGTTTGTTCATAATTAGAGAAAACAACAGTGGCATCATAATGTCACACCGAACACTTTATGCACTTCACTTAGGAGGGTAAGATGTTTACTCATGAAAAACCACCAAGACACCATAATGTATGTTTGCTGTGTAAACATTATAGATAAAATTAACTCCACTGTTTGCACAACCAATGAAACCATCAATTTATATAAATTAACTAATACTACCATAAAATATCTAGTGGAGTGCGTGAAAGATGAGAATACTCCCTTTCCTTGTTCAATCACTTATCTGTTGGTGGTGTTTGATGGTTTATCAAATGTAAAACTATAATTTCCCTCATCTGCTTCTTTCCGAGAGAAATTCCAAAAAAAAAAAATTAAAAAAGGAGGTGGAAGTTCTGATAAATGACAAAAGCTCACAGAAACTATTAAAGCAGTAGTTCGCCAAAGTAAACAGATAGCAGCAAAATGATGCACCATTCAAGCGAAGCCATCTATGTTTAGTATTTATGCAAAATCATTTTAAATGTGTCCTGAAGATCTAAAATACGTTGGCCGAAATGAAAGCATCAATGACCTTAGCGTTGGGGCTGTTAAAGAACTTGTTGACATATTCATAGTTGCTTTCGTCTAGGTTGAAGAGGGTCACAGTGGGAACTGTAGTTTCTTCAATAAATTTCTCCATCGAATGAAGTTGGAAGTCCTGCACAACCAAAAGCAAAATACATCAAGATAACAGCAGGAAAGCAGAAAAAAATATATATATAACCATAGGGTAATATCATATAAAGAATACATATACAGCAGACCTGGAAATCAACAACAAGTTCATCAAATGGCTTAAGCAAGCGAAGAGTAGGCCCAGTAACCGCTTCACCCCGAGGAAGGATCTTGGCATCTACAGTGTGGCCAAAATCGTAGTCAGAACGCAACTTCTCAGCCAAGATTGTGAAGTTAACGTACTCCTCCCCAGAGAATCCTGGAAACACCCCCACCTGGACGAAAATCAGACATCTTAGCACCAAACCATCAACAAAGTTGAACCATAAAGCAGTAGGATCCAGTTAGTACTAACAATAAATATTTTCTTCTCATCAATCAGTTTGTCAGCGTCTTCCGCAGATTTGATCTCAGCAGATGCAGGACCAACTTGCTTCTTCAAATACGAAATAATACCCTCAGCATCACGCGGTCCTTTATATTCTTGATTACTTTTTCCCCCGTTCCGGATAATTTTAAGAGTTGGGAAACCCTGGATTCCATACTCTGTCCGCAGTTCCGCATTTTTATCATCACTTGCATCAACTTTAGCAAGAATAATAGGAGGGTCATGGCTACTCAATACAGATGCCGCTTTCTCATACTACATGAACAAAATCATAAAACTATTATAAGAGGGGAATAGTTTAAACTGTATTAAGCAAAATGCCTAGTGTAATCACACGGAGGATGCCCGAGTGTTGATTTTAAACAATTGAAATTATACCTCTGGTTCAAGTTTCTTACAGTGGCCGCACCTATTTAAGAAAACAAGGGAAAAGTCAGACCACAAGAAGTTCTAATACAGAAATAACACCAAGAATCTCACAAACTTAGGTTGATGCATATTTCAAACTTAAGATAATGTAGTGATTTAGTTGCATTACAAGACACAATAATATATGAACACGAGGACGTAGTCATGTTTCTGCTATCACAGCATTCAATAAATCAAATAGTGAAAAGAGACGAAACCACCATGGTTGGATGCAATTAACCCATAGCCAGCAAAAATACCTTGAGACAGTGGGGGTGGGAGGGAGGCAACATTTTCCATGAAATATCATTGGCATAAACATCCTCTGTTACATTAGTCAAACGATCGGCAACATAGTTTCTAACTTGCAAAAGAATTGAAAGGAGAAAAGGTTTACACAAAGGTTTTGAAAAACAAAATACCAAATAAGGCATAAGTTCATCCAAGAACATTTAATTTAGATGCAAATATAACAAATCTTATAATTTACTCAGAAGGATATATCGACACACACTCACACACATATACAGACTAGTAACAAAAGAAAGAAAGTGACACTCATCTAACCCACAGAATTAAATCAAACTCATAGATCTAGAGCATTCTCCAAATCTATATGTGAACTCACGCGTCGCTTTCTTTTTTTTTCCCTTCAGATCAAAACAAACCAAGACATCAAACGACACGTAAAACTAGTCAAGATTGAAAAAATAAACCGGCAAGAATTCAGAAAATGTACCAAGGGGCATAGAACTCGACGACGATGAAATCGTGCTTAGAAACGATGACGGAGAAGTTGGAATGGTCCAAAGTTAGGACATGCTCCTTCTCCTCGCCGCCTTCTGCTGCGGCTAACGATGGAAGAACCACCAGTAAAGAGGCTAAAATTACACAAATGCCACTCCGGAGTACACCCGCCATTGCAGTTAGTACAATTTCTTGATTCTCTCTCTTTCTAACCAGAGAATTTTCAGTCTTGGAATTTCCTTCACATGTGAAGCGGAGGAGAAAAGATAGCAAGGGAATAGAGTTGAGAGTGGGGTCGCAGGGATCAATGCGTGGATGCCACGTGTGCGTCCGGATGACATGGGAAGTAAAGATTGGATAGACCATGTGGATTTTATGGGACACTGTAGAAACAGATCTGAATTATTTACTGCCAGGAGAGCTATGGTAACTTTTTTTTTTTTGAGCGGAAGCCATGGTAACTTTAATGATTCTACCATTACTTAGAGTATATATTAAAGCGATTAGGGTGTCTATGTGAAAAGTTAAGCTCAAAATAGAATGATAAATACACATCCAGTGTTAATAAATTTATATTTTTATAATTTTACATTGTTGATTTTATTTTATTTTTTATTTTTGACCGTTGATAAAAAAAAGAGAGCATTTATTTATCAGAAATATTGTGTATTTACCATAACGCTAAAGAATAATAATATTAGTTATGAGCCGTACAAATTTGTTTAATTTTTTCCATTAAATCATTGAATGTGTGTATATATTATGTTAATTATTTTCAAACAAATAAAATAATATTCAAAACTTTAATTTCGACTGATAAACCAAACAAGTTTTCTACTATAGTTTGATTCATATCTTTCGTCATAAATTTTTTTAGTTTTTGACAAGCTTTTGTATTTGTGAATGTATGATTTTTTTTTTCCTCCAAGTAACTTTACATTTGACTGTGTGCTGAGTCAAAATTTTGAAATACTAAAAGTTCCTTTGATGTCCACATAATATAGGGGAGGGGGATAATGTAGGATAAACAACTATAAGTTTTTGGGAAAATAGATCATTTGTATTGATATGCTCATTAGTTTTATATTATAATTTAATGATATACTTGTCATTTTCACATTATAATTTAATCATTTTATGAAAGAACCAAACTGTATATGAAAAATCTACAAGAAATTCATTTTTCTTTTATTATTGCATCATGTTTTAAAACAACAAATGGTAACGTTAAACAGATAAAAGTAAAGGTTAACAAGTCATACTTTTGAAAGGGGGGAAATTTCAGAACTTAAAAAGAAAAATAAAAAGCAACAGATTTTTGTGTTTTGTCTTAGATTTTGTCTTTTGCCGGGTGCGGGTCTGAGACTTGGACTTTGAAAGGTCCGAGTTCAGTCAGTTCACTGCAGAAAAGCAGCATTGGGAGAATTACAAGAGACGACGGGGAGAAGATGGCCGGATTGTTCGACAAACAAGCAGATATCTACTCGGACTTTCGGCCGACCTATCCGATCCAATGGTACCAAATGCTGGCAGATCGCACCACCCTTCACTCTCTTGCTTGGGACGTCGGGACCGGCAACGGCCAAGCTGCCCTTGCTGTTAGTTTTCCTTCTTTTTTTTTTTTGCCAGATTGAATTATAATACTTCCATTGAATCAATTTGAATGTTAGAAGAATCAATAATGTTGGTGCTCGAGGAATAATTGTGTCATTCTACAGTTATCCCATAAGTAATGTGGAATTGACTTCTAGTATATGAATACCATTTTGAATGATTGAGTGCATCCTGATAGTATAACGAGAAATTGATATGTATTATAGGAATATCATGTCCTTTGAATGATCACACATGTCATAGCAGTTAATCCAGAACAAATAGAGAATCTACATGGAAAGAAATACCATGTCAGTAGATCATTTGTGATATATGGGTGTCCATCCTCTGTATGTTAATATCTGACTGATTATGGAATAACTTATAACTATTACTCGTGAAGCATTTACACTTTGTGAAAGAATAATGTTCTATCATGCTATTGAGACACTACTGACATGACCAATAAAAAACGAGAAAATGTGTAAAGAATGTATTTTCATACGTCTTCTATTCTCTTCTATTGGTCCACGGAAAGATTGTTCGTGTTCTAATGTATCGCTCATTATGGTGAAGTAGCTTTCTCAAACGTGTGTTAGTTGTTCTCAATAACTTAAATAAGATTTGTCTTAATTCTTTGATTCCCTTATGCAATTCAATTGAGCAATATTGTTGCCAGAATTGATTGGGCAAAAGGGAAGAATAGTTGACAGTCTTTTAATCTTCGTAAAATTTCGCATTTTGGCTTATTAAGCTTATACTAGCAAGCAGCCTTTCTTTATTTGAAACGAAGAACTTAGATCCTCTTAGTCAAAATAGGGGGGAAAGAGAGACCAAGTAGCCTTGTATGTTGCCGCAACGGCATTTATAGTATATGGTGTATATTTTGTTCGAAACTTATCACGATTGCTACAAATATATGCATGACGAATCATGCAATACATAGTTGTGATCCAGATATTTACAATGCTTCCAACATAGTCTTGGTTGGTTCGCCAAACCTTAGAGCCATTGCCTTTGTATATGATACGTGTATGTTTTCTTACTGCAGATTACGTTTATCTTTTTGATGGCAGGTAGCCGAACATTATGAAAAAGTGATTGCAACTGATGTTAGTGAGGGTCAGTTAAAGTTCGCTAGGCTACATCCTAAAGTTCATTACCTTCACACGCCATTATCCATGTCTGAGGATGATCTAGTCTCTGTGATTGGCGGTGAAGGCTCGGTTGATTTAATCACCGTGGCGCAGGCTGTTCACTGGTTTGAGCTTCCCAAATTCTACTCAGTGGTGTCTCGTCTTCTACGAAAGCCAGGGGGCGTTCTTGCAGTCTGGGGCTATAACGACGTTGTTGTGGATCCTGCTTTTGATGAGATCTTTGGGCGTTTCTTCGAGACTACTTTACCCTTTTGGGCTTGGGAGTCCAAATTCCACTACTTGCGCGAAGGGTACAAGACTCTCCCTTTCCCTTTTGATAGTGTGGGGCTTGGGTCTGAGGGAAATCCTTTGGTTCTTGATATACCTAAGGAAATTTCATTTGATGGTTTCTTGGGTATGCTAAGATCTTGGTCTGCTGTCAACACAGCCAAGGAAAAGGGGATAGATTTGCTACCAGACAGCATTACTAGTGAATTTGAGCAAGCTTGGGGAGGGCGTAATGTTGTTCGCTCTGTTGTTTACAAAGCATTCATGATTGCTGGGAAGGTGTGATCATCTCACAGTTGTGTATTTGCTAGAACATTTGCATATTTCTTCCATTACTTGGTCACTTACCAAAACCGAACCGAACCGAACCGAAAATATGGGTTTTAACCGAACTGGAACTATATAACTTTAACGGATCGATTTCTGAACCGGATTTCTGGTTCACAGTTGCGGTTCGATTCCTAATTTCTATAAATTGCTAGAACCGGAACCGAACTGTATAAAGAATAATTTTTACTTTTTTTTTTATAAAAAATAATAATTAATAGTTTTTAAAAATAAACTAATTAAAAGTTTAAAACCTAAATAATAACTAATAGTTTTTTTATAAATAATTAATATTTTTTACATAAATAATAATTAATGAGTAAATAATAATTAAATTTTTTTATAAATAATAATTAATAGCTTTTTTAATATAAATAATAATTAATAGTTTAAATAATAATCTACTTTTTCCTTTGACGGTTCCGCGGTTCTGAATCGGAACCGAACCGTATTAAACGGTTCCACGGTTCTACAGGTTCATAGTTCCAGTTCGGTTCCAAAAATATTATACTAAACGGTTTTCGGTTCTAACGGTACTGGAACCGTCAGAACCGGACCGTTGCTCACTCCCACATATACGTACCTTTGTCATGGAATGCCTGTTATTACTTGTTTCAATCAATATTGTATGACATGGGGATGATAGCATTGGGTGAGTGTAATTTTTAAAGAGTAATTAGTAATGTATCTTGTAAAATTGGTAATTTTTAACCAGTAATTAGTAATGTATCTTGTAAAATTGATAAATAGTATACAAGAAAAATTGTCGATCTCACAATGGTTAAATTTAATTATCAAAATCACTCTTTCATCGACTAGGGGGAAAATACATAACCGGTGTATAATTGTGTATACATGTATAATTGATTTTTATACAAGTATAATACTTAGACCATCTCCAATGCATCCAAAAACCTCATTTTTAGGGTACAAAACCACTCCAATGCAACCTAAAAACCTACCCGAAAATTGTGTAAAACACTATTCTTTTCCTATTTTTGTGTTTCACTATTTATCCTCCAAAAATACTATTCTTCATTTTTTATTATTTTTTCAATATTTAAACCCAATATTAATAAATAATAAAAAAAGATTTTATATTTATAAATTAAAAGATTACTTAAAAGATATTTATTTTAAATTAAATAAATATAAAACATGTCATAACAATAATTAAACATAAAATAAGATTAATTAAACAAAGTACATTACAAACATATGATGAAATACGTTACAAATTAATTTAAGTCTTTCTATAAATATATTAATAATGAATTAAGTATATAATGTTAGAAGAATCTTTAAGAAATATTCTTATTTGTCGCAGAATTTGATGTTTTGAGTTGAAATTTACATTGGAGAGACCTTTACCTAGTAACTAGTAAGATTAACAAGTGCGTCGACTTATTTTTTTTTCCTCCAAAAGCAAGTGCATTGACTTTATGTGGACCACTTTGCTTACATAAATTTTATATATTTTATAGGTTTTGTTTTAGTATCGTTTTAAAATAAAATATAAAACGGTATTAAAACAAGATTAAACAGTCGTGTATTTAATTACAATATAAATAGATTTTATATCACGTTATTTTATTAGGTTGCTTGTTTGTCTATAAAATTTGAGTCAGACAAATATCCCATCTCTCCAAACATCATACCTGTTTTTTATCTTTTTCTTCTTCATCTTCGTCTCTCTCTTCCAATTCCTTTTTGTTTCTTGCTTCCATTATGAACCTAAATACTTTCACAATCCTTTGAAGTTCAAAATCTTGGAACCGAATTGCCGAAAGACAGGGAAAATAAGAGAGAATGGATCAAGAACAGACGTTTATAAGGGTTCAAGAACGATTCTCAGAAATGCTGACGCCAAGAATCAGAGCGACGCTCGAGTACTTTCATCTCTTCCTTGCCGTCACTCTCTTTTGCGTTCTTGTGATCATGCACGTCAATTACGTCCAGCAGGTGAATTTTTCTTCATTTTTTTGTTTTTAGTTTCCTAGGTTTAGATGATTTTGAACTTTTTCTTGTTCCTGTATGCACGTCTTTTTTGCTTGGTTGATTAGGTAGATAGAGGATTATTCGCTACTTATTATTAAGCTGATTGCTTGCAGCAGTTGCATTCAACCCGATATACTGTTTCCGACATTTTCTATTTGAGAAAGTAGACCGATCAATTTGACTTGGTACAATAAAATTATTTCTTGAATTTTATTTATGTCTTCTCTCGACACGCTCGGATAAAGCTCATAATTTAGGCTTTTTGCTGACTGACTTTAGTTATATCTGCGTTATGTTTGAATTTCATGCCTTTTTAGACTTACTAGATGCTACAACTGGAAGTGAAATAAAAAACAACTGATGCCTCTGAAGCCAAGAAAACAAATAAGAAGTACAAAGACAAGATGACAGAATACCCTCAAAACCCTGGGACGGAGGATGGCAAGGAACTTAAAAAATGATCCCGCTTTGGGTGTTGTCAAGGGATCTTTGAATTCTCCTCACGAGGCAAAAAAGAGCAGATTCAGCAACTGGAACCTTTGGTTAAATTGAGTGAGCGCTCTGGTGCTAAATCATTTAAGAAATATAGTAGAGGAAGGGCGGGGGAAGAGGCAGGGGAGGAAGAGGAATCTGAAGAAGTTGAAGACATGTAGGTGTTGAAGTTAATGCTGAGACAGTTTTGTTTTGAATAGCATTAATACTGGAAAAACTCAAATGGGATCTTGCTATTAACTTGGAAATCTCCTTGAAGCTTTCTCATTAGATTATTACTCTAACTTTGGTTTGCCGTTTGTTTACTAGAAATTCTGCTAATGTAGGCTTGCGGTCTAGCTATTTCTATCCTAATAGCACGGATTTGAATCTTGTCTGCTGTCTAGTATTCACCCCCTAGTCCAAATTATGTAATGCATGCAACTTACCAAAACCGAACCGAACCGAAAATATGGGTTTTAAACCGAACTGGAACTATATAACTTTAACGGATCGATTTCTGAACCGGATTTTTGGTTCACAGTTGCGGTTCGATTCCTAATTTCTATAAACTGCTAGAACCGGAACTGAACTGTATAAAGAATAATTTTTACTTTTTTTTATAAAAAATAATAATTAATAGTTTTTTTTTAAAAAAACTAATTAAAAGTTTAAAACCTAAATAATAACTAATAGTTTTTTATAAATAATTAATATTTTTTACATAAATAATAATTAAATTTTTTTATAAATAATAATTAATAGCTTTTTTAATATAAATAATAATTAATAGTTTAAATAATAATCTACTTTTTCCTTTGACGGTTCCGCGGTTCTGAACCGGAACCGAACCGTATTAAACGGTTCCAAGGTTCTACAGGTTCATACTTCCAGTTCGGCTCCAAAAATATTATACTAAACGGTTTTCGGTTCTAACGGTACTGGAACCGTCAGAACCGGACCGTTGCTCACTCCCACATATATGTACTTTTGTCATGGAATGCCTGTTATTACTTGTTTCAATCAATATTGTATGACATGGGGATGATAGCATTGGGTGAGTGTAATTTTTAAAGAGTAATTAGTAATGTATCTTGTAAAATTGGTAATTTTTAACCAGTAATTTGTAATGTATCTAGTAAATTTGATAAATAGTATACAAGAAAAATTGTCGATCTCACAATGGTTAAATTTAATTATCAAAATCACTCTTTCATCGACTAGGGGGAAAATACATAACCGGTGTATAATTGTGTATACATGTATAATTGATTTTTATACAAGTATAATACTTAGACCATCTCAAATGCACCCAAAAACCTCATTTTTAGGGTACAAAACCACTCCAATGCAACCCAAAAACCTACCCAAAAATTGTGTAAAACACTATTCTTTCCCTATTTTTGTGTTTCACTATTTATCCTCCAAAAATACTATTCATCATTTTTTATTATTTTTTCAATATTTAAACCCAATATTAATAAATAATAAAAAAAGATTTTATATTTATAAATTAAAAGATACTTAAAAGATATTTATTTTAAATTAAATAAATATAAAACATGCCATAACAATAATTAAACATAAAGTAAGATTAATTAAACAAAGTACATTACAAACATATGATGAAATACGTTACAAATTAATTAAAGTCTTTCTATAAATATATTAATAACGAATTAAGTATATAATGTTAGAAGAATCTTTAAGAAATATTATTATTTGGTGCAGAATTTGATGTTTTGAGTTGAAATTTACATTGGAGAGACTTTTACCTAGTAACTAGTAAGATTAACAAGTGCGTCGACTTATTTTTTTTTTCTCCAAAAGCAAGTGCATTGACTTTATGTGGACCACTTTGCTTACATAAATTTTATATATTTTATAGGTTTTGTTTTAGTATCGTTTTAAAATAAAATATAAAACGGTATTAAAACAAGATTAAACAGTCGTGTATTGAATTACAATATAAATAGATTTTATATCACGTTATTTTATTGGGTTGCTTGTTTGTCTATAAAATTTGAGTCAGACAGATATCCCATATCTCCAAACATCATACCTGTTTTTTTTTTTTATCTTTTTCTTCTTCATCTTCGTCTCTCTCTTCCAATTCCTTTTTGTTTCTTGCTTCCATTATGAACCTAAATACTTTCACAATCCTTTGAAGTTCAAAATCTTGGAACCGAATTGCCGAAAGACAGGGAAAATAAGAGAGAATGGATCAAGAACAGACGTTTATAAGGGTTCAAGAACGATTCTCAGAAATGCTGACGCCAAGAATCAGAGCGACGCTCGAGTACTTTCATCTCTTCCTTGCCGTCACTCTCTTTTGCGTTCTTGTGATCATGCACGCCAATTACGTCCAGCAGGTGAATTTTTCTTCATTTTTTTTTGTTTTTGGTTTCCTAGGTTTAGATGATTATGAACTTTTTCTTGTTCCTGTATGCGTGTCTTTTTTGCTTGGTTGATTAGGTAGATAGTGGATTATTCGCTACTTATTCTTAAGCTGATTGCTTGCAGCAGTTGCATTCAACCCGATATACTGTTTCCGACATTTTCTATTTGAGAAAGTAGACCGATCAATTTGACTTGGTACAATGAAATTGTTTCTTGAATTTTATTTATGTCTTCTCTCGACACGCTCGGATAAAGCTCATAATTTAGGCTTTTTGCTGACTGACTTTAGTTATATCTGCGTTATGTTTGAATTTCATGCCTTTTTAGACTTACTAGATGCTACAACTGGAAGTGAAATAAAAAACAACTGATGCCTCTGAAACCAAGAAAACAAATTAGAAGTACAAAGACAAGATGACAGAATACTCTCAAAACCCTGGGACTGAGGATGGCAAGGAACTTAAAAAAATGATCCCGCTTTGGGTGTTGTTAAGGGATCTTTGAATTCTCCTCACGAGGCAAAACAGTGAAGATTCAGCAACTGGAACCTTTGGTTAACTTGAGTGAGCGCACTGGTGCTAAATCATTTAAGAAATATAGTAGAGGAAGGGGAAGAGGCAGGGGAGGAAGAGGAATCTGAAGAAGTTGAAGACATGTAGGTGTTGAAGTTAATGCTGAGACAGTTTTGTTTTGAATAGCATTAATACTGGAAAAACTCAAATGAGATCTTGCTATTAACTTGGAAATCTCCTTGAAGCTTTCTCATTAGATTATTACTCTAACTTTGGTTTGCCGTTTGTTAACTAGAAATTCTGCTAATGTACGCTTGCCGTCTAGCTATTTCAATCCTAATAGCACGGATTTGAATCTTGTCTGCTGTCTAGTATTCACCCCCTAGTCCAAACTATGTAATGCATGCAAGTTAATCTTGCTGCTTGCTTTCACAATGGGCCACCTACTTTTAATTCCTTTGCACATCTATGAAATTTGACTTATATAAAAAAAAGACTTACTAGATGCTTACAGTTCCTTTGGGTTCATAAGTCTGTTGCTGCTATATCGGCATAGTTGTTTTGACAAACGAACTGAACTTTCCTTTTCTTTTCTCTTTCTTTGGATGGACTTATTCTAAGCCTGGATGTTCAAGTCAGCTTTCAAAAATTGGATCATCGGACGCCCAGCTTGTTCAAATTAATGTATGTTGTACTTGTGCATTTTTTTCGTCTTTTTCCTTAAATGTTCTGTTGCCACTTCACTGATAAATTTTAGACTATCTTGCAACGGAAATATTACTAGTTATTCTAATTTGAAGAATTAGAAATGCTTGTTTAGGGATGGCGATGGTAGCTGGTAAGTAACAGGATAATCAGGGTGTAGAATACATAGTTTTGATGTTTAATGAGGACTGCTCTTTGGATAAGGATTGCAGTTTGATCGACTTTGGATCTGGCTCGGCTGCTTCTGATATTGTGACCAACAATGTTTGGTTGGATCAGAGGTCCTGAAGAGAACAGACGAAAATTTACTTTAAAGCATCTGTTAGTCTTTTTGTTTTTCTTTTCTTTGGTTATGTCAAGGACCGACACCTGCGCCAAAAGTAAGAAGTTGGACTAGTGTTTATATTCACATCCAACATCACAGGACAGTCATATATTCCTCTTGAAATGATCTCCAGTACCATATTATATTTTCACTTGGAAACCATAAAGTTGGAGGGGAAACTGCCCCTTTCTTACTATTGTTAAAGTAAAAAAGTCGATTGCAACTTATTCAACAGATATCATGCTTTATTTATAACTATGAGAAAATTTTGATTTTGATATCTAGGATGATCTTTTGAAACTGGGAGCTCTGACTATTCTATAAAATTGAGCAGGAGATTGGAGGGGACATTGCTATATTTAACTGAAACGCATTAGCCTGCATATATTTCGACCATCTTATTCTAGTCATGTTGCACACCCCAAAGGTTTAGAAAAAGGAAAGGTTTAAGTTTGTAAAAGTATTCAGGATGCGTTTATAGCTTTAGAAGATCAGCAAATCTTTACTTTAATACCTCGTCTTTTGCTAGGATAGAAACTCATATTAAAAAGGCAACATGATGGAGGGATTGGTGAAATTGATGTTGCTGTATAGATCATTTTCCTTGAAATTCTGAAGCAGCATATTCAATGTAGTATATAGATGACTTAAAGTTAAAGCTGGTTTGACCTTTTATTGTGGAGTATTGGCATTTGGAATCTTGTTCTTTGTGAGTACAACTCACCTGAGAAGTATGTTAAGTTTCTTATTTTATTTTGGTTCTTCTTCTGATTGATTCACTGAATATCTATTATATGTTTGTTAAGCATTTGAATGGTCTTTTCAAGTTCATGATGTTTGTTTTTATAAATGTATCTAATCAAATGTTTGCAGACCTTGTTCAGTCAAAACTAACTTAAGTCTGATGCTTGCAGATTAGTTGAATATTTTTGTTAAATTGTCACTTTAAGAGTTTCCCATATTCAGTGCAGATTACTAGCTCCACTGTTTGTTTTTAGAATGATAATGAGTACGGTGAAGTACAGGTTCCTGACAAGCGGGCTCGTAATGAGACACAAGAAGTTGCAAGTGCAGATGAAGCTGGGAGTGTCAATTCTGCATATACTTCTATAATGGATAAATTTGATATTTTGGAGTCTCAAGCTGATATAACTGTCAGTAAAGATACTGTGACATTGTCAAATGATACTAACCAGAAAAGCAACAAAGATACCCCACGCAATAGGTTCTTTGTCTCACCAAAAGAGTCTATAAAAGCAGCCATTGCTCTTCTGGGAAGAAAGTGGCACAGGCGTATATGTTTCTTTTGGCGGCTCACTAAACGAATTCTTGGAGGTTTATGGGTAAGGATTTGTTGAGGTGTTTTCATGATAAATGAATTCCTCTCTTGAATTCTTTAGTTAAAACTTTTTCTCTTAGGTGTAACTTTATGATAAGAGTTTGAGTAATAACGACCTGATGTGCCTTATGGTTACTTTACAAGGTAAATCAAGTTTTGTTTTAGTGACGCTCTATCCTTCCAGGAAATTGCCGGTATTCATTTGGATCTAGATGTCCCAAAGTGGCTTAAAATCCTTCATTTGGATAAAGTTAACTCCTACGCGGGTGAGTTTTAGTGCTTTTTTTTATTTTGCTTCCATGGCAGTTTTCCTGTTCCCTCTCACGCTTGTTGCATGTTGATGGCAGTTTATTCCTTTTGGTTGCGTTTTTCTACAAAGTTGTAATTTCTTCATGTTGATATCTCAGTGCAGTGGCTTGGACAAAGAAGCAAGTTACTTGAACCGACCTACTTGTACACCGTTGAGAAGGTTTAGCGTTCGTCACTCTGCATTCTGTTAACTGCTAAAAGTTGCTTCACTTTTGAAGCATTATTTTTGTCTGCATAAAGATCAGGATCATCATTGCTTTTAGGGTTACTTCTTACTGCCTGAAGAAGCCAGGTTAAGGCACCACATCCGCACGATTAACATCAGTATTTCAGCGTGGAACTGTTGTTTTGGGAACAGGTACGCGCACAACAGCATTGAATATGTTCACCATGTTCGCTTCTCTTTCATAAATAAACCAAATTAGGTGGTTACGAAAGTGGCTGCTTGGGGAAAGATACATCAAGCATGACTTGTTCAAAATACACTGGCACAATGGTTGGTTTTTATAACGTAACTGTAAACTAGTGCCCAATACTCTTCAACCTATAATTACAGAGAAAATAAAACTTAAAACAACCTAGTTGAACAAACCAGGGCTCCAAAAACAGTAGAGGAAGAAGAAGGGCTTCTGCTGGAGATAATTACAATATGAAAACCAAAATAACAATAGAATTAGTGACATCTTAGTGGGAAACTGCAGCTCTTAAATGCCCAACGTTGCCATATATACCAAAATGGACCATAATGAGCCTGTAGAGCTAGTGTGCAGGCTAGAATTAAACCTTCAGTCACTAAATTGAGTTTAGCTAGGGAGCATCCTATTCAAATGACAGCAATGGTGGAACTAGAGAGGTAGAGGTTCGTATGATGCGATGGTGTGTAAAGGAGGTGCAAAGAGACCAATGAAGAGAGATAAAGGGAAAACATAGCATAGGGAAGCTAGAGATTGCATATTTTGGCACCAAAGCAGTACAAACTCCATAGAGTCTTCCTTGGTGCCGAAGTATCCAATCCTCAACCATAACGGATGCACAGTATTAACAAAGAGCAACAGTTTATAGTCACATGCATAAGACTTCAACCAAAAGACAAGAAACAGAACATCCCATATAGATAACTAGCAGCCTCAACCTGAAAGGGCCATTCCGAAGCTAAGTTTTGAAGATCTATTTTATGAGGCCCATATTAGTGGCAAGCTTCCGATTAACTTTTCTCATCTTAATGCCTTGCCAAGATGTGGCAAAGAACCTTATGTTTTGTAGCACTTTTTTCATAACACTCATTTCATCTCTTTGAATAGGTCCATGAAGTCTTGTATTCCTCTCTCTATCTCTAAATTGAGTATACAGAGATAGCAAAGGCAAAAAAGGCAATGTCCTATTGGAGGGGAAGTAGCCTGTTCCATAGGTTTAGGGGACCCCTTAGAATTAAATGAGGAGTACCAACCAGAATCCAACTTATTTATTTCTTTTTCTAGATCTACTGCTATGTTCGATATACTCTGTTAAGCCTAAATTTTGCTCCCTTGAGGTTGAAGCATTCTCAGACTCAATCGCAAACGGAAGGTGAGAGAGTCTACTTCCCTTCATTGTCTTGGTGGTCTAAGGACTTGTCCATTTCTTGGTTACTTAGCTCTCTGCTACTGGCTTGAGGGGACATATTTTCAACCTCACATATAACTTCATCTTCCCCGGTAAAGGACTAAGTTTATTAGGACTAAAAATATTAGATAGAGTAATGGGACATTGCGAATCGCATTTGTGTGATTTTTTGTGGCACAGAAGTGTTACAATCTGGGATGAATTTAGGGGTGTTCTTTACAAGTTGCTAGTTCCTCATCAACCATTTTAGATTTACCTTTATCACCTCTGTAGATCTTTCCAGGATTAGAATCCTCACCCTTGCTAGCTTGGTCCTGATTGTGTTGTTTGTCCTCCCTACTTTCTGCTCATTGGTACCATCAGCTGAACAAAGGTGGAGAGCTTTACATGAATGCCCAAATGTCTTGCATTGTAGACATTATATAGGGATCCACTTCGTAAAATATCTCATGCACATTTTGCCATCTTCATCTATGAAGTTGATAAATTTGGGTGGGAGCTTCTTATCTTCAATTTTTACACATTCTAACAATGTCTATTCTAGATTGGGACGTTGTAAGTATGTCCATAAACATAAGTTTGCCTACAAAGCTAAAGACATAAGAGTTGAAATAGTGAAGATGAAGGTTAGGGATCTGAATCCAGGTAGGCACAAAATTAAGTTTGAGGCATTGGATGGATTTATCAGAAACTCAGGACCGGAGGAAAAGGACCATGTTACCAAAAGGCACGGGGGAGGAGTCAAGAATGCTTTGTTTAGATTCTTCGGATTGAAATCGAAATACAAACAAGTCATCCTCCATTCTTTGAATCTCAAACCCCCCTTTGTTGGACCATCGGGCCTAAACAAAACTCTTCATGTTTAAAAAGAAAGTTGTGTTTTCCATCACTTGACCAATGAATGTGCAACTCTATTTTTGCTTTTGCTCCTTAACACTCACATGATTGATACCGAAGAATTTTTTTCCATTGTCATCATCAGGACAGACTCGCGATAGGGTTAAAGCTAGTTGGTTCGTTGATGCATGAACTTCTATGCTTTGAAGTGGGCTGAAAAGATGTGACCATCTCTCTGACTCTCTCCTTGATTTCTCTTTGTTAACAGAAGATTCTCTAGTTTTAAATTAAGTCTTTCTAGTTCATCGATGTGGAGCTCAGTTAATGACCAAGACTATCAAGTCACAACTCTGGCTGACCAACCTATGTGGAAACATTCAGGATAGTTCTTGATCTAGATTACCACGCGAAGTCTCCCAGTTAGTTTTGTTCTTCTAATCTTACTGTAGTCATACTGCTCTGTCCTTGTGACATGTCATTGTCTTCCTTTCTCGCATCGTTAATGAGACATAAGTTGATTTAGGTTCAATATCTGTCATCTAAATCTGTATTTGATTGCTCCGTTGATTGCTGAGAGATAGCTTCTCCCCAGCTTCGTCAAATGTTGGTGCTTCTCATGAGTGGAAGCCATACTTCGTTTGGACATGATTGGAAAGTAGATGGACAGTATCTCGGTGCTATTTATTGCTTTAAGGTGATTTCTGCTGAATTAGGCAGCAGTACCACAACATTATCTTCTAAATAGATACGTGAAATCATTTGGAGGGTTTGTTCTCAAGTTTCCGGAATGAGTAATGTTTTAGAACATCACTTTGGGAACACTCATGATGTGAGACGATAAGAAATAGAGAAAGGCATAGAGAAAGTGTGTTTTTACACCTCTTTCTTATTGATCCACATCAGGAGTGTTCCCAAAGTAGTCTTCTAATGCAGCACTTTTATGGAATAATTGATTCCCTCCTTGGAACCTTGACCATGTTCTTTCAATTCTCAATGTTAGATTTATTTCATGGTACATGATGAGCGTCTCTTAACTGGTCCTGGAATGGCCTTTATCAAATGCTCCATTTGATGCACATCTACCATAATGAGGCGATGTGACCCTTTGCAATAGCCTCCTCGTTTCTGCAAACCATATGGCTTATGCTCGATGGTCTTCTCCTCAGCTCGAATTTGATCTACGATAACTGTGCTGTTCATATAAATGTTATGCTAAATTGATGCTCTTCATTTCCAACCATATGATTCCTTTTTGGGTCACATATCTTCGAGAATATATTTTGTAGATGTTTTCTGATAAATCCATAGCTCCAGCTTCCTAATCTCTTCAACCTAATCTTGCTGATCCTTTGTTGCTGCATAGTCTTTCCAAGCAACATTTGATTACCCAGTGATTCTTTCGTTAAACCTCTTAAAATTAAAAAACCTCCTTCTCAATTCATCAATTATTCAATAGCAGGCAGTTGCCGAATATCCAAGTTGTGAGTAGGCCAGTATTAAGATACTAGCTGTTTTGTTGAATACTCCTTTAATTAAAATTTTTGTGGGAAAATGTTGCAAAACTGGAGGACATTAGGCCCATCTCATGCAACAACGAATTATACAAATGTGTTGTGAAGACAAAAGAATGTCCAAGTTTTTTTTTTTGCTTTGGTCAAAAAAATTGGATAGAAACAAGTCCAGAAAAAAGTAAGCACATAATTCGTTTGTCCAACATGTGTGTAAGGAATGTGATTTGTTTAGTTGGGAACAAGGTAAAGTGATTGCAATTATTTTGGACTGATATTCTTTTTGTGTTGTATTATAAAGTGATTGTGATTATTCTTGACTGATATTCTTTTTGTGCTCTCTCTCTCTCTAGTGGGGAACAAGGTAAAGTGATTGCAATTATTTTGGATTGATATTCTTTTTGTGCTGTCTTGTAAAGTATTGTGATTGTTCTGGACTTCTCTCTCTCGAATTTGGTCAATTTTTGACTACTCTTCCTTAATCTTCTCCTTTTTTCTGACTTGTGGGATGCCGACAATAGTGTACTTTGAGCTTGGTTTGACTGAATCAAGTAGAAAATTGCTTGGTTACTACCAAATTAGTCATAATTGTCTAAGTGCCTGATCCTTTGCATTGTATGGTTCGTGTGTTCTGTTCACTCATTCTTTCTTCTTCCTCCTTTTCTTTTGTTGAAAGATGAGCACAAACTACTCAATCAACTTCATTATCATTGGCCCTTATGTGTGTGATATTTTTTGATCACTGGTGGTTGAGTGAGCACAAACTACTGTCTCTCTATCTCTCTCTCTTCCCTCTCTCTCTCCCTCTCTCTCTAATTTGGTCGATTTTTGACTACTCTTCCTTAATCTTCTCCTTTTTCTGACTTGTGGGATGCTGACAATAGTGTACTTTGAGCTTGGTTTGACTGAACCAAGTAGAAAATTGCTTGGTTACTACCAAATTAGTCATAATTGTCTAAGTCCCTGATGCTTTGAATTTTATGGTTCCTGTGTTCACCTCGTTCTTTCTTTCTTCTTCCACCTTTTCTTTGTTGAAAGATGAGCACAAACTACTCAATCAACTTCACTATCATTGGTAGTGGCACTTATGTGTGTGATATTTTGTAATCACTGGTGGTTGTTTCTATATGCCTTGACAATATCTGTAATTTCTTGTAGGATATCTTTTTAATTACCAAACCAAGGAGTTCTATAATTTCACGTATGCCCACAAACAGCCGGAAAGTTCTGCCGAATTTGGAGGTGGGTAGCTTATTGTGTTTGGCTGCATTGTTTGTATGTGTTTTGAAGGAACATGCATTCTTTGTTATGATAATTTTCAAAAACCACTTATATTTCTATTCAGCATACTGAATGCTAATTGCTTCTACATCCTTGCAGATTACCTTGTGACCAAGTGTGGTGTTCTCATGATGTCACTTTTTGTTTTCTTCACGACTACAATGTCCGTTTCTTTTACATTAAGAGAGACACAAGCCCGCATGCTGAAGTTCACAGGTTTCTGTTCCACTCTTCTTCTTAGATGTTCACATTTTAATAGTGTATAGAATGGGTAAAAGTTCAAATTCGGATGGTAGGCGCTTTCCTTTTCTGCCTTCTTTTTTGGGTGGGTGGAAATTAACTTATAGATGAAGTGCGTAGTCTTAAAAAATGTCGTTTCAAGTTTAATTGTGTTGTTTTTTCTTTTGATATATTTTTTTATCTTTTATTTTTGCCTCATTTCCGAGCAAGCCAACCTTTTATTTTGAAGATATGAAACAGAGGACGTGCAAGTAGCTAGCAAGCTACTAGTATGCCAAAAAGTAGCTCAAGCATTTGCTATATGTTCAATGTCTACATGTGTTTATGGGAATGATTACAAAGCGCCTTGGGAAGTTATTGTAGCATCAGTGCCACATTTATTTTTCCTCCTTTTGAAAATAGTCATTTTAAGGAAATTGTTTTCCAACTTGTCATCTTGAAACTTCAAAAGAGCATTCTTCATTTTCCCTTTCACCCTTATCATTGTGAGCCCACCTACTTCATTATGGTCAGGGTAGGTGGAGTGAGGGTATTAATGATAAAGTTTAATTCTGTTTTTTACATATCTTTTGTTATACTACTTGAGAAGTTTCGTAATATGATTTGCACCAACTTAAAATGAATATTATTGCTGGAAAGAGGTAGTAGTATCTAGTTTCTTTAATTCGTAACTTTTAGTGAAGGACCTGCCAGCGTTCTCAGACTGTCAAACAGCTATATCGATGCTGATCATTGATTACAGGTTTGTGTCGGTAGAGTCTTGTATTGCGTTCCTAATCTGATTTTAGTAAATACACAGCCAAGCAGTATCATAAAACTGAGTTTGGGATGTATTCTGGGTTTTGAATATTTCACATGATTGAAAATGCCTCAAGGTCGTAAGCTGGGCTAGAGATCAACTGGCTAGTCCAGATGTTTTCGAATCATAAATACCTGGAATTCACGGAATAGATTTCCTTGTTTATTCCACGTAGCAAATGAATGCTGCATGTTTAGAAGGATTGCGTGGGAGTTTCTTTACCGACCCAAATTTACTTTTCCCTACTCGCCTTAGGTAGTGGTAGAACTTCTGAATCAATTACACTTTTCAATGTAAATGCTCCATTACTTGCAATTTGGCAAACCTCTCAACTATACCACTTCCTTTCGGCAATCTCCACCATGATTCTTAGATGATATCAGTGACCAAGTAGTCAGTATTTACTTTTGTTGATCAACTGGATCCTTGGTAGTGTTACCCAATCTAGGGTGGATTCTGAATTCTAGGTATGAAACTGCGTACCATTTTATTTCCTGTGTAATTTTTGTGTTCCTTTTTCTCCCTCACCTATGCAGTACAGCTCCAGCATCATGCTCGGCATAGGCTTCCAACATTCCAGCTGATATTTGTGCATGTGATTGAATCCCTCGTTTTTGTACCAGTACGCAAACATACAGCTCATGGAGATGATGTATTCTTACCATCATTTAATTTATGTCATTGTTATACCATCAATGGTTTTCTTAAACATTATTCCACGTCTTTTCTGTAGATAATGATTGGCATCTTGTTCTTTTTGTTCGAGTTTTATGATGATCAGCTGCTGGCTTTTATGGTTTTGATTCTAGTCTGGCTTTGTGAACTTTTCACTTTGATCAGGTTTTTCCTCTCTTGCTAAATTTCTCAGCTTCCTTGCCCTATCTTTATGCGTCCAATTTATGGTGTGCTATGTCGCATTAAAATTTGACGCAAATGTATTTTACTTGTGACTTGCATATTTCAATGGTACATTTGCTTCTATTGTTATCATTATCACTAAATTCGAATTCCAAGGTCCCCATCGCCCTCCTTTTTGTCTCCTTTTATCAAGAGCACGACTTCTGCTCAAGGCTTGAGTTCTTGTTGAGAGTATAACTTGTAGATTTATCTGTACTTAGACGCTATAGAGATTGAACCAATACTGAAAATATTATAGAGTATCAAGGAGAGACACCCTCCCTTTCTTTGCAATCCCTCCAATATATACTGCAAATCAAGTGTCTAAGAATTCAAGAAATTATTGGAGACTAGACAATTTTCTGGTTTTAGTGCAGTTTGAAGACGATTCTCTGGGTTTTTTTTTTTGTTTGCCAGATTGCATTATTATACTTCCATCGAATCAATTTGAACGTTACAAGAATCAATAAATATCTAGGCAGAATGTCTGGTCTGAAATCTGAATTCTTTTAAGCTTCGTTATATTGTGAAGTAGCTTTCTCAAACGTGGGTTAGTAGTTCTTAATAACTTAATTAAGATTTGTCTTAATTCTTTGATTCCCTTATGCAATTCAATCGATCAATATTATTGCCAGAATTGATTTGCCAAAAGGTAAGGGAAGAATTGATTTGCCAGAATTGATTTCGCATTTTGGCTTATTATCCTTATACTAACAAGCAGCCTTTCTTTATCTGAAATGAAGTATGTTGCCGCAACGGCATTTGTAGTATATGGTGTATATTTTGTTAGAAACTTATCATGATTGCTACAAATATATGCATGAAGAATCATGCAACACATAGTTGTGATCCAAATATTTTACAAAGCTTCCAACATAGTCTTGGTTGGTTCGCCAAACCTTAGAGCCATTGCGTTTGTATATGATACGTGTATTTTTTTCTTCCTGCAGATTACAATTTTTTTTTGATGGCAGGTAGCCGAACATTATGAAAAAGTGATTGCAACTGATGTTAGTGAGGCTCAGTTAAAGTTCGCTAGGCCACATCCTAAAGTTCATTACCTTCACACACCATTATCCATGTCTGAGGATGATCTAGTCTGTGATTGGCGGTGAAGGCTCGGTTGATTTAATCACCGTGGCTCAGGCTGTTCACTGGTTTGAGCTTCCCAAATTCTACTCAGTGGTGTCTCTTCTTCTACGAAAGCCAGGGGGCGTTCTTGCAGTCTGGGGCTATAACGATGTTGTTGTGGATCCTGCTTTTGATGAGATCTTTGGGCGTTTCTTCGAGACTACTTTACCCTTTTGGGCTTGGGAGTCCAAATTCCACTACTTGCGCGAAGGGTACAAGACTCTGCCTTTCCCTTTTGATAGTGTGGGGCTTGGGTCTGAGGGAAATCCTTCGGTTCTTGATATACCTAAGGAAATTTCATTTGATGGTTTCTTGGGTATGCTAAGATCTTGGTCTGCTGTCAACACAGCCAAGGAAAAGGGGATAGATTTGCTACCAGACAGCATTACTAGTGAATTTGAGCAAGCTTGGGGATGGCGTAATGTTGTTCGGTCTGTTGTTTACAAAGCATTCATGATTGCTGGGAAGGTATGATCATCTCACAGTTGTGTATTTGCAAGAACATCTGCATATTTCTTCCATTACTTGGTCACTTACCAATCCTGTATCCCCTAAGGCTTCATAAAACCGGAATATCATTGCAAAGGTCTTGACTTTCTTTCACCGTTGTAAACTTTACTACATGCAATTTGCAACGAGGTACGTATGGGATAAGCTATATTATCACTTGTTATGATTCTAAGCTCTACTCTTGTTTCTCTGTTGGGGTGGGGGGGAGGGAGTGAATTGCAGTAAATGAAAGAGGAAAGAGAAATAAAATAAACGTTAAGAGTTTATATTAATTCATATCACTGAGACCCTGTTCCACTAACTTTCTCCAAATTGGGTCTATAACTAATGCGTAATAATCAACTTTAATTACAACAACGATGCAATCTTGTTTTGGGTACCACTCCTGTTAAGAGCTCAAGTTCTTCTAGTATCAACAGTCAGCTATCCAATCATATATCAGCAATGTACGCTTGTGTAGTTATAAAGTCTGGGTTCTTGAGATAGCAGCTTTGTACCCTTGTGTAGTTATGAAGATGTCAATCAATTCCAAGAAAAGGGACCAAATGGCAAGCATGCTCACCATGAGCCTAATCACATGTACCCATGGGTGCTACTGGTGAAATTCAAAATTCACTAATCAAGTGTTCCAATCAAATGATTCTTACAAGTTTGTATGTCTGTCTTTCATATGTTTCTTATAAGTTTGTTTCGATCAAATGATTCCTGACATGCGATTGCAAAATTTCCTAATTAAGTGTTCCACAATGATCTGTCCTGGGTTGCTGATATACTGGCGTGTCTTCAAGCTGGTTTCTACATTTCAAGGCATGTTTATACCGTCTCGTTTTCCAAAATCATATATTAAGCCTTTAGATGGACAACAATACCGGATACGTGCACATATTTCTATACACATATGTAGGGGTGAGTAAAAAAAGGGAACCGTAAAACCGGACCGAAACCGAACCAAAAATATGTGTTTTAAATCGAACTGGAACTACATAACTTTAACGGATCGGTTTCTGAATCGGATTTTTGGTTCACAGTTGCGGTTCGATTCTTGATTTTTATAAACTGCTAGAACCGGAACCGAACTGTATAAAGAATAATATTTTACTTTTTTTTATAAAAAAAATAATAATTGAGAGTTTTTTAAAAAAAACTAATTAAAAGTTTAAAACCTAAATAATAACTAATAGTTTTTTATATAAATAATAATTAATTGTTTTTATATAAATAATAATTAATATTTTTTACATAAATAATAATTAAAACTTTCTTGTAAATAATAATTAATAGTTTTTTAATTTAAATAATAATTAATAGTTTAAATAATAATCTACTTTTTCCTTTGACGGTTCTGCGGTTCTGAACCGGAATCGAACCGTATTAAACGGTTCTACGGTTCCGCAGGTTCATAGTTCCAGTTCGGTTCCAAAAATATTATACTAAACGGTTTTTCGCTTCTAATGGTACTGAAACCGTCAGAATCGGAACCGGACCGTTGCTCACCTCACATATATGTACCTTTGTCATGGAATGCCTCTAATTACTTGTTTCAATCAATATTTTACGACATGGGGATGATAGCATTAGGTGATTGTGATTTTTAACCAGTAATTAGTAATGTATCTTGTAAAATTGATAAATAGTATACAAGAAAAATTGTCGATCTCACAATGATTAGATTTAATTATCAAAATCACTCTTTCATCAACTAGGGGGAAAATACATAACCGGTGTATAATTGTGTATACATGTATAATTGATTTTTATACAAGTATAATACTTAGACCATCTCCAATGCACCCAAAAACCTCATTTTTAGGGTACAAAACCACTCCAATGCAACCCAAAAACCTACCCAAAAATTGTGTAAAACACTATTCTTTCCCTATTTTTGTGTTTCACTATTTATCCTCCAAAAATACTATTCATCATTTTTTATTATTTTTTCAATATTTAAACCCAATATTAATAAATAATAAAAAAAGATTTTATATTTATAACTTAAAAGATACTTAAAAGATATTTATTTTAAATTAAATAAATATAAAACATGCCATAACAATAATTAAATATAAAATAAGATTAATTAAACAAAGTACATTACAAACATATGATGAAATACGTTACAAATTAATTAAAGTCTTTCTATAAATATATTAATAATGAATTAAGTATATAATGTTAGAAGAATCTTTAAAAAATATTTTTATTTGTTGCAGAATTTGATGTTTTGAGTTGAAATTTACATTGGAGAGACCTTTACCTAGTAACTAATAAGATTAACAAGTGCGTCGACTTATTTTTTTTTTCTCCAAAAGCAAGTGCATTGACTTTATGTGGACCACTTTGCTTACATAAATTTTATATATTTTATAGGTTTTGTTTTAGTATCGTTTTAAAATAAAATATAAAACGGTATTAAAACAAGATTAAACAGTCGTGTATTGAATTACAATATAAATAGATTTTATATCACGTTATTTTATTGGGTTGCTTGTTTGTCTATAAAATTTGAGTCAGACAGATATCCCATATCTCCAAACATCATACCTGTTTTTTTTTTTTATCTTTTTCTTCTTCATCTTCGTCTCTCTCTTCCAATTCCTTTTTGTTTCTTGCTTCCATTATGAACCTAAATACTTTCACAATCCTTTGAAGTTCAAAATCTTGGAACCGAATTGCCGAAAGACAGGGAAAATAAGAGAGAATGGATCAAGAACAGACGTTTATAAGGGTTCAAGAACGATTCTCAGAAATGCTGACGCCAAGAATCAGAGCGACGCTCGAGTACTTTCATCTCTTCCTTGCCGTCACTCTCTTTTGCGTTCTTGTGATCATGCACGTCAATTACGTCCAGCAGGTGAATTTTTCTTCATTTTTTTGTTTTTAGTTTCCTAGGTTTAGATGATTTTGAACTTTTTCTTGTTCCTGTATGCACGTCTTTTTTGCTTGGTTGATTAGGTAGAAAGAGGATTATTCGCTACTTATTATTAAGCTGATTGCTTGCAGCAGTTGCATTCAACCCGATATACTGTTTCCGACATTTTCTATTTGAGAAAGTAGAGCGATCAATTTGACTTGGTACAATAAAATTATTTCTTGAATTTTATTTATGTCTTCTCTCGACACGCTCGGATAAAGCTCATAATTTAGGCTTTTTGCTGACTGACTTTAGTTATATCTGCGTTATGTTTGAATTTCATGCCTTTTTAGACTTACTAGATGCTACAACTGGAAGTGAAATAAAAAACAACTGATGCCTCTGAAGCCAAGAAAACAAATAAGAAGTACAAAGACAAGATGACAGAATACCCTCAAAACCCTGGGACGGAGGATGGCAAGGAACTTAAAAAATGATCCCGCTTTGGGTGTTGTCAAGGGATCTTTGAATTCTCCTCACGAGGCAAAAAAGAGCAGATTCAGCAACTGGAACCTTTGGTTAAATTGAGTGAGCGCTCTGGTGCTAAATCATTTAAGAAATATAGTAGAGGAAGGGCGGGGGAAGAGGCAGGGGAGGAAGAGGAATCTGAAGAAGTTGAAGACATGTAGGTGTTGAAGTTAATGCTGAGACAGTTTTGTTTTGAATAGCATTAATACTGGAAAAACTCAAATGGGATCTTGCTATTAACTTGGAAATCTCCTTGAAGCTTTCTCATTAGATTATTACTCTAACTTTGGTTTGCCGTTTGTTTACTAGAAATTCTGCTAATGTAGGCTTGCGGTCTAGCTATTTCTATCCTAATAGCACGGATTTGAATCTTGTCTGCTGTCTAGTATTCACCCCCTAGTCCAAATTATGTAATGCATGCAACTTAATCTTGCTGTTTGCTTTCACAATGGGCCACCTACTTTTAATTCCTTTGCACATCTATGAAATTTGACTTATATAAAAAAAAGACTTACTAGATGCTTACAGTTCCTTTGGGTTCATAAGTCTGTCGCTGCTATATCGGCATAGTTGTTTTGACAAACGAACTGAACTTGCCTTTTCTTTTCTCTTTCTTTGGATGGACTTATTCTAAGCCTGGATGTTCAAGTCAGCTTTCAGAAATTGGATCATCGGACGCCCAGCTTGTTCAAATTAAGGTATGATGTACTTGTGCATTTTTTTTTCATTTTTTCCCCTTAAATGTTCTATTGCCACTTCACTGATAAATTTAAGACTATCTTGCAACAGAAATATTACTAGTTATTCTAATTTGAAGAATTAGAAATGCTTGTTTAGGGATGGCGATGGTAGCTGGTAAGTAACAGGATAATCAGGGTGTAGAATACATAGTTTTGATGTTTAATGAGGACTGCTCTTTGGATAAGGATTGCAGTTTGATCGACTTTGGATCTGGCTCGGCTGCTTCTGATATTGTGACCAACAATGTTTGGTTGGATCAGAGGTCCTGAAGAGAGCAGACGAAAATTTACTTTAAAGCATCTGTTAGTCTTTTTGTTTTTCTTTTCTTTGGTTATGTCAAGGACCGACACTTGCGCCAAAAGTAAGAAGTTGGACTAGTGTTTATATTCACATCCAACATCACAGGACAGTCATATATTTCTCTTGAAATGATCTCCAGTACCATATTATATTTTCACTTGGAAACCATAAAGTTAGAGGGGGAAACTACCCCATGCTTACTATTGTTAAAGTAAAAAAGTCGATTGCAACTTATTCAACAAATATCATGCTTTATTTTATAACTATGACAAAATTTTGATTTTGATATCTAGGATGAGCTTTTGAAACTGGAAGCTCTGACTATTCTATAAAATTGAGCAGGAGATTGGAGGGGAAATTGCTATATTTAACTGAAACGCATCAGCCTGCATATATTTCGACCATCTTATTCTAGTCATGTTGCACACCCCAAAGGTTTAGAAAAAGAAAAGGTTTAAGTTTGTAAAAGTATTCAGGATGTGTTTATAGCTTTAGAAGATCAGCAAATCTTTACTTTAATACCTCGTCTTTTGCTAGGAGAGAAACTCAGATTAAAAAGGCAACATGATGGCGGGCTTGGTGAAATTGATGTTGCTGTATAGATCATTTTCCTTGAAATTCTGAAGCAGCATATTCAATGTAGTATATAGATGACTTAAAGTTAAAGCTGGTTTGACCTTTTATTGTGGAGTATTGGCATTTGGAATCTTGTTCTTTGTGAGTACAACTCACCTGAGAAGTATGTTAAATTTCTTATTTTATTTTGGTTCTTCTTCTGATCGATTCACTGAATATCTATTATATGTTTGTTAAGCATTTGGATGGTCTTTTCAAGTTCATGATGTTTGTTTTTAAAAATGTATCTAATCTGTTTGCGGACCTTGTTCAGTCAAAACTAACTTAAGTCTAATGCTTGCAGATCAGTTGAATATTTTGGTTAAATTGTCACTTCAAGAGTTTCCTATATTCAGTGCAGATTACTAGCTCCACTGTGTGCTTGGAGAATGATAATGAGTACGGTGAAGTACAAGTTCCTGACAAACGGACTCGTAATGAGCCACAAGAAGTTGCAAGTGCAGATGAAGCTGGGAGTGTCAATTCTGCATATAATTTTCTAATGGATAAATTTGATATTTTGGAGTCTCAAGCTGATATAACTGTCAGTAAAGATACTGTGACCTTGTCAGACGATACTAACCAGAAAAGCAACAATGATACCCCACGCAATAGGTTCTTTGTCTCACCAAAAGAGTCTATAAAAGCAGTCATTGCTCTTCTGGGAAGAAAGTGGCACAGGCGTATATGTTTCTTTTGGCGGCTCACTAAACGAATTCTTGGAGGTTTATGGGTAAGGATTTGTTGAGGTGTTTTCATGATAAATGAATTCCTCTCTTGAACTCTTTAGTTAAAACTTTTTCTCTTAGGTGTAACTTTATGATAGAGTTTGAGTAATAACGACCTGATGTGCCTTATGGTTACTTTACAAGGTAAATCAAGTTTTGTTTTAGTGACGCTCTATCCTTCCAGGAAATTGCCGGTATTCATTTGGATCTAGATGTCCCAAAGTGGCTTAAAATCCTTCATTTGGATAAAGTTAACTCCTATGCGGGTGAGTTTTAGTGCTTTTTTTATTTTGCTTCCATGGCTTGTGGTTTTCCTGTTCCCTCTCGCGCTTGTTGCATGTTGATGGCAGTTTATTCCTTTTGGTTGCGTTTTTCTCCAAGTGGTAATTTCTTCATGTTGATATCTCAGTGCAGTGGCTTGGACAAAGAAGCAAGTTACTTGAACCGACCTACTTGTACACCGTTGAGAAGGTTTAGTGTTCGTCACTCTGCATTCTGTTAACTGCTAAAAGTTGCTTCACTTTTGAAGCATTATTTTTGTCTACATAAAGATCAGGATCATCATTGCTTTTAGGGTTACTTATTACTGCCTGAAGAAGCCAGGTTAAGGCACCACATCCGCACGATTAACATCAGTATTTCAGCGTGGAACCCCTGTTTTGGGAACAGGTACGCACACATCAGCATTGAATATGTTCACCATGTTCGCTTCTCTTTCATAAATAAACCAAATTAGGTGGTTACGAAAGTGGCTGCTTGAGGAAAGGTACATCAAGCATGACTTGTTCAAAATACACTGGCACAATGGTTGGTTTTTATAACACAACTGTAGACTAGTGCCCAATAGTCTTCAACCTATAATTACAGAGAAAATAAAACTTATAACAACCTAGTTGAACAAACCAGGGCTCCAAAAACAGTAGAGGAAGAAGGACCTCTGCTGGAGATAATTACAATATGAAAACCAAAATAACAATAGAACTAGTGACAACTTAGTGGGAAACTGCAGCTCTTAAATGCACAACGTTGACATATATACCAAAATGGACTATAATGAGCCTGCAGAGCTAGTGTGCGGGCTAAAACCAAACCTTTAGTCACTAAATTGAGTTTAACTAGGAAGCATCCTATTCAAATGACAGGAATGGTGGAACCAGAGAGGTAGAGGTTCGTATGATGCGATGGTGTGTAAAGGAGGTGCAAAGAGACCAATGAAGAGAGATAAAAGGGAAAACATAACATAGGGAAGCTAGAGATTGCATATTTTGGCACCAAAGCGGTACAAACTCCATAGAGTCTTCCTTGGTGCCGAAGTATCCAATCCCCAACCATAACGGATGCACAGTATTAACAAAGAGCAACGGTCCATAGTCACAGAACAACCCATGTAGATAACTAGCAATCTCAACCTGAAAGGGCCATTCAGAAGCTAAGTATTGAAGATCTACTTTATGAGCCCCATAATAGTAACAAGCTTCCGATTAACTTTTCTCATCTTAATGCCTTGCCAAGATGTGGCAAAGAACCTTATGTTTTGTAGCACTTTTTCATAACACTCATTTCATCTCTTTGAATAGGTCCATGAAGTCTTGTATTCCTCTCTCTATCTCTAAATTGAGTATACAGAGATAGCAAAAGCAAAAAAGACAATGTCCTTTTAGAAGCTAGAAAACCAATGGTTTATGAGTAACCGATGCTGAAGACTGTCCCAATAAAAAAAGGAGTCCTTGCACTTTAGTTGTGTTAGAGTTCCTTTCCACACTAATTTGTGGTAAGAACATAGGAAGAAGATGCGTTCTTGATCTTCAGTAAACCTATCACAAAGCATTCAAACATAAGAATCAATAACGCCCTATTGGGCAAGCTTATCTAGAGTAGGCATCCTCTTCCAAAATGCAAATCAAAGAAGGATTGCATATTAGGGAGATGATGCCTACTCCACACAATATTGATCTAAGGGACATAATGTAAGACATGAGTTCTAGCAATAATGGCACTGAGGGTGGTGAATTTTTGAGGGGGTATCCATTTTCAATAGTTCTCTCCTTGAGAAATGTGAATATTTTACAGTCATTGTAGAAGGTGATAACTTGGCTATCGCAACCCCTACTATATGGCAACCTCCATTGATCGCCCACAATAACCTCTACTATTTTACATCATTTTTTATATTTAGCTGATTTCTTAGCTCGGGGCAATTTTTCATCAGAACTTCCAAAGGTGTCAGGGTAATTACCCAAAAGAATGTTTAAAATATCCATTCTCAGGATCTAATTATTAAACTCTTTGATGACATTTCTATCAACTTTTTTATTAACAAACTTCCATTATAATGTTAAAGTCTCCCATTGTGATCCAGGGTTGGTGACAACATAGAGTACTTTGATATCTCAAAACCTACCATAGGTTTCTTCTCCTACTTTTTTCATTAAATCCGTAAACCAATGTGAGGATGAAAACATCGTGAGAGGGATTTGTATTTGTAATCCTACAGGCTATACACTGCTTTTCAGTGTGTAGAACTTGTGCTTTGAATAGATTTGAGTTCCAGCCTACCCATATTTTGGCAACAGTGCTAGGGAGGATATTATGAGTAACCTCCGAACCACTGAAGGCTATTTTTTGAATTTTTCACAGTTCTGTTGTCTTACCTTTAACTCCACAAGGCCTATGTTACCAATGTTCTTTCCAGCTGTGTATTTTCTTACTTTTATTTGTTTTAAGGGAAAATTAACCCTTTTGTAGTCCAACATGCTAACTTGACATGGTCATCAACTAATTATCTTTTTGACTTGGCCCCTTAGCCTTCTCCTAGTTTTGGTTCTATTATATTGCTGGACAGAGGAAGAGGGAAGACCCTTCTTCAACTCTCCTTCAGTATCTATTAAGATTAACTACGTATCACCTATCTCATCTAGCTCAACAACAACAACATATGCCTAGTATATCCCAACGACAACAAAAGCTATCGTTGGGGTCTGGGGAGGGTGAGAGGCAGGCAAACAACACCTCTCTCATCTAGCTCATCAATTGCATTTATGAGGTCAATCTTATTTTGGAGAACTTCCATACTCGGCTTAGTAATGGGAAGCTTGAAGAGGCAAGCTTAGCAATGGGTATATCAGAACTTGAGTCAGGCTGGTCAGTAGTTTTTTCGATAGACTTGGGAGCCTATTGGAGGGGAAGTAGCCTGTTCCATAGGTTTAGGGGACCCCTTAGAATTAAATGAGGAGTACCAACCAGAATCCAACTTATTTATTCTTTTTCTAGATCTACTGCTATGTGTGATGTCCTCTGTTAAGCCTAAATCCTGCTCCCTTGAGGTTGAACCATTTTCAGACTCAATCGCAAACGGAAGGTGAGAGAGTCTACTTCCCTTCATTGTCTTGGTGGTATAAGGACTTGTCCATTTCTTGGTTACTTAGCTCTCTGCTACTGGCTTGAAGGGACGTGTTTTCAACCCCACAGATAACTTCATCTTCCCCGGTAAAGGACTAAGTTTATTAGGACTAAAAATATTAGATAGAGTAATGGGACATTGCGAATCGCATTTGTGTGATTTTTTGGCACATAAGTGTTACAGTCTGAGATGAATTTAGCAGAGTCTTCTTTACAAGTTGCTAGTACCTCATCAACTGTTTTAGATTTACCAGCATAATATCATCTGCAAATAACATGCTCCACGGAAATATGTCTTAAATGTGTCGAGTGAGCTAATCTATAACTAAAATAAATAAGTAAGGACTTAATGCCAATTCTTATTATAAATCCATTGTAATAGGAAACTCTGGGCTTGGTTCTCTTGGAGTCTTTACTTTTTTTGTAAGTCTGAAGTCCGTATGCTTGTCATTGCGCTCTCATACATGTCTTCAATAATTTTTATATATACTACGCTTGCATATTACTTTTCAAACACTCTACAAAGAATCTCTTATATGACTTTATCATGTGTCTGTTCCTAGTCAATGAAAACTATATGGAAATTTTGCTTATTCTTTCGATATCTTTCTACTGAATTTCTAAGAGATGAATAATCTCCGTTGTTGACCTTCTTGGCATAAATCCCAATTGATTTTTAGATATACTAGTCACTTTGTGAAGCCTTTTCTCAATCATTCGTTCTTAGAGCTTTATTGTGTATCTCATTAATTCAATTTCCCTATAATTTGCACAAACTTGTATATCGCCTTTGTTTTTGTACAAAGGTACTAAAATGCTTTTCCTCCATTGGTCAGACATCGTACTAGTCTTCACAATCTTGTTGAAAAGATCTGTGAGGCACATAATACCATAATACTTTCTTTCCCTAGGTATTTCCAAGCCTCAGTTGGAATATTGTGGGGTCCAATCGTTTTATCATTTTTCATCCTTTTCAAAGCATCTTCTATCTTTGGTAATCAAATCCTTTCTTTATATGTTAAGTTTCTATCATCTTCAGAGCTACGTAACTTGGCCAATACGACTTCATCTCTCATTGATTCATTTAAAATTTTTTAAATTATCCTCTCCATCCATCTTGTATTGCCTATTCATTTTTAAAAATCTTGTTATATTCGTCTTTAATGCATTTAGCTTGAGTAATCTCTTGTCTTCCTTTCTCTCTTTCTAGCAATTTTATATGCATCTCTTTCATCTTCTTTCGCGTCCAACCGCTTATAAAAATTTTCAGACACCTTTGATTGGCTTCACTTATGGTCTGCGTAGCTTCTTTCTTAGCAAGCCTATATTTTTTCCAATTCTCTTGATTCATGCAACATTGAACTTTTTTTTTGTAAGTAACAACATTGAACTTGCTTATAACTAATTCTCATTTTTTTACTTTGTCTTGCACTTCTCTTTTCTATCAAGATTCTTTATTTGCATGTGCTCGACTTACTCATAAATTCTTTTAGGCGTGGACTTACTTATCCAGCTGATAGAGACAAAATGCAAAACAGCTGGACGAGCCAATAAATGGGAAACTAAATAAAATGAGATCTCCAAACTTAAAACTTTTGCTATTTCTTGCTGCATTTCATGCACTGTTCTCTGCTGTTCTTAGCACGTAAGTGCTGCCTCATTAAAGTTGATCGCTTACATAAAAAGAGAGTGTATATATTAGCGCCTTCTGTCGTTTCTGTCTTTAGTGTGCTTTTCTTGCTTTTAGCCATGATAAGTAGGACTTAAAAAAAAAAGAACTAAGATAAGTGGGTGATGCTGTTACTATTCCCTACTTCTGACATAACTAGCCTAGACAAACTCAAAGCAAATTTTGTATAATTAATGCAATAAATCTTGGTCTTGGACTCGAGAATTTACTACGCCCTACTTGAAATAGTAGTTGTAGCATCTTTTCCTTTGTATGCTTAATATGAAAATCTCGTACAAATCATCAAAAAGTCATCTTGCGTTCAAAGAAGCAGGCAACAAACAAAAACCTATTTGTCTGTGAACTGAACTTAAAATATGAAGTTCAAACTAGATAACCGTGTTTCGGAGATGAGGCCTTGAGGCAAAGGGCTGGGCTATATACTATTGTACTAGCCTGTTGTTGGAGATTGAGTAGTGTTTCATGGTTCTTTTTGTCAGGTGGCAGCAGCTTTTGATAAACAGACTTGTTGGATACGACACCATTCTTATGAATAGTCTGTTGAATTCCCCTGGGCAAGGTACTAATTGCTGTGTAATTTACTCTGTGACTGAAAATGAAGAGTAATATTTGACTTGTGTGATTGGACTACTTGTTGATTCGTAGACTTTTTGATGTTACATTCTCCGGTTGCCTAATTTAGGTCAGCACCATTGTTTTTATATTCTTTAAAGCACAGGTTATACATCATATGGTCTCCCATTCAAAAATTGCACAATATTGGCATTCTATCTGTCCGAACCCTGTTGTCTGTTAAACTTTCTTTTTTGTACTATTTCTACTTTTAACTTTTTTAGGCAAATCTTGTAAAACTTTTTCCCTTCTCTCTTTTCTTTACCTCTATTCATGTACTTCTGCTTATGTGGTTTTGGAATGAAAATCTTTCTCCTTTTTTCCCTTATACCAGACTTGTAATGTGCCAGTTCTCTAATATTCTAGTGTAGCAGTTATTAAACAATATTGCATTTCTCTATAGTTGCTTATGGTTTTAAATTTCTTCCTACTAAAACCCTAGCCGCTGTTAGTTTGCTGGAAAATCAAATTGTTCTTCACACGAACTACTGGAAAGGTGTGAAGCCCACCTACTAGATATCTTCCTACCGTGTGCCCTATCTGGATAGGTTACATTCTGCTGGAACTTAAAGCTAGTTAGTTCGTTGATGCATGAACTTCTATGCTTTGAAGTGGGCTGAAAAGATGTGACCATCTCTCTGACTCTCTCCTTGATTTCTCCTTGTTAACAGAAGATTCTCTAGTTTTAAATTAAGTCTTTCCAGTTCATCGATGTGGAGCTCAGTCAATGACCAAGACTATCAAGTCACAACTCTGGCTGACCAACCTATGTGGAAACATTCAGGATAGTTCTTGATCTAGATTACCACGCGAAGTCTCCCAGTTAGTTTTGTTCTTCTAATCTTACTGTAGTCATACTGCTCTGTCCTTGTGACATGTCCTTGTCTTCCTTTCTCGCATCGTTAATGAGACATAAGTTGATTTAGGTTCAATATCTGCCATCTAAATCTGTATTTGATTGCTCCGTTGATTGCTAGGAGATAGCTTCTCCCCAGCATCGTCAAATGTTGGTGCTTCTCATCCACTGGAAAGAGGGAAGCCATACTTCGTTTGGACATGATTGGAAAGTAGATGGACAGTATCTCGGTGCTATTTATTGCTTTAAGGTGATTTCTGCTGAATTAGGCAGCAGTACGACAACATTATCTTCTAAATAGATACGTGAAATCATTTGGTGGGTTTGTTCTCAAGTTTCTGGAATGAGTAATGTTTTAGAACATCACTTTGGGAACACTACTTTGAACACTCATGTTGTGAACCGATAAGAAATAGAGAAAAGCATAGAGAAAGTGTGTTTTTACACCTCTTTCTTATTGATCCACACAAGAGTGTGATATTTTGTGATCACTGGTGGTTGAAAGATGAGCACAAACTACTGTCTCTCTCTCTCTCTTTCCCCTCTCTCTCTCTCTCTCATTTGGTCGATTTTTGACTACTCTTCCTTAATCTTGTCCTTTTTCTGACTTGTGGGATGCTGACAATAGTGTACTTTGAGCTTGGTTTGACTGAACCAAGTAGAAAATTGCTTGGTTACTACCAAATTAGTCATAATTGTCTAAGTCCCTGATGCTTTGCATTTTATGGTTTGTGTGTTCTCCTAGTTCTTTCTTTCTTCTTCCACCTTTTCTTTGTTGAAAGATGAGCACAAACTACTCAATCAACTTCACTATCATTGGTAGTGGCACTTATGTGTGTGATATTTTGTGATCACTGGTGGTTGTTTCTATATGCCTTGACAATATCTGTAATTTCTTGTAGGATATCTTTTTAATTACCAAACCAAGGAGTTCTATAATCTCACGTATGCCCACAAACAGCCGGAAAGTTCTGCCGAATTTGGAGGTGGGTAGCTTATTGTGTTTGGCTGCATTGTTTGTATGTGTTTTGAAGGAACATGCATTCTTTGTTATGATAATTTTCAAAAACCACTTATATTTCTATTCAGCATACTGAATGCTAATTGCTTCTACATCCTTGCAGATTACCTTGTGACCAAGTGTGGTGTTCTCATGATGTCACTTTTTGTTTTCTTCACGACTACAATGTCCGTTTCTTTTACATTAAGAGAGACACAAGCCCGCATGCTGAAGTTCACAGGTTTCTGTTCCACTCTTCTTCTTAGCTGTTCACATTTTAATAGTGTATAGAATGGGTAAAAGTTCAAATTCGGATGGTAGACGCTTTCCTTTTCTGCCTTCTTTTTTGGGTGGGTGGAAATTAACTTATAGATGAAGTGCGTAGTCTTAAACAATTTTGCTTCAAGCTTAATTGTGTTGTTTTTTCCTTTGATATATTTTCTTATCTTTTATTTTTGCCTTATTTCCGAGCAAGCCAACCTTTTATTTTGAAGATATGAAACAGAGGACGTTCAAGTAGCTAGCAAGCTACTAGTATGCCAAAAAGTAGCTCAAGCATTTGCTATATGTTCAATGTCTACATGTGTTTATGGAAAGGATTACAAAGCGCCTTGGGAAGTTATTGTAGCATCAGTGCCACATTTATTTTCCCTCCTTTTGAAAATAGTCATTTTAAGGAAATTGTTTTCCAACTTGTCATGTTGAAACTTCAAAAGAGCATTCTTCATTTTCCCTTTCACCCTTATCATTGTGAGCCCACCTACTTCATTATGGTCAGGGTAGGTGGAGTGAGGGTATTAATGATAAAGGTTAATTCTGTTTTTTACATATCTTTTGTTATACTACTTGAGAAGTTTCTTAATATGATTTGCACCAACTTAAAATGAATATTATTGCTGGAAAGAGGTAGTAGTATCTGGTTTCTTTAATTCGTAACTTTTAGTGAAGGACCTGTCAGCGTTCTCAGACTGTCAAACAGCTCTATTGATGCTGATCATTGATTACAGGTTTGTGTCGGTAGAGTCTTGTATTGCGTTCCTAATCTGATTTTAGTAAATACACAGCCAAGCAGTATCATAAAACTGAGTTTGGGATGTATTCTGGGTTTTGAATATTTCACATGATTGAAAATGCCTCAAGGTCGTAAGCTGGGCTAGAGATCAACTGGCTAGTCCAGATGTTTTCGAATCATAAATACCTGGAATTCACGGAATAGATTTCCTTGTTTATTCCACGTAGCAAATGAATGCTGCATGTTGAGAAGGGTTGCGTTGGAGTTTCTTTACCAACCCAAACAGCACTTTTCCCTGCTCGCTTTAGGTAGTGGTATAACTTCTGATTCAATTACACTTTTCAATGTAAATGCTCCATTACTTGTAGTTTGGGCAATTTGGTAAACCTCTCAACTATACCACTTCCTTTCGGCAATCTCCACCATGATTCTTAGATGATATCAGTGACCAAGTAGTCAGTATTTACTTTTGTTGATCAACTGGATCCTTGGTAGTGTTACCCAATCTAGGGTGGATTCTGACTTCTAGGTATGAAACTGCATGCCATTTTATTTCCTGTGTAATTTTTGTGTTTCTTTTTTCTCCCTCACCTATGCAGTACAGCTCCAGCATCATGCTCGGCATAGGCTTCCAACATTCCAGCTGATATTTGTGCATGTGATTGAATCCCTCGTTTTTGTACCAGTACGCAAGCATAAAGCTCATGGAGATGATTTATTCTTACCATCATTTAATTTATGTCATTGTTATACCATCAATGGTTTTCTTAACATTATTCCACGTCTTTTCTGTAGATAATGATTGGCATCTTGTTCTTTTTGTTCGAGTTTTATGATGATCAGCTGCTGGCTTTTATGGTTTTGATTCTAGTCTGGCTTTGTGAACTTTTCACTTTGATCAGGTTTTTCCTCTCTTGCTAAATTTCTCAGCTTCCTTGCCCTATCTTTATGCGTCCAATTTATGGTGTGCTATGCCACACTAGAATTTGACGCAAATCTATTTTACTTGTGACTTGCATATTTCAATGGTACATTTGCTTCTATTTTTATATTTATCGCTAAATTTGAATTCCAAGGTCCCCATCGCCCTCCTTTTTGTCTCCTTTTATCAAGAGCACGACTTCTGCTCAAGGCTTGAGTTCTTGTTGAGAGTATAACTTGTAGATTTATCTGTACTTAGACGCTATAGAGATTGAACCAATACTGAAAATATTATAGAGTATCAAGGAGAGACACCCTCCCTTTCTTTGCAATACCTCCAATATATACTGCAAATCAAGTGTCTAAGAATTCAAGAAATTATTGGAGACTAGACAATTCTCTGGTTTTAGTGCAATTTAAAGACAACCAATTAATTGATGTATCGGCTTTCTACAGCAATTCCAATTTCCAATGGCTAATCTCAGATTGTGTTGATAAATTACTTTTCCTTTATGGTGGCATATAATGCCTAATGCACTCCTTTTTTTTTTTTTTTTACTATTCTTCTTGGATCATATCTTTGCTGTTTGAATCCTTTTTCTTTGTGAATGAAATTTTTATAGATTTTCAAAATTTACATGGTGGTAACCAAAAGATGTGTCTAACAAGATAAACTTGCTCAAAATACATAGAGGCTAGTGCAATCTAGCTCACTGCTACCTGCACTACTGGAATGAAAGGACATTATATCAGGGAGCCAAGTTACAAGCAACTTCGTCTATGGCCAAACTCCAAAGACAAAATATACCTCTATGCAGCACAGTAATAAACAAAAGAGAGGCAATGAGCCTCTATAGCCCTGTGGGCGGCAAAATACCATATTCTCATACCACAGCCATATACAAAAGAGAGGCATATAGCCTCTAAAGCCCTGCAGTAGGCAAAATATAACATAAACCACCAGAAAAGCACAAACAAAAGCTTAGCTTCTAAGTCTTCCTTACTCTGATTCACAAACATCATTTTTTTTTATCGAACATCACGAACCTTTGGATCATCTTTTGTATGCGTTTTTGAAATTATGGTAGCCGAAATTGTGGAGTGAAAACAATTGTATTGCCTTGTTTTTTTGGTATACACTTTACAAAGATCTTATACACCTAAGACAATTATGGACATTTAATACTTTCTATCAATCCCGTGAATTTAGGGATCCTACACTAATTCCCTACCAAGAATATTACATTTACTTTCCCTACAATCAAGGAATACAATTACACCATATTCATTCTACCATAATATCTACAATTATTACACCATGATTCATGTATCCGGTCGGATTCTTCCATCATGGAAGAATATCACATTTAACTCCATCTTGAATACCGTATATTCTCTAGAATATTCCCAGACTCCCCCTCAAGCTGGTATGTAGATGTTCTCCATGCCGAGCTTGCTCACGAGTTCTTCAAAGTTGGCTTTGTGAAGTCCTTTTGTCAGAATATCAGCCACTTGTTGCTTCGTAGGGATATAGTACATTGAAAAACTTTTATCATCGATCTTTTCTCTGATAAAGTAACGATCCACTTCAACATGTTTGGTTCGATCATGATGAACCGGGTTGTGGGCAATGCTCACTGCAGCTTTATTGTCACAATAGAGGCGTACCGATTCTATGGAGTAAACAAGTAACTCACCAAGTAGTCTTTTTACCCATAGTCCTTCGCACACGCCATGTGCAAGAGCTCGGAATTCTGCCTCCGCACTGCTTCGAGCCACCACTGGTTGTTTCTTGCTACGTCAAGTAACCAAGTTCCCCCACACATAAGTGCAATATCCTGATGTAGATCTTCTGTCTATTACGGATCCTGCCCAATCTGCGTCCGTATAGACCTTTAGACTTCTATCCGCCCCTTTTCCAAAGAATAGGCCTCGCCCCGGCGTTTTCTTTAGGTACTTAAGTATTCGAAAAACAGCTTCAAGATGTTGAGCCTTCGGTGAGTGCATAAATTGGCTCACCAAACTAACTGCAAAAGCAATATCAGGACGAGTATGTGATAAGTAAATGAGTTTACCCACAAGCCGTTGGTATTGCCCCTGGTTCACCTCTTTTCCTCCATCAAGGCCTAACTTGACGTTAGGCTCTGTAGGTGTATCTGCTGGCCGACAACCTAGCATCCCTGTTTCCTTTAACAAGTCAAGTACATACTTTCTTTGAGAAACAAATATACCTGTCGAGTTACGTGCAACTTCCATGCCTAGAAAGTATCTTAGGCTTCCCAAATCCTTCATTTCAAACACACTGCTTAAGTAATTCTTTAGCGAATTAATCTCACAATAAGCATCCCTTGTAATAATAATGTAATCAACATATACTATAAGAATAGCACGTTTTCCATTTGTGGTGTGTTTGTAGAACATGGTATGATCATCTTGGGATTGCTTGAACCCTTGAGTTTTAACAGCTTGAGTAAATTTTCCAAACCATTCACGTGGTGATTGTTTTAAACCATAGAGTGATTTGTTCAATTTACACACGGAATTTTTCCCTTTTGTGACACCGGGGGGCAGATCCATATAAACTTCTTCATGTAAATCTCCATTTAGGAAGGCATTTTTTACGTCTAGTTGTTGAAGGGGCCAATCAAGACATGCAGCTAGAGATAAAAGTATTCTTGCTGAGTTTAATTTAGCCACTGGTGCGAACGTCTCATTATAATCAATCCCGGATACCTGAGTGAAGCCCTTAGCAGCCAGTCGAGATTTGTACCTGTTGATACTCCCATCTGAATTGAATTTGACTGAGAACACCCATTTGCAACCAACCGCCTTTTTACCTTCGGGTAACTGAACAATCTGCCATGTGTTATTTTTCTCCAGTGCCTGCAGTTCATCTTGAACAGCTGTCCTCCAGTTCTTATCTGCCATGGCCTCATAGACATCTTTAGGGACTTGGATGTCAGAAATCTTTGTTGTGAAGGCTGAAAAACTAGGTGACAATTTGTCAGTGGAGACAAAATTAGAAATGGGATGCTGAGTACATATTCGTTTTCCTTTCCTTACTGCAATAGGGAGATCCAAGTCCACTTGAGTGTCCTCACATGGACCAAGAATCGGTTCTGAGGATTGGCACTCTGGAGAAATAGCAGGATTTGTATCAGTTTGAGGTGTGTGCTTCCATGAGTAAACGATAATGTTGGTCGGTTGGGGTGGTTGTGTTCGGAAAATAGGAGAGACGGGCTGAACGTCGGGAGACACGGACTGACTGGACTCGGGAGACACGGACTGACTGGATTTAGGCGCGGACGCGGGACTGGGACTGGACGCTGAACTGGACGCTGACTGTTCGGACACTCCCCCTGAACCGCTGCCGGGGGTCATGTGAGGCAGGGGTTTATTCGAAATAACAGGCGGGAGCGGGCAGTGAGGATAGGTAGGAAGACTTGGTGGAGTGAGCTCTAAGTGGTCTGCAGAGTATGATGATACCGGGAAGTATGACTCATTCTCTCGAAAGTGTACATCCATCGTAACAAAGACTCGACGAAGAGTAGGAGAGTAGAATTTGTACCCTCTTTGAGTGGGGGAATACCCAATGAACACACACTTGAGTGACCGGGGATCAAGTTTGGACACGTGAGTGCCATGATTATGAACAAATGCTACACACCCTAAAACTTTGAGTGGAAGGGAAGATCTGCTGTGGAATAGAGGATATGACTGATGTAAGACTGAGATAGGGGTTTTAAACCGAAGTGTTTTTGTGGGAAGACGATTAGTCAAGTGGCATGCAGTGAGAACTGCTTCACCCCAGAGGTAGGTGGGGACATGCATAGTGATCATTAAGGCTCGGACAATTTCCATGATATGTCTATTTTTACGTTCAGCTACACCATTTTGTTGAGGCGTGTCTGGACATGAACTTTGGTGAATAATGTCTTCAAAGGTTAAATAGGTATGCATGACTTTGTTGAAGTATTCAGTGCCATTGTCTGTGCGTATGATTTTTATAGTAGTTTGGAACTGAGTTTTTACCAAGGAATGAAAATTTTGGAAAGTAGCTGCTACCTCAGTTTTTTCTTTGAGTAGGTATATCCAACACACTCTCGTATGGTCATCAATGAAGGTAATGAACCATCGCGCACCTGAAATATTTCTAACCCGTGAGGGACCCCAGAGATCACTATGCACAAGATGAAATGGAGAAGATTCCACATGTGTTTTTGGAGAATAATGTTGTATGGTATGTTTAGCAAATGTACAGGCATCACACTGCAGAGATAACAATTTTTTAATACTCAAGTTTGAATACTGGAGACTAGGATGTCCTAGTCTTTGATGAAGTAAAAATACATCATGATTATTTTGGCTAGAATTATCAAGAAAAGACGCAGCTGAGTGTAGAGCAAGATTTCTTATTGGTATGTCGTCCTCAAAGTGATAGAGTCCGCCCTTTTCTCTAGCAGTGTCAATCTTCTTCTCCGATCTCTGATCCTGCAATACACAGAGTTGTGCAGAGAAATTAGCAACACAGTTGGAATCTTTTGTAAGTTTGCTAATAGAGATTAAGTTGCAGGCTAATTTTGGGACAAAGAGTACGGCGTGGAGGGTTAGTGTAGGGGATACTCTCACTGAACCTCGTCCTGCTACAGTTGCAAAGGTCCCATCTGCTACACGGACCCGGAAGGTTCCAGAATTTGAGACATAGGTGGAGAACAAGGAACGATTACCTGTCATATGATCCGTGGCTCCTGTGTCTAGGATCCAAGATGAGGTTTCCACAAAATTAGCCGTACCTGATTGATGATTATCATTAGGTTGTATTTCGGTTTGCCCCTTTAGCAGAGTGAGTAGTTGATTGATTTGAGCCTGGCTTAGAGTGGTCGGACCTGTATTGTTCGCCAGGGGATCGTCTACAACAACCGCCGTCAGACCTCGGCCCTGCGGCTGTGATGGTCGTTTGGGCCGTGTGTCAGTAGGTTTCCCATGGAGGTTCCAGCATTTCTCTTGTGTGTGGCCAAGCTTGTTGCAAAAAGAGCACCGGGGACGATTATTGGATCGTGGTGCGGTTGTCCTGGCCACGAGTGCTGACGAATCACCAGGTGGAACCGTTGAGTGGTGGTCCCTTCTTTCTCCAAGCATGACTCGACGACGACTTTCCTCTCTTCTAACTTCAGCAAAGGCCTCACTAAGAGAAGGAAGAGGTCTCCTCCCCAGCACACGTCCCCTTACTTCATCTAACTCTCTGTTTAGTCCAGCAAGAAATTCGTACAACCTCTCTTTTTCTAGGTGTTCTTTGAATTTGATGTTACCTTCAAGGTCTCCCTAGTCTGCTTCATAATGCAGGTCCAGTTCTTGCCACAGTGTTTGGAGAGTATTATAATATTCAGTAATACTCGAGCCTTCCTGTCGAATTTCTTTGAGTTTATTTTTGATCTCAAAGACTTGGGAGGCGTTTTCAAGATCGGAATAGTGCTCCTGGACTGCTTCCCAAATGGCCTTAGCGGAGCGCAGGAAAAGATAAGTGCGGCTAATATGAGGTTCCATTGAATTGATAAGCCATGACATGACGAGGGAGTTGTTAAGCTCCCAAGCCGGGTATTTGGGATCAGTAGTTTCTGGTTTTGGAGCTTGCCCATTGGTGAAGGCGAGTTTTCCTCGCCCTCGTAGTACCATTAACACGGATTGTGACCACAAGAGGAAGTTTTTTCCGTTTAGTTTATAGTTGGTAATTTGCAAGGGAGCATTCTCTCCTAGAGTAGGTTGTGTTGAGAGATCACTTGAGGTGGCCGACGTGATCTTCTCGATGGAGGAGGAGGAAGGGAGATTTTCAGAGCTCATCTCGGTGGATTGGATGAGAGTTGGCCGGTGACCGGTTTTTTTTGGGCTAAAGAGTTGGCTCTGATACCATGAAATTATGGTAGCCGAAATTGTGGAGTGAAAACAATTGTATTGCCTTGTTTTTTTTGGTATACACTTTACAAAGATCTTATACACCTAAGACAATTATGGACATTTAAGACTTTCTATCAATCCCATGAATTTAGGGATCCTACACTAATTCCCTACCAAGAATATTACATTTACTTTCCCTACAATCAAGGAGTACAATTACACCATATTCATTCTACCATTATATCTACAATTATTACACCATGATTCATGTATCCGGTCGGATTCTTCTATCATGGAAGAATATCACATTTAACTCCATCTTGAATACCGTATATTCTCTAGAATATTCCCAGAGTCTTGCAAGTTTACGCATGACTAGCTCAAATATAAGGGGTTTACAGCTGATCCCTAGCTTAAGTTTGTGGTGTTTAAAATATCTTGGGTCAAATTCTTCTGTCCTTACACTTGTTGCAGCGTCATGTTACATTTGTATATGGATTCCATGTGTGCTAAAACTTCCCGTTTCCAAACCCTTTGCTGCAGTTCTTTAGGTACCCTCATGTGCATTGTGTCAATGTAGCTGATCCTTTTCCAAAACTTTCAACGTCATTGCTTTGAACTGCAATCCAGCGTTATTGTAACCATGTTTGGGGGCCTAAGTTGTTAGGTATTATGATCTGCTTGTGAGCCTGTTTTGCAACTTTCTTCAGTGTGAGGCCCTTCATTGAATGAACATGCCTGTGATCAATGGTTTAGCTGGCGTGTACTAGACATTGGGATATAGGATTGTCTCTAATAGGAGAAAGCAGTTCCAAAATGGTAAACTTGTTCGAGTGTAGTGGATAAAGATGCACTAACATTACTGGGACATGTTGGTGAAATATACTTTTGTTGTGTACCTTCTTTCTTATGTTTCCTAAGACAGATTTTCTGGTGTTTGTTTACAGTGTCCGAACTCCATTATCCATGAAGTTCTTTCCTCGCTTCTTTCTGCTGTATTTTCTGGTGTTTCACATCTACTTTTTCTCGTATGCGCATGGTATGTTCTAAATCCCTTCATTAATTAGAGTTATATCAGCAATTATTTTCTTCCCCTTTCACGGGCTTTATAAGTACAGTTATTTGCTTCAGGCTTCTCATATCTAGCTCTTTCTACAACGGCAGCCTTCATGCAACATCTTATCCTGTACTTTTGGAATCGCTTTGAGGTAACGCTTATATGTCCATACGTTTCTCTTGTTTGTGTTTTGTTTGGCTGTCATATTTTAATGCTACTTGGTAATGGTATGTATTGTTTAGTAGTTGCTATACAGTTCTTTTGAAGAATGCTTCTTTTCAACACTGGGACTTTGAGAATCGTCTTGCTTAGATCTCGCTTTTGCTTAATGCACTGTGCTTTACAAGGGGAGACTTCAATGTTGATACTGTTGGTAATAATCACCATTAATTTACAAAACCCACTTCACTACTCTTGATTTGAAGACTGCCATATTGTCCATCTGTTTTCATACATGAACATATGCATCAACAACAACACTAGTCAAGCCTTTTTCCCACCATGTAGGGTCGGCTATATGGATAAATCATTTCTCTTATGCTTTATTTATTTTTCAGTCGTAGCCTAAATCCTACTCCTCTTTTGTGTCACCTAGTACCTAACGCATAATATGCGGTTTTAGAATACGGTTCTTTCAACTATATCATATAATTTCAACCGTGGTTTCGACCTAAGTACCTAAAATTCGCACGTAAATCTTATACCCTCTGGATGACATCGGGTATGTGCTCTATCACTTACCATATGCTTCTCAATTGTTATATAAGTTATATCTTTTTTCCTCTCTCCATGTCTTCTTTGATCTCCCTCTCCCACGTTTAACATGCACCTTATTCATTATCTCACACCACCTAACATGTGTATATACAAGACGACTTTTTATATGCTCATACCATCTTAACCTTGACTCCCTCATCTTCTCTTCTATAAGAGTCACTCCAACCTTTTTCCTTATATATTCATTTCTTATTTTATCTTTCCTTGTGTATCCATGCATCCATCTTAACATTCTCATTCCCACCACTCGCATATTTTGTTCATGCTCATAATTGACTGCCTAACATTCAGATCTGTACAGCAGTGCAGGTCGTCCTGCCGTTTTGTAAAACTTCTCTTTAAGCTTTAAAGGTAATTTCCTATCACAAAGAAGACCTGACGCACTTCTCCACTTTAACCATTCTGCCTGTGTGTTGTGATTCACATCCCTGTCAATTTCTCCATCTTTATATAGTATAGATACTAAATACCTAAAACTCTCACCAAATGAATCTCTTAATCTTATTTTCATACAAGGTTCCAAGGTCGTAGGGTATGTTATTTGCAGATGACATTGTGGGTGACTGCATTAGGAAATCTTGCCATTGCTGCTTCTTTATGTGCATGCATATAAATACTCACTCCCTTGTGTGGCAACAACATTTCTTTGAAAGGAATTACCTCTGAATCCTTGAATTCAAGCATGGCCACTAGTCGTGGCCTTCCCATATATTTACTATGTAAGAGAATGTCATCAAAGGTTTGTTTCATCACTTACTGGTAACAACATATCCAAACTTACCAAAAAAATAGAGACGAAAAAAAAGGAAAGAAAAAGAGAGGAGAGAATATTTAAGTTTCTATTAGCTTGGCAAGGCTAAACATCACTGTTAGTCTTACCTATTGATAAGTTCATATTATGATCAAATCTTCAAAAACTGTGCTAGAAAAGTCTATTTTTCAACGCAGTGATTGTTAAATGAAAATTTTGCCATGTTGGGCTTTTATTATTGAACCTGCCTTACTGTTAGTAATGTGGTAAAGATCATTGTGCTAGTGGTAGAACTTACTCGATTTATGTTGTAGGTGCTGAATCAGATTATCTGCCGGTGACTTTTAATTTTGTTACTGGCTTAGATTTTCATTTCTTGGTAAATATATCAGGTACCGGCTCTGCAAAGATTTGTCCAAACCCGGCGGGCTCATTTTCAGCAGCATCCTGACTTTCACATTACTTCCTCCACTATTCTTGCGTCAACCCTACATATCAGGCGATTAACTACGAGGAACCAAGCTCCAGATTCCACATACTTGGGTTCAGGACTAGGGGTTAGAGCTGGAGTCAATCCATCAGTACCAGTAAACAGTTCACCTGGTTTCTCTGGAGTCCAAGAAGAGTCAGTCGATGGACAGCAGCAATCCAGATTAGGAAATCCTCTTCAACTTGGCGGACAAACGGATCACCAATCTGAGACAGTTGGTAACCCTGGTTCAATGAATTCCTTCAGTTCGTTGTTATTATGGATCTTAGGTGGTGCATCTTCTGCCTCTTCTGAAGGTATCAACTCCTTTTTATCAATATTTCGCGATATAAGAGATCATGGCCAGGGACTCGCCGAATCCCCCAGGCAGGAAAACAGCACAGAAGCATCCTAATAATTGACAATCTTTCTCATGTGCTGCAATCTCTTAAACATCGGGTGGACGTGTACATGGAGGGGGGAAAAAGGTACACTATGTATATGAGATATAAGAGTAGGATCCAAAGATGCTGTTAAATAGCCACCGACAACTCTAAAGTAGGACTTGCTTGATATGTTTTTGCGGCATTTTCCACGCCCAACAGAAACTCGTACGCTGCTTAATGCTTGCAGGTTGTAACTTTATTGCAATTAGTGAAGGTTTGTTGCGAAGATTCTTTCGATACAAAGGTGTAGATTTCCCGAACTTGTGTGTGCTTATCCTGCCTTTGGGCTCTTGTCTTCGCAGGGGGTTGATAGCGGGGTGTTTTAAGTAATTCTATGTTTGTCATAGAAAGTGATGTTTTTAATGTGGTGAATATGTGTAATTGAGGCTGTGAAATCAGAGGTGGTGCAGGCCTGAAGCAAGGATGTATTGGAGTATTGGTTGAATTCCTGGAGAGGGTAATATGGTGGCACACTCCCTTGCTAGGTATATTAAAACTTGCAATGCTAGTTTTTGTTGGTTTCAGTCACCTTCACATATTATTCTACCTGCCTTGGTGGAAGATGGGTCATGATGATGTAATATGCCTTGTTGCTTTGCATTTTCAATGACATTTTTGCTATAGAAGAAAAAAGTTATATGGGGGATTCTTAGTGTAGATGTAGGCAGGAGAGGCTTTTCCCCTCTCCTCCTTTCTCTGTCTTCTGAACTTCAAAAACTCTAAATTGGTGTAATTCCAAATGTAGATAATTGACAAAGTCGAACTTAGTAGTAAATGCTATTATCATTTTTATACGAAATATTTAACCATAATGTCCTCATTAGCTGCAGCAGTCCACGGTTAACGATTCAACGGCTTTAACGGTTAAAAAATAATTTTGGACCGTTTTACCCTTGCTATTCTCCGACATTGCAACATTTATAGAGGCAAAGTTCTCGTCTTATTAAAAAGGTTTTACCCCAACCAGTAAGGATCTCTTCCATTTTTGGTCCCACTTTCGGTCCCACAAGAAGTGTAGGGATGTAAATCAGAAACTGATAGATTCAGACAAAAGGTAGGTTATATACACGTATAAAGCATTATCGAGTCCGGTCCCACAAGAAATGTAGGGATGTAAATCATGTCTCAAAAGAAGTGCAGGGATGTAAATCGAAAACTTAATAGATTCACACAAACGGTAGGTTATATATACGGATAAAGCATTATGGAGTCCGATCCCACAAGAAGTGTAGGGATGAAAATCAGAAACCTAATAGATTCAGACAAAAGGTGGGTTATATACACGGATAAAGCATTATGGAGTCCGATCCCACAAGAAGTGTAGGGATGAAAATCAGAAACCTAATAGATTCAGACAAAAGGTGGGTTATATACACGGATAAAACATTATGGAGCTCAAGTAATGAGATTCCATTCAAATGTCCCCGGAGGGAGTCGAACTCCTAACCTCAAGATGATACTCTTTGTCTGTTTCTATTAGACTATGTGCTGGTGACAAATTTTCTCGTCTTATTGAAAGGGTTAGAGGATGAGAGAGAAGTTAAAAGATCAGAGGGTGTAAATCCCATTTATAGTCAGTGAGGATTCTTTTTTTCCTATAGAATCTTAATAACGTCACAGTTTATAACTGTTCATAAATTTGAGAGATTCATTGATAGATACAAGAAACAATATATGTATTGTGAAGGGGGGTGGGGGGGGGGGACGACCAAAGTAAAGCCACATAAGTTTCTCAATTTCAGATTGCATATGTCAATCCTCTTTTCATCCCTAACCTATCAAATATACTAGCTTAGTGCGGCCAGTCTGAATCAAACCTAGATCGAAAAAACAACAACATTACATTATTATTTTAGAAGCTCCCGTATATAACGGATAATGGGGTCGGCTGTACGCACTAGACCGGAAAAATGATAAAATTCTGATAATAAATGTCTTTTATTTGATCAATTTCTTCCACCGCCATCATGTGAGCGTTTTATCATTTACAGTAATATTTCGTTTCCTTTTTTCTTATTTTTTTTATTGCTACGGTGGATATTCTTTAAGCTAATATTGCGACTGATATGTAATTTTATACAACTTCAACAACCGCAATTACCTGGCAGATAGAGGATAAACGGATCGTTGCCACAAGGAAAGCAAATTCAGCAACAAGGAAAAAAAATTAATTATGAAGGATAAAAGAACATCAAGATCATCGTTCGTACTTCTAACTAAATAAAAACATCAATAATTCAAATTACAAGATTAAGTAAAGTACTAAGTTGATTACTTGATTATTCTATGATAGGTCCATTGGTAAAATAACGAATATATTTTTATTTTATTTATATATATGCTAGTCGTTTAAGGTCTGACATTTAATTCAGGTAATCAGTGTAAGTCAATGAGGACGGGTCTTGGAGCAACCGATAAAATTACTGTTTTGTTTCAACGGTTCTCTAGCTTCTTGTATTGCATGAACATGTCACAGTTTACTGGCGAATGCCATGTACATTGAATGTCGTCCATGAGCGATCAAGTTTCCCGTCTTTTTCTTCCTCAACTCCACCGTCACAACTGCCACTGTCTTTCCAACTCGTAGGGCTTTCGCCTCTACCTCAATTTCTTCCTACAATGCAACACAAGTATGAATCATCAACTACCAAAGGATAAAAAAAGGACCATGAATCGACCAGAAAAGGGATATGTCTTAAGGGTACTGATAAAAAGTTGTTCCCGTTGCATTAGGCTCCCACGTTTGCACAGGGTCTAAGGAGGGGCTGGTTGCTTTGCGATCTGATGTAGACAGTCTCACCCTACAAATTCTGCAAGAGGCTGTTTCCGCGACGCGAACCCGTGACCTCAAGGTCACAAAGCATCAACTTTAATAGTTGCTACAAGACCCGCCCTAAAGGGTACCGTAATTTCTCATAAATATTCAAACCGTAACTTCTTCTGGCAAGTGTTATCATTGAAAAAGAATCGTAAGGTCCGATAGAAAAACATTTTGATATTTCTCCAAATACTGCAACAGAATTGAAGTGGCAGCCACCCAAGATGGAACTACTTTTAGCTGGTCTTAGAATGGCTGCGTTTGTACTTGCGGACTAGGCTTGAAATTCAAAGTGAAATTCCAGAACACACGCGCACCTTCAAAATTGTTCTTAGAGGTTTTGCAGGCAGTCTTCTGCTCTACTTACTGGAGGTAACATGACTACCTAACCGTGGACTCTGTCAATTAACCAGCGTGACAACAGAAAGTGAGCAAAAAAGGGTGGTAATAGCATGACAGTTTATGGAGAGTCCTAGAGTATATGGGGTCCAAATAATTCGTCATTTAAGATACAGGATCCAAGTGATGATGTATTCCTTGAAATGAACCTACCACTCTGGCAAAAAATATGATGGCCACCATCCAAGTGACGATCTATTCCTTGAAACCAGCTGATGTAAAGGGGAAGAAACTACCATTTCCTAGTAAACAAAATTTAACAAAACTCAATGTCATGCCTCATGTACCACTGTAAAGATGGCGTTTATACTGGCATTCCAAATGGAAATATGGGAAACCTTTTTGTAAGCATGCTCGTGGTATACCCGCTACATAAGCTTTCAAGTGTTCTTAGATGAGGCTAATACCCACATATCTTATCTTACATTTCAACAATCATTAAATTCTCCTACAGTTGAACAGGTAACTAATTTACCCTAATACTACGTCAGATTTTCCCTATCTACCTGTCCTTAATCATCGTATAGCTCCTCAGACCAATTCATCAGATGAACAATTAACACTCCTGCAAAACAAACCTGGAGGAAAATAATAATCTTTCTAACAGCATGGAAGATTTTTTACTTATTTATATGGAAGACCAAGAAATAACAACCACTACAATGATAGAAGGAAGAGGGTAGATGTGATGTGGAAGTCCGTTGCAGTCAGGTTACATCAGATATCAACAGCGTAGCTAGAAATAGGCAAGTCCCATATTAGACACACCAAGCTTGGGTTGAATACATTAGTCATGAGAAAGAGCAAGGTATAATTTTGATCCTTGATTCAGGTGAAAAAGTAAAACTCAAGATTGATTGAGGGAAAGTCAGATCACTAACAAGTGGACTTAATCAGTTTCTTGGCTTCTTCAAAATAAACAAATCTTACGAGTTAAATCCTTAACAGCTTGCAGATTCAAGTATCAATAATTGTATAAAAAACAATATTTTATGAGGCAGCTTCTGGAGACAGACTTGCTAATAGGATTATATTTATGAATGAGAACTTGAACGTTTACTTCAACATCAGTTAAATATATCTCCAGACTAAATCAATTCAGCAAAAATAAGTCAAGTGACCAAAAATATGATCTAAGGTAACATGGTATGTGTCCTCTCAAACTGCAGAAAGTAGGCTCCTAGGCTTGTGATCTTGTCCTTGAAAAAGGCTTGCTGCACTATCCTTGTGGATGGACTAAAACAGAAGATGTTATGTATAACTTCCTCCATCCAACTGATGAACAGCTATTGAAGTCTAATTGAAAATGGTTAAGATTGAGTGCAGTTAAATCATGTATGGATCTCAATGTTTTGAGCTTCGTAGTCTAGCCCATTTGTTCTAACTGTATCAAAAAGTTTTACATTTCTACTATGTGAATGAAAGAAGGTTGATCCTAACACATGCTCAAAAGAACCAAAGAAGAAACACAGAAACAAGACAACACAATTATATGGATTTTTCATGTGCTTTTGTGGAAGAGATATGGTAATGAGTACGTACACCAACAAAAGCAGTATCGAAGAAGGAAACGTTAATCTCCACTGAAACGCCAGTAGTTACAGCCCCTAGTGTGTAAACCACTGATGCTCCCACCCAGTCAACCAGAGTGGCAATTGCTCCTTCATGCATCGCATTACCATCTTCACTCTTTCCCATCCAAAAAAAAGAGACAAAAGATAAGAAAATAACGCATTTAGAACTCAGTCTGGCAAAAACTCTGGCTAATAACATATCATAAAAATATCCCATATTTTAATCCGATAGGAGTACTTGGAGTATCCTATATCATTAATCAGAAATATTATATCAAGAATGAAATTAACAACTCATAGCAACAATTGAACATCAAAAGGAAAAAACAGCGGTAAAATTGGATAAAACCGACCTTCTTGAATAATCTTCTAAACCCTGAAACTAAAATCTGAAAACTAAGACTCGTTCTTGAAAATTCACATTTTCGTGCTTGTCGCTGCATTTTAATGCTCTCCTAAAATACTAAGCTACGGATTCAATTCAAAGCACAAGAAACGAAAATCCGCAGAAACAAACTCATACAAACAAAAAAGAAGGGGAAGAAAGAAAACCACAAGACGGGGCGGAACAGAGAAGGAGCAGAGGAGACGACCGGGTTCAACCAGATCCAGCTTCATCCCTTGCATTATGAATGGCTCAAAGAATCTGTGGGACAATGAATCAACAAGTCCCGAATCCAGTGATTTTTCGTGATCATCACCAACAGTTGACTTTACAGAACCATCGGTTTCTACTGCCTTTTGCTTCTCAAGAGAACGCTTTACTGAATCCAAATCCATTTTCCACCTCCTTGATTTCTTTCTTTCCTTCTGCTTCAATTTTCACCAGAACACACAGAATTTCTTCTTGTTATTTACTCCATTTGTTTTTCTGGACACACCAATGATGGCAGAGTTCCTGGTTTTTGTATAATAAGTTTCTACTGGGCATTTCAGGAGAACATTATTTTACCGGTAAATGTGAAGTTCCACGTGCGCTGCACATGAATAGTATTCATTAATTTTAGGTCACTAACAGCAAGCATTATAAAATGATGTTTCCGTTGTATTATACTCTTGCGTTTATGCACCGTTTGAGGAGGAGACGAATAGCTTCGTGATTTGATATACGCAAATTTACCTTATATTTTGTGTAAAAGACTGTTTTTACGACTTAAACACATGACTCCCACGTCATAAGAAACAATCTTATCAGTTATTACAAGAGCCGCCCTCCATTATGTCAAATAAGGGTTTAGAAAAACAGAGGCTTTTGAAGAAGACATAGGATTGGTCCTTCCAGTATTGGAAATGAATTCTGACTTTGTTTAAGAAGCATAATGACTCATTAAATTGGATGTATTTCTTATATTGTTAAGTATCAGTTGATCGATACGTCTTCTTTTTATTATCGGTTATCGGAAAACAACCTCTGTGTATTTTTAACACATGAGTATGGTTGCATACATACCCCTCCATACCCCGTCATAGACGGGAGCTTCTAATGTTGTAGCATGGCTGTAAAACACCGCTCCCCATCGAAATGAGAGTAAAGAAAAGCATTCTATATCAGAATTAATTCCGGTGTGTAACTCTGGCATACTTTACTTCGAGCTTTCTTCTTCTAGCCAATCCTAAATGTGCGAGGCATGGACTGAAATGGAGCATGATGACTTCCTTGAGACTGAAACCGTGTCAAAGCTCAAGCATCAAATTTGAATTTAGGTTACTTATTTTTGACCAACAAAAATCAAACTCAAAATGTTAATATTAGTTTTATCAAACCTATAACAATTAACGTTGTCAGACTTAAGTTTCGGAGTAATCAATAACTTATAGGACGCCTTTTTTGCCACACGAAAGAAGACAACAAAACTAGCCACAAGATGGATCTCATCATATACATCCTTTGACAATCAAGACTAGATGGTGTTTTGGTTAGGAGGTATAGAATAGAATGAGACGAACAGATGCCTACGAATAGAGGAAACAAAACCAAGGATAATGTGATAATGCCAAAAATCACAACGTACACAAAACTTACGAAGCGAAATTTACCAGGATTATTACACTGATAAGTACAAAAGAAGAAGAAGAAGAAGATAGTTGAGGATACATAAATTACAAGGGTTATTGGTTATGTTCAGAAGTTTCATGGATGAGAAAACTGCATCTTTGATAATCTAAACACATAATATATGGCCAAGTATTAGCAGGTGAATTTTGGTGAAATGTTGCATTAGACTGTAGGGATTCTACAAGTTTAGGCAGCCAGACCTCGTCACGTGCATACTTCATAGTTTGGAAACGCAATAGTTTCTGCCCCATGCATGATATATCTACCTGTCATGAAATGAAATTGTCAGAGCCATTGCATGTTATTTTACTACAAAGTAACGTGTTTTATAGCTAATCGGGTAAAAATCTCTTAGTCTTATCATATCTCATCTTTTATTTTTATTTAATAAAACCATGTCACATATTCAAATTTACGCTAAATTTAATACATATGATATAATCTTACTAAACGGGATATAAAATAAACCACGGAGTGGATTAAGAGTTCTCTACGCATCAATGAATGTGTAACACATACACAAATACCCGAAACAAGAAAATAAGAACAGAACACATTTTAGAGAAAAATCGTGTGCTGGCTAACTAGTGACTAACTAGTGTCTTAAGGAGATAGGGCGAGTTTAGAAGGGATTTATACTTAAGAAAATAATTTTCGAATGAAAAATCGTTTCTTTATCAAATGCCAATCCAAAACGTGATATTTTGACTCGTGTAATGAGCACGCGAGGTATTATCATAACATTTAAGGTTATGATAATTACTATAATAAATTTTAGTAATTAATAAATTTTAGCTGGCTAAACCATCTCATCTTCTGGCTGAGAAATGTTAAATTTATCTTTTGCCATGTTATGAGGTATTAAGCGACCATTCAATGTACTAGATGCTGTCGTTTCGGTTGTTTTAGCCCATTCCACCAAAAAAAAAAAAAAAAAAAAAAA
>AP025040.1:2918019-3057917 GCA_036186865.1 Eustoma russellianum | reverse complement strand
AAAAAAAAAAAAAAAAAAACTTCATTTTAGAAATTTGTAATAGAAGCCAATTTCGTTCACTAAGAAAATTGGGATCTAAGATCAAATAGATTGAATGGATCAATCAAACTAGGATGACAAAACAATACTGGCTATATTAAAATTGTGGTACATTACATTAATTGATTAATAACTAAGTGGACTCAATCAATCAAACCAGCCAAATAAATATGAACTCCTTTCTGCTCTTCATGTCGAAGGACAACTCTTGTTTATATTTTGGAGGAGAGATATTTTATATTACTTCGGTAATAAGTAAGGATATCTAGTGAAATAAAGAAATTTTAACAAATAATTATATACCTACCAAACAAAACGGTGAAGATTAGACATATACAGTTAATTGTGTATATTTGATTGATTAAAAAGTAATCGTAAATGCTTGCTGAGTATTTTAAGATTTCTTATGGAGTCAAGGACACACTCTTCCTTTACTTTGGAACATAATTGAATAAAGCAAAACGACTCACTAAATTCGTTGCGCTTATTATATTGTGAATTAACAGTTGATTAACACTGCAATTTTCATTAAGGGACATTATGAAACAACCTCTATGTTTCTACCATATGGGTATGGTTGTGTACATCCGACCCGTCCATACTCCTCCAATACTCTTGCCATAGACGGGAGACTCTAACGCAATGAGATAATGTTGTTATTGTTGTAGATAGAAAAAAAATATTAGTTGCAAAAACATACTTCCTGAAACGCCACCGACCCTTCATCTCCCACGTAGGAAATTTGACGCTCCGAATTTAAATTTCTACGTAAAGATTAATTGAAAACTATATTATATTCTCACTAGTTATCTATAAATAACATTTAGACTCCCTATGATATAATTCCCCTATCGTTCCTTTTCACTGAAGATAGCAGCAAATAATGAGCACGCGAGGAACATCACAAGCTTTTTTCAAGCTTTTCATGCCATGATACATACAAAACATCTACCAAAAAGCTATAATCATCATTCATATGCTGACTTTTCTTCCTACCCTCATCATTATCTGTATGCCTTCATGCAATGCTATTCCACTAGGAAATTCAAACTGGTGGTTACCGGTCTGATTTATATTAGTCTGTATATCTAACATCCACATTTTTAATCTTGAAGTAATTAATGCTTGTTATGATTTTAATGATTTTTAAACCTTGTCGTGAAATAACAAATAGAGACACACTTTATTCATATATTCTCTACTTTTCTTTTATTTTTCCATATCAAGTGTTTGAGTTGAGTATTCTAAAAGATTACTCACTAATAATACAATCTCTATTGAATGAATTAGTATTACTCATTATGATTTTGACGTGTTATGATAGATTGCTGTAATGTTGATATGAAATGACAATAATTCTCAATCGTGTAATGTAAAAATCATATAGTTATATCATATCAACACTTTATGTAACAGAAATGTTATGTAACTACTGGTAATGATTTATGCGTGTGAAAGGAAAAGAGGGTTTTGAAGTACCTCAGATTCGCTGGAGAGACCAAGCTTTCTAACAAGGTAAGCCTTAACCACGTAAACTGTCACGTTCTCGTCTCTTTGACCCCAAATCGAAAACACCAACAGATATAAAGATATAAATTTAAAATAGAAACATGTCAAGTCAATTTTCTATAGATTACTCTAACCAAAATCATGAACAAGCACTTAATGCATGCAATATATATGCAACTTCAGGAAACTCTATTATTCTCATTCTTTGCTCAAATTTTCATCATTGTTAATGTTCCATTACCTTGTACTTTCAAAAGATATGTTTTAGCCATTGGAGGTACTATTATATATTTGATATAGTCAACATGATGCTTTCCTATATATATACATTTTTAATTATTTCGTCCTCTCATATATCAAGATTGCAATTTTATCCTCTTTTATTATTTTTATGTCAACGCCAGCTAACCTTCATGACTCAACTAAACTCAACAACAACAACACACATACCCAGTATATCTCAAAAACACAAAGAGCTATCATTAGGGTCTGAGGATGACGAGACAGTCAAATAATATTTCTATCTAAAAGGATAGAGACTTTGATTTCAGTGAGACCCCCGGTTTTATATATACTTACGTAGATGACAAAATAATAAAAATATAGTGTACTAGTTGAATATAAGAATGTATAATTCTTGAAGCCGGCTTTATTCTAGTCATATTAGTCAAAATATTTTTTTCTGCTTGTTCTGTTCAATGTAAGAAAATTAGTTTTGTTAATGCCATGCATATTATTTTAGTCATGGTACGGGTATCTGACAAATATATGAATCAAGATAGATCTTTTCCTTTTTCTTTTTTAAAGAAAGCGATTCACTTACCACCAAAAATAATCTGGAATCTTTTTATTATATGCATTTTGATTTTTCTTGTCCCTAGTGTTTCCATATCCTAACCCACGACCTATAATTTGAACTATCTCCTTCAAGTAACGAGTAGAAACAAAAATTTTAAGGGTATTAAACAATTGCATACTTTGTAGAGTGAATTTAGCATGCATTTAATTGTGAACTAAGCTTACAATGTTGGTCCTCTGGCGATGCATTTAAGCCTCCTTTATACTACCACTTCTTCTAAAGATGAAACTAATATATGAAAACCACTAGTGTGAAACATGGCCGGAAGAAAGTAAAATATTTACATGGTAGTGTTCTATCATTTTATAAAGAGTGTGTTTCCGATATGCTAGGCTCCTACGTTTGCACAGAGTCTGGTGAGAAACCAGATCTCACTGATATATACAACATTATCCTATACTTTATGTAAAAGATTGTTTTTGAGAATGAAGATCTTATCGAGGAAGTATTTACTACAAAATATATACGCGGATGTATAAGTCAATCCATTGATACAAAAAAATGAAATAAATAAATGCTCTGCAAGAAATAGATGCGCCAGTTGACACAAAAACTGCATAATATATAAGTTCCAGATATCAAATAAAATGACAAGATTAAGAAATTAAAATCAGGGCTTACTTCACTCTGATGTAGGCTTTAGGTACTTGAGGCAAAACCTCTCCATCCCTGTCATTTAAAGCAACCAAAAAAATGCAAAACTATTATAGACTTGCATCAAATACTAATATAAGATGTTTACAATAGGAGATCCACAAGAATCATTTCAAAAAGAAAAAAACACTTAAATTACCTGTTAATGGTTGAACGAAGAATAAACCAAAGCCCAGGATTAGCGTTTTGCTTGTAAAATTTTGTCCCATTTCTTGAGTTTCCATGAACAGCTGTAGTTAGGTTTCTTGGAATCAAATTTGGTAGCACTGCTGCTGGACATGATGCCGAAAACACGGTCCGCGACGAGAAGGGAGGAGAAGAAGAAGAGGGAGAAAACACAGACAATGGCAAGTGATAATTTCGATATATCGTCGATTTTTCATTGTCTAAATCTTTAGTATTTTGAAACCCTAGGTTCAACCCTATTTCAAGTTCTTCTTGCTGAGTAAATGATGATGAGTCAGAAGGAGCTGAAGGAAACCCTAATGTGAGCTCAAGCCAATCTCCCCTTTTATTTTCTCTTTCTTCACCATTGGCTTGTCTTGAGCTTTGAGGATCTGAAGAAGTACTAGTTGTCATTCAACTCTTTCTTCTTTTTTGAATTGGATTATGTTCATAAAATGTGTTGAAAGGAAATGCTCAATCTAGGGTTTGATGTGCCTTTGATGATTCATATCCAGTCAACCCTTATAGATATATTGCATACAAGATGTAATACTTTATCTAGTACAAGAGTTTTATTAGAGCAAAAGACCATACCCTCACACTCCGCTCCAGCCTCAATAAGTGTTGTGGAGAATGCAAATCAGGAATCTACAGACCTCTTTGGTTAGGTGGGGACTTATGCAGTGACCTACACAATGTATCCCCATAAACTAGTCCTTCGGCCTAGCAGCAGTGCAACACCCACATTGTGCATGTCTCTGGAATCGAACTTTTGACCTCGTGGAGCAAATCTAAACCCGAGTATCAACCGAGTTTTACTATGGGAGATAGTACAAGAGTTTTCTTGATTTCATGTCGGTTGTAGATATATAAAGGCTTTTTCTTTTCCCTTTTTCTTTTCTTTTGGTGTTGAAAATATATACCAAACCTTTATAAGGGTTAAGTACATGATGCTCTTTGCAGAGGTACACCGGATTTATGGAGAAAGCAGAAAATCTTCAGAACATTTCCAAGATGTATCACTTAATTTTCATGTCATTTCTACTTATGTAGAAATGGTATATAAATTAAATTTTTTGAGGTTAAGGTGGTACATACACGTAAATGTGGAGAAAAAAATATTAGTTTTAATAAAAAAATCCACTTTCATAACAAGTTTGAAATAAAACACAAAACTGTGCACCGAGATTCTAATAAAACCACGGTGTGCAATGAACCACGGTTTCGACGATGCCGAGGTATGCCATTTTAACTTTTTGCGTTCCGCGATGCTGTCAAAACCGCGACGCGTGTCGCGGTTTTGACAGAACCACGATGCGCACAATCTTTTTTTAAAAATCTCAAGAATATCTATCGATAGATAATGTTTACTAAAAAGTTTACAAAGTATTGTTAAAATAGTATTATGTTCCTAAATTATTGGACTCATATCAATATTAAATAAAAATCTTCACAGTTACTAATAATTGTGTCAGTCATTTTATTTAAAAAATCTCAAAAATATCTCATAGATAAATAATGTTCACAACAAAAATATTCTTGAGACAAGAGGTTGGCTATTCGGAAAGAGAAATTGCTTACAACGTGAAGTGAGAGGTGGCAACACAGAGAAATGCAGTAGCAAAATGATCTGCGATGGCTACATGGTACTGTCACGTCTCTTCCTCCACCGGTGGCTGTATCTAGCGACATTGCGCGTAGAGCATATACTATAGAATGTACAGTTGGTAGTCACCACAAAAAAATTGTTGGTTTCCGACGAAAAAATCACCGACGAACAACGTATAGTCGTTGTTTCGTCGGTAATAGCGACGACTCTGCGACCAAAATAATTTAGTCGCTAATTGCGACGAAAGTACGATGAAATTCGTTGTCGCTAAAAGAAAAATAGTCAGTCAGGTGAATTACGTCGGTGATTTGTCGGTGTCTCGTCGCTATTCTGCGTGTTTTTGTTCGTCGCTATTTAGTTTATAACGGTTCGTCGCTATGTCGTCGCAAATGTGTCGCTAAAAGTATAAAATAAATTCGTCGTTTACTAAGTTCTTGGAGTTGTGTATCGTCGTTTTTTTGTCAATGAAACCCGTATGTGGCAAATGTTTTGAATTGCTTTCCGTTCGTAATTCGGTTTGTCGTTGTGTCATCGCAGATACATCGAGAATTAAACACGTGTATTGATTAAGGAAAAGAAAGCGGTAATTGGGAAAAATACTCATTCATTTAATAATAAGAAGTTACATTATCAAACGAAAAAATAAAAAAAAATCTAAAAAGAGATGCGGAGATGGGCCGTTCACTCTTCGTCATCGGACGAAAGAGTGGCCGCGACATTCTGCGCAAACTCTTTGAGAAGGCGCTTGAGCTTGTAGTATCTAAATTTCATCTTCCGCAGCCTTCTAGTCATGTAGTGCAGTTGCCGCGACTGCTGATGCATGTTTGCCATCAGCATACGGAAGTCGGCGTCCTGCACCGGCATTTGTTCTTGATCATCCTGATGCGGCGGTGGGCCATAGACAGATACAGAACCCTCTCGCTCAACCGATGGTGGTTGAGGAGGAGGCCCTTCTGGAGGGGCACTGTTTGCCCGTCCACCACGCCTTGGGGTTCTTTTAAAACGACGCGGCATATTTTGATTATTTATAACGTTCTATGTGTGTATGTATAACAGCGGATGTTTGGGGTATAAATAGTGAAATGAGCGACGACATAGCGACGACATAGCGACGCATTTGTCAACCGTTGGGAATGTGCAGTGAATGTGCAGTGTGTGCAGTGAATGTGCAGTGATGACCTTTCGGATGTTATAGCGACGACGTAGCGACGAATTAGCGACGTAAGTTTATCGTACGATGCAACCGTTGGGAACTGAACTGACACTGCCGAATAGCGACAACTTGGCGATGGAATAGCGACGAAACGCGTCGAATAATGTGAAGAGACGTTTTCCGTCGCTGTCTCGTCGGTAAAGCGTCGGTAAATTCAAAAAAAAAACCCGCGAATCCCGTTCTTCTCATTGTATTTAGTTTTTCCCTTTTTCGTCGATACGGTTAGTAGGTTTTTGTCGTTCTATTAAGTTTCGTCGGAGATATAGTTAGGTTTCGACGATACGGTTAATAGGTTTTTGTCGTTCTATTAAGTTTCGTCGAAGATATATATAGTTAGTAGGTTTTCGTTGTTGTATTAGGTTTCGTCGGTATATAGTTGATGTTTAGTCGGTGAATTAGTCGGAACAAATTTTTCTTAACCACATTTCGCGTATACAGGTGCGTCGTCAGGATTCGTAAGAGATTAAACACGTGTTATAATTATTAAGAAAACAAATACGATATTAAAAAAACAAACTTCATTAATATATAATTAAAAATTAAAAATTACAAAATATAATAAGAAATATTTAAAAAAAGCTAAATAGCGAAGAGTAGCCACTCACTGTTCGTCATCCGAACAGAGAGAAGCTATACTCTCCGCACACGCCTTCAGTTGGCGTCTCAACTGTGCAGATTTGGATTTAATCCGCATCTGCCTTTTATCTATGCAGTCGAGACGCTCTTCCTGAACCGTGACATGGGCCTTCACCTCATCTAACATTTTCCACAGATCTCGTACTTCTGTTTGGAGTTCGACAATTTGTCGATCCCAGCGATCAGAGGTCTCTGGTGGGGGAGGAGGTGGGGGAGGAACAGTTGAAGAAGAAGGCACTTCAGTTGGCGGTGTTGCCGCCCTACCACCACGTCCACCACGTCGTGCTTGCGCTTTAGTACGAACCATTTTGGATTATAAAATAGTTGTTTTATATGTTGTTGTGGGCACACGCTGATCCACTGTTTATATAGTTAAATCAGCGACGACATAGCGACGAATTAGCGACGCAAAACATCGTAAGTTGTAAGCATGGGGAACTGGACGGACTGTCTTTTACCGACGACGTACCGACGACTTAGCGACGAAACACGTCGAATGAAGAGACGTTTTGCGTCGCAATGTAATCGGTATTTCGTCGGTAAAAGCATATCAAACGACGTGTTTCGTCGCTGGTCGTCGGTACGTCGTCGGTATATGTGTTTGTTTGTCTCCGGGATTTGTGTTTCTTGTTCGTCGATGTTCGTCGCTAAGTCGTCGGTATATGTGTTTGTTTGTCTCCGGGATTTGTGTTTCTTGTTCGTCGCCGTTCGTCGCTAAGTCGTCGGTATTGTCTTATAGTGGGAACGATAAAACCATTGTATTTCTTCTTCTCTTCTTCTCTTCTCCCATTCTTCTCTCATTTCAAACACATCAATCATCAATTTTGAACGAAAATACAGAAGTGTGGAATTTTGATTTTTTCTACACACGAAAAAAGATAGCTGCTGTTAGTTTCAAGGTGTAGCGAGAAAATGGATCCGAGGAGAAGCGATAGAAAGTGGATGTACCAGAGAGTAAACAACGGGGAGTGGTGTTTTAGATTTGTTGAAGGTCTCGAAGAATTTATTGATTTTGCGACGAGTAATGAAAGTGGAACGCAGATTAGATGTCCGTGCAAGAAATGCAAGAACCGTAAATATAAGGATCCGGGTGACGTGAGGGTTCACATATTGAAACAAGGTTTCGTCCACAATTACCATACATGGTACTGTCACGGCGAATATGAGGGAGCGTCTACATCTGCAACTGTACACGTCGAAGGGGGACCCGGTCAGGTTAATGCCGAAGAAATAGGCGAGGGATCTCACAACCCATACATGCAGATGGTGACAGACGCAGCCGCTGGCGCATTTACCGGAGAGCAGTTGTTACAAATGCAGGATCCGTATGAACAGCCGCGTACATTCGTGGAGGAAGATCCGAACCCTCAGGCGAGATGTGCCATCCATCTGACGGCGAAGCTTGGAGGACGTTCGATGCGACGCATCCGGGTTTTTCGTCGGAGACAAGGAACGTTAGGTTGGGTTTATGCACCGACGGGTTCAACCCGTTTGGACAGTCGGGAGAGCAGTATTCGTCGTGGCCTGTAATCGTGACGCCGTACAATCTACCGCCTTGGATGTGCATGAACAAGCCTTACATGTTCTTGACTGTGATCGCACCAGGTCCTAGGAATCCGAAACAGAAGATCGACCTATACCTGCAGCCGTTGATACAGGAGCTGAAGTGGTTATGGGAGTTTGGCGTGGAGACGTTCGATGTATCGACTAAACAAAACTTCCAGCTACGCGCCGCGCTGATGTGGACGATCAGTGACTTCCCGGCTTATTCTATGTTGTCGGGGTGGAGCACAGCGGGGAAATACGCTTGCCCTTGCTGCATGAAGCAAGCGAAGACGATGTCCTTGAAACATGGACGTAAGATAAGCTGGTTCGACAGCCATAGGAAGTTCCTGCCCAGACGTCATTCGTACAGAAGGAACATGACGGCGTTCATGCCTGGCATTGTCGTTAAGGACACAAAGCCCGAGCTCCTCACGGGTGCAGAGGTGCTGCAGGAGATAAACAGTTGTGGATTCGTGGGGGTCGCTGATGATCCGGACGGCAGTCACAACGCAGACCTGGCTCGTTACTGTATCGGGTGGAAGAAGAGAAGCATATTCTGGGAGCTTCCGTACTGGAAGAGCAATATGATCCGACATAACCTGGATGTCATGCATATTGAGAAGAACGTGTTTGACAACATTTTCAATACAGTGCTGAATGTGCCAGGGAAAACAAAAGACAATTCGAAGGCACGACTTGATATGCGCGACCTCAACATGCGACCGGAGCTGCATCCCGTTGGCACATCATACATGCCGAAGTCCTCGTACACGCTGAATACGGAGCAGGTCAGTGCGTTGTTATCGTGGCTAGGGACGGCTAGATTTCCTGATGGCCATGTTTCGAACCTGTCGAAGAACATCGACGTGAATAAACGCGGTTTGCACGGGATGAAGAGCCACGACTGTCACGTGTTCATGCAACGGTTGATGCCCATTGCATTCCGCGAGCTGCTTCCAACCAATGTATGGGAAGCAATTACCGAGATGAGTCTGTTCTTCAGATGTCTTACAGCCACGAGACTCAGGGCGGATGATATGTCAAGGCTGGAGGGCGAAATCCCAGTGATCATATGCAAGCTGGAAACTATATTCCCTCCGGCCTTCTTTGATTCAATGGAACACCTGCCAGTTCATCTACCATACGAGGCACGTGTTGGTGGTCCTGTTCAGTACAGGTGGATGTATCCGTTCGAGAGGTACTCTTTTTTATGTGCATGACATTCTTATGTGTCTAAGCGATATGCATTTGAACATATATTCACTATATGAACAGATATCTCAGGCATTTGAAGCTGAACATCAAGAACAAGGCGAAAGTCGAGGCCTCTATGTGCAATGCCTATCTGACGGAGGAAGCATCGGCCTTCGTGTCTCATTACTTCGAGCCAGATGTCCCGTCGAGGTGCAGAGATGTTCCCCGGAACGACGACGGCATTTCCAGATCCGGTGTCCTCCCAATATTCACACATCCGATCAGATTTCACGGACAGGGAAAGGAAATGATATTGGGGGACAGCGAGCTGAAGATTGCTCATTCTTATGTTCTGCGCAACTGCCGTCAAGTCGACCGTTTCCAGAGGTATAAACGATTTCCCATTTTATTTTGTAAATACCTTGCGATACTCTATCCATTATGTTACAAAGATATACAGGGTACTCATTCGTAATTTGCTTCAGCTTGTTCGTTGATTTATTGCAACACCGTTCACCGGGTATATCGAGCGATGCAATAAACAATGAGTTAGATTCCAAGTTTGCTGATTGGTTCAGGTGGCATGTAAGTTTTGTATTTGCCTGTTACGTGTACGATATGTGATACACATTTATTGCCCCGTTGATGTATACTTACTTGTCCTTTTACAGGCGAGCAAAGGTCATCTGGCTGACGATGAGTACGGTTACATTCTGACGCCAGTAGCCGAGGGTCCATTGAACAGAGTCGCGCGACACGACATGTGTTTTGTCAACGGGTATAGATTCCACACAGTCTCCCATGCCAGCCGAAAATCGTCGGAGAACAGCGGAGTGTGTGTCAAGCGTTATGACAATAGCCCGGACGAGGATGACTTCTACGGCTACCTTACTGACATCATTGAGCTCGAATATCCCGCATTGCCTATAAAGCGGGTGGTCCTATTCAAGTGCGAATGGTACGATCCAACTCGAGAAGGTTATCGCGTTGGCACAAAGGTCCACGACAAATATAAGTTGGTAGACATACACCAAGGGCGACGGTACAGAAAATACGATCCATACGTTTTGGCTAGTCAAGCGTCCCAGGTGTACTATCTATCGTATCCAACAACGAGGATGAATGCGAGCTCAAAAGACTGGCGAGCCGTGTGCAAAGTGAAATCGAGCAAGTTTGATGTGAGTATACAGACAGTTTCAGATGGTATGGACGCCGCATTTCAAGAAGAAAACCCGTCCGTTCTAGATACGACACATGTTCAACTGCACGACCTCCCTCTAAATGACCCCAACGGAGGTTTTATCGAAATTCATCTCAACATACAACTGTCTGACAATATTGAAGACGTAGTCGAAGACGAATACGAGGATGACGAGGACGACGAGCATGTAGATGAAGATGAAGATGAAGACGAAGATGAAGATGCGTATGAGGATGCAGATGACCAGGAAGATTGACGTTAGCCAAAAAATTTTATGTACCTCTTTATATGAAAGTGTGTATGTGTTGATGTAATTATATTCATGTATATACTACTTTAAATTTTGTATTATTTTTTTTCCGAAAATGATGACACCGACGAGTTACCGACGAAATAGTTCGTCGCTAAATTTGAAATAACGACGACACATGAAAAATAGCGACGAACTAAATAGCGATGAACGTTCGTCGCTAGGTCGTCGCAAATTAACGCAGATAAGCTGAACTCCCCCTCTTTCTTCCCCATTTCCCTCCTTCCCCATTTTTTCCCTCCCCTCGGCGAAACCTCCCTCCCCCAACCGGCGAAGCCTCCCTCCCTCCCCCGGCGAAAGCTCCCTCCCGCGGCGAAGTTCTCCGTTCACCTCCCTACTTCGGTTAGTTTCTCTTCCTATTTCGTTTTTTTTATTTTAATTAGTTATGTTGTTTTTAATTTTTTTAATGTCTTGTGGGGTGGTGGTGCTGGGTGTGGCGGTGGTGCGGGGTGCGGGCTGGGTGGCGTGACTGGGTGGCGGGACTGGCTGGGTGGCGGGACTGGCTGGGTGGCGGGACTGGGCTGGGTGGCGGGACTGGCTGGGTGGCGGGACTGGCTGGGTGGCGGGACTGGGCTGGGTGGCGGGACTGGCTGGGTGGCGGGACTGGGTGGCGGGACTGGGTGGTGCTGGGCGGTGGGTGCTGGGGCTGGGTGTGGGTGCGGGGCTGGGTGTGGTTGGGCGGTGGGTGCGGGGCTGGGTGTGGGTGGGCGGTGGGTGCTGGGGCTGGGTGTGGGTGCAGGGCTGGGTGTGGGTGCGGGACTGGGTGGTGGGTGGGCGGTGGGTGCGGGGCTGGGTGTGGGTGGGCGGTGGGTGCTGGGGCTGGGTGTGGGTGCGGGGCTGGGTGGTGCTGGGGCTTGGTGGGTGGTGCTGGGGCTGGGTGGGTGGCTGTGGTATATATATGTATATGTGTATAGAATTATGTATGTATATATATGTAATAGGTATATATATGTATATGGTATATATGTATGTAGTATATATATGTATATACGGTATATATAGTGTATATATCTATATATGGGTATACATGTATATGGTATATATATGTATATACGGTATATATATATATATATGTATTTATGGATTTTGTAGTTAATTTTCGTATTTGGGTATATAATTATATATATAAGTTAATTTCGTATTTACATATAAATATATGTAAAATTATTAGAAAATGTTTTTTTGGGTAGAATTATGCATGTATATATATTTTTCGTATTTACATATATTTATAATTATATAATCTATTTTGGTATATATATGTATATACGGGTATATATATGTATATGGTATATATATGTATATACCGGTATATGTATATGGTATATATATGTATATGTATGTATATGTATGTATATGTATGTATATGTATTTAATAGATTTGTAAATGTATGTATATGTATATGTATATGTATGTATATGTTTTTAATACATATATACACGCACATATACATATATACGGTACACGCACATATACATATATACGGTATATGTATGTATATGTTTTTAATACATATATACACGCACAAATACATATATACGGTACATATATACGGTACATATATTTAATTTCGTATTTAAATATAGTTAAATTTGTAAAAACTGTTTTGTAAGAGGTTTGCATATGATTTTCGGTATGATTTGCATTTGTCTTTGGAGAGGCCATTAAGGCTGGGAAACCTCCGTTTAAAAATTATTAATATGTTCCTCTCAGATCTGATGGCTAGTGACGGTTTACCGACGAGATCCACATACCCACCATCTACACAAGACCTTCAAGGAGAGTTCGATGCGTTCATTTCTCAGCATGATACGTATGCCTCGGTTTCGACCGCCGCTCTGGCTGCGGACTCAGACCTTTTACGGTCTGCCGACATGTCCGCACCCCCCAGTGCTGCGACGCCACCCACACCCAGCGTTTCAGCACCTCATCCGGCGTCTGATGCGGCATCGGACCAGGGTGTCATATCAGGGCGTCGTCCCCTCCCTTGGTCAAATGATACCCATACGTAAGTAATGATTAATTTATTTAACATGTTTTCAAATATATTTCACGCGTTATTTTTTCCTAACAACTTAAACTCTTTCAGGTTTGGATCGGACAATGGCGCGCTTTCCGGTTGCATCACCCGGTCCTTCCACCTGAGGCTTGACCCATCTGGATATACCTGGGGCCGTGTCACCCCGGAGACACGTAGGTTCTACTGGGATGAGTTTCAGGTATTCAAATTTGATGAATTTCACTTTTTGATGCGTAATCAATCATTACTTTTCTAACCACACTTTTATTATTCCTCCGTATGATAATTGCAGAAGTCGTACAGCTGGCCAGCCGACATCGCCCGCGACGTGGAGCAGGCCTGGCGGCATAGGGCCGCCAAACGCTACGGGGACTTCGTCAACTCCCTCAAGACCAAGTCGGAGCGTGACCCCACGTGGATAAGGCCTGCCTACGTATCCGAGGCCGTCTGGGCGGCGTGGGTACAAGGGTGGAGGGACCCTGCTTACCAAGCCCGCAGCGCCCGGAACGCGGCGAACCGGCGCAGCGGCAACGTACAGGGCCCAGCACCTGCCACACACTCAGGTGGTTCGGTTTCCCACGCCACCACGATGCGTTCTATGGTGAGTATTTTAATATTGGATTATAACGACCTTCATTGATTTCATTGGATTATTTACATTCATCGACTTAAGTGGATTATTTACATTCAGTGAGTTAAGTGGATTATCTATATTCGTTGATTACTTATGTTGCGCTGTTGTTTTTTTGGTATTCGTATATGGTTACTTTAAGTTGGTACATGTGATTTGACTTGGGAGAGGCCTTTAAGGCCGGGATACCTCCGATAAACGAATAGGTCATGCCGAAATTTTTAAAAATTCTGCATATCACTAACATATTTTATTTCATTCTTTCAGCAACAGGAGACGGGGGAGTGGCCAGCCTCCTACGATCTCTTCTACAAGACGCATCGGAAGAGAGCCTCCGACGGAACGGAGGACTGGATCACGACGAAGGCCCGCGACATCAGTGTAAGTAGACTACGATATCATTTGTTTTTTTCCTTAGTTTGTTTTATTGCTAAACCATAACAATTCATATTCTCATTTCAGGACGAGTACAACAGATTACTCGCAGATAGGGGCGAACAGGCCGACAAGAACCGCGCTTATTGGGATGCGGTTCGGACCGTCGGCCCTCAGAATAAGAAGAAGAAGGAGGTGTACGGGGTTGGATCAGCAGCGCCGCGATTCTTTCCCGAAGTTCTACATCCAGGTGCTTCCTCTGAGGCCAGCACCTCCGCGCCTTCTGCGACGCCAGAGGATATTTCGCGCCTGGAAGCAGATAATGCGGCGCTGCAGCGTGAGATAGAGTCCATCAGGACGAGGCAAGAGGAGAGTTTACAGGCACTGCAGTCGCAGCAGCAGGCGATGCAGCAGGCGCTTCAGCAGGCGCTTCAGCATGCGTTTGAGCAGGCGCAGCATCAGACGATGCAGGTGCAGCAGGCAACGAACCAGCAAATCTTCCAGCTGTCGCAGGTCGTCATGACTTTCATTTCCAACTCATCGCAGCCTCAGCCTCAGCCTCAGCCCCGCCCTCCTGATGGTCACTCTTCTCCGCATGATCCCCTCCATCTTCCTCTTCATAGTTTTTTTATTTTTTCATTGTTTGTACAGTCTATTTCATTTGTTGTATTGACATTTTCTTTGTACTTTTATATATTCTATCTGACAATTTTACGGATTCTATTTCGTTTGTGTTGTTTAATTATACGAACTTGAATGCGCAAATACCGTATTACTGTATAATATTTGTACAAATGATTTAATATACAAAATAAAATATATTATAGAAATTAAATAATAATAATAAAAACTTTTTAATTAATAATGTATTAATATTATTAATAAATCAAAAAAAATTTAAAATTTAATATTAAATAATGTATTTAAAATAATTATTAGTAAATTTAATATTTTTAAAAATAAAAAATACCGACGAACCAGCGACGAAATTGGTCTGTCGCAGATCGGAAATAAAAAAACAAAAATTTAAAATTAGCGACGAAAAGACATATTAACGACGAAATTTTGCGACGAAATAAAACGGAAACAAAAATAAAAAAATAATAAATAGCGACGGTAAAACATATACCGACGAAATTTTGCGACGAAATTATTTGTCGCAGAACATTAATAAAAAAAATAAAAAATACGAAATAGCGACGAAATAATTTACCGACGAAACAGCGACAACAGAATAAAGGTCGCAGACCTGACATTTTCTCGTCGCAGTTTTGCGACGATACACCGACGCAATTTTGTTTCGTCGCAATACAGCGACGCATTGCCGACGAAATTTGCTTTGCGACAAGCCGTATAACGACATTCATTTTTCGTCGCTATTTCGTCGCTATATGCCTGTAGCGACGAAATAGCGACGTTTTTTGTCTGTCGCTATATGCTCTTTTTTTTGTAGTGAGTATTGAAAGGAATGTAGTGGCTACGGATGTAGAGTGAGTTGTAATTAAGCACACATCCATGTAAACGATGACATGTTATTTTGTTAATAAAACGATCCATTTTCGAGAAAAAAAATGACCTGCGATGGGTTTTGTGGGGATGCATCAAAATGAGACAGAGTTCCTCAGAATTATTTTTCATATTATCAAAATTTCCTTTGTTTAGGTTTTTCTTTTACTACCTCCTTCCTCCAAGATGTAGTTATTTTTTTCATAATGATAATTATGATAAATAAATTTGATATAATTATCATTAGTTAGAAAGTAACTTTTGCATGAGTGATATGATTTTAAAAAATAATTATATTATTTTTAAGGACATCGTTGAGATTATTAAAGTGAGCATCATATCAAATGTTTGGTATTATATATTTCACTGATTTTTTTCTCCATAAAAATAAAAAAGATATTAAAGAAATAGAAAAAGAATAGAAGCTAATACGATAGTATTCATATTAAAATCTTGGTTTGGATTATGTTTTATGAAACAATGATCTCTTGAGATTTTGGTTTTGAAAGTTAAAATTAACTACAGGTAAATAATTTTAAATAAAAAGGTAAATAATTAAATAGTATTATCTTTCAACAAGATTGCGTCCCGCATTTTTTGAAATTTTTTTCACTTTTGATTTTTTTTTGTAAGAATCAAATTATTTGTAAAAGCGAATCCTCTCATCTAATATATTTCAAAAAAATTAAAGTCAAAAACAAATTATATTAGTAAGTATGTATTTTGTTATATTAAATTTACTAGATTTGAAATCAAATTAATTCAAGAATCATCATCATCCGTATCCAGTATATCCCAACGACAGCAAAAGTTGCCGTTAGGGTAAATTAATTCAAGAATATCCTATTCATAGTAAACCTTTTTTTTTTTTTGCGAAATATTAACTATGTATGAGATATTCTTAAGATTTTTTTATAAAAAAAATGGACGACACAATTATCAGCAAGACTTTTTTTTATGTTGATGTGAATCCTATAATTTAGCAACATAACACTATTTTAATATTTCTTCCAAAATGTTTTTGGTAAACATTATCTATCAATAGATATTTTTGATATCTTTTCAAAAACAAATGTGTGCATTATGTGGTTCTGTCTAAACCGTTGTGCACATCGCAGAACCTCGGTGCAAAGTTTGGAGGTTTCTTCCAAATCTACGATAAAAGTATATTTTCTTATTAAAATTATTTTTTATCTCCATAAATGTGTTTGTTACGCCTAAAAATGACTGTCTTATATATATATATATATATATATATATATATATATATATATATATATATATATATCAACAAATTCATTAAACAATTTGACTAATCCACCCAAAAAACTGATAATAGTAGTCAACGTGTATCATTGAGAAGAGTCAGGGAAAGGATCCTCTAACCGCCGCTGGCCTCACCTCCTTCGCGACCCCTGCCACGTGGCAGCAGGGGATTGGTGAGGCTGGGTAGGAGTCACTCGCATCCAGCTTCACCACCCCTCTGCTGTCACGTGTCGGACGGTCACGGAGTCAGACGATCCCAATCGGAATATGAGAATGTAATAATTGCCTTGTTAATTTTCAAACATACAGATAATTTAGTACGTGAAAATCGCGCATCATATGGGCTCACAAAATTAATTGATGAGTCGATACAGGGTAATATTTTAAGTTGAAGATGGATCTAATTATGAGCGCATCAAATCCAAACGTACTTACAGGAAAAAAATATGCACTATGGCATCAATTCCTCCTTTTAGTAACTATGGAATGATTCCTAAACATTGCAACATGTATGTGCATATATCATTTCCTTTAAATTCAGTTAACGGTGTGATTTATGAAATTTTATCCTAGTTAAAACAAATTATTCAATCTATGGATTTATATGTCAATATATAGCCGGGTTCTTACAAACTCTCTATCCTTTGAGATGGAGGTATTGTTTGTATGCATCTTATCTGACCATAACGATAGTTTTTGATGTCGTTATGATATAATATGTATGGTTATTGTTGTTGTTTTGATTTATAAATCAACATTATGACCCATTAGGTGATATACAATAACTTGGGGCTATCAAATAGCAATACATAGCTTTTCAGTTATGACTGAATTAATTCAATTAAAAACTATCAAGAAACTTGGATTTGCTGAAGAGCCTTTTAAGTAAGTGTTTACATAACATTTTCACGTTTCCAAAATTCAAATTTCACGTTTCCAATACTCAAATCTTTTGGGAGCAGAGGACCGTACTGAATTATAGAGGGAGCCGGTATGATTGCATGCTCTTTACCGAGGCATAAATGTGTGAGAAATGCACAGTTTTTGATATTGTCGTTTACATAGTGAATAGTTGCAAAAAGCAGAGAAGAGAGTTGTGCTCCCAATTTTACACGCAAACACACTCATTTTTATCATTCCACTTGCAAAAGTATGTCGTCCCTCCACTTTGCCCCGTCTTCGAAAGGAAAAAAAAAAAAGACTTTCTAAATTTAAATCAGATGCAAATTAAAAGTTCACTCTTATATTGAGTGAGATCTTACACAGTGATCCACACAAGTTGTCTCACTGCAAACCAGACATTCAGCTTAGCAAAGGAACACCCCTACATGTCTCTGAAATCGAACACTTGACTTCTTATAATAGATTCCAAAATGAATACCAATTGGACTATTGTGAGGCACCACTGATTTTTTCATTGCATATATGCGCGCATGGCTGTTACGTTATGGAGAGGGAACGAATTGAAAGGCAAAATTTTAAAGGGATTTTGTATACAGTACAAAAAAGGAGCAGAGAGGTCTATATAGTGTCTTGGATGCTATTGTATCCATCTTGTCTGTTGACTTTTACTCCCTAGTTTAATGATAGTTCCTTTAGGTTGGATACCCAATCAATTTAACCCATACTAATGGTAAATCAACTGATTCAGACTACGTTCAAGTCAAGATGATCTCAAAAAAAAAAAAAAAAAATTGTCAAAAGACTAATTTCCTTGTAGCACGTGTCCAGTTTGAACATATGATTTTCTAATTGCAATTTTTTAATATGAATACCAATTGAGATATATTCTTTCATATTTTTTTCCCTCTTTAAGAAAGGAGATTTTTTTTTTGGAATTTTATTAAATGGTCTTACAGACGAATAATTCGAATAAAAAATGGATAGGGACCCTAAGGTATTTACCACTAGTCACGCATGCGGTATCAGAATGAGATGGCTTTTTTTTCTTTTTTTTTGGTTTTAGTAACAAAAGTTTGCTCTTTGATAGCTTAATCTCACCCCTTTGACTATACAGATCCATACAATGTAAGGATTGTAAGGATCAAGAAACTGCTAGAATCCTATCATCACTGAAAAGAATCACCGTCTCTTCCGTAAAACTGTAGCTAGCTTTCTACTAGCATCAAAATCAAGCCCAAATTCCACCACTCAAGGATAAGCTAAGACTAGCCCTGCCATGGGTTTCAACCATGCATGGCTCAAAACGACGACTCACTAGCAAATTGGCCTGCAAGATACGAAGTGAAGATAGGCCTAGCGACGATGTGTTCTGTTTCTCCTATATATTTGATGGTTAACATGTCGTGCTTCACATGCTTAATTACTTCGGGTTATAACTCGGCCGTAATATTAAGACTAACGTTCAGATATATGAAGTGCAGTTCTATGTCTAATTGTAAGTTTACGGGTCCTGAAACAAAATAAATTCCCGCCATCATACCAGACTGGATCAACACGCCTAGATAAGGACTCCTGCGATAAGCATATGAAGTATAATATAAACCCACGTGTCTTTGTAATTCAAAACATATATAAAGCACTGACATACTATCATGCAGATTCACCATCATAGGTAAATCAAAACACCCCATATACACCAAAGCTATAGCTGCCAAATATAAAACGTAGAACCAACCTTATTGACTCAATACTACTTGAACTTGTCCTCAGTTTCAAAATAACTGGTCCGTATCAGATACTTAGGCCATTTTTCTCTAGAAGGTATAGTATATTGCGCGTCCACCGATCAAACAAGTGGAGGAAAAACCAGGTGACTTTTGCATCAGCTCTCACAGAGACACCAGGAAAGACTAGAAACTCATCTCATGCTTGTCATCGATACCATCTGTTTCAGGTCAAAAATCCAACAGCAGCGATGTTAATAAAAGAACTTGAAAATTTATCCATGGATGTACAATACTTGCACAATTGCAGCAGACGGAAGGAGACAAGTATGCATGTCGAATATATTACCAACATTGAGATGGGACCCAGTGTGCCAATTCTTCTTGCGCCATAGACTCAGAGCTAACACAGAGAACTGACATACTATGGAACACAGAGAACTGACATACTATGGAACACAGAGAACTGACATACTAGATCTCAGCCCCAACATATATGCCTGAAATTGCATGAACAAGATGAATAATGGAAACAGCATTCAAATCGAAACTGCATGCTTGCAAGATGCAACGCATTTAGTGACTTGCTGTGCTCAATATGGTCACAGTACTAAATATATACACATGGCATTGGCTTTGACCATGTTTCTCAACAAGAAAAAAATCTCCACAGTCTAAGAGGCTGCAGGCCCCGCTCAGACTGCAGGCCAAAATTAGACATATGAGACATGCAAAAGCAGGCAGATGACGAAATAAAGCCGAATGTACAAACCCAACCACCACCAAATAACAATTTTCAAATTTTCCAACTACTGACCAGGAGATGACAACACAGAGGGAACCTTAGTAGTAGAATATGACAAAAGAAATGGCTCTTAACTCAAAATATATGTTGACAACTTAAGGGAAAGAATTGACAAGCCACTGAAAAGATGTACACTCAGTCAACCAATTCTCTTTGTCACCTACTGCTTATAATCTTTCTCCTGGCCTAACCAGCTCCTCCAAGTCCTGCTCTTGTATCCCTCCCTGTCCTCACCGCCTTCCAAAAATGGTGAACATTCTCAAACCCACCCCCAGCACAAAAGTGGGGGGGAATATATCTTATTTGCTAAATCCTTATCAAATAACAATGACAAACTGACTTATTAAAGCACAAACGCGCACAAGACTGGGTACTAATGTAAGCATAAAACTCACTAGAATCTGAAGTCCATGAGACTAGATTGCTATGTGCAAGTTTCAAGGCACACACATTCCTGTGTGAACGCAAAAACGAGAACTTGACACTGGATAGCTATATAGGCATAGAATTGAGAAAACATTGTTAACCTAGCTTGCATTAGCAAGAAAGCTGAAAGGAGTAGGCATTACACTTAGTTTGAATCTCTTGTATTTTCAGGCATCATTGCTCTAATTTCTTGACCGCCCACGAGCCCTCGCGTGCTGGTGAAGGCTTTAACGGTGCTCTCCTTCACCAGCATTGGATATGATCATTGGATTGCTATTCATCATCATCATAAACTTCATCATCAGAAAGCTCATCAAAAGCTCGGACCATCCAACTGGTAGCGTAAAATACCTCCAATCCCACCAAAGCCTCGACAAAACTGAGATCCTTCTTGGGACTTGTTTGTAACAAACTCTAGCGTGCACCCAAAACGTTTGTACTCATTAGCAAAACCACTCAAGCAAGGACAACTTTTCCTCCACCTCTAGTTCTGCATTCGTGGCTGGGTCCCGGAAACTGTTCTGATCAGCTTCTTGCTCTCGGTTATAGTGTTTGATGACAACTTCACCAGTTGTGGTATTTTCAGCACATATCTTGTCACATCTAAAATTTTCCCACACAATAAGGGTCTCAATAGCACCCATTTCAAGAACTTTTAATGTGTCGTCAACCCCAAATACATACTTCCCAGTATCCTGGCTGATCTCCTCGAAATATTTACCAATAAGCTTCTTCTCCTGGATAAATTTGACATTGGACAGGATTTCAGATGACAACTCAATAGCCTGATTAAAACCATTTTCTCCTCCATATGAGACATCCACTACATTAAGAATTTTAGCCTGAAGTCGAGGATCAAACATGTCAGACTGACTCAGCTCTGTCTTAAAGTCAGCAGAACCAGCTAGAATCAGACCCGAAACGTTAGGCTGACTTGTTGTAGGATTGATATAGAACTGAGTGGCCAATTCTGCAGTCTTCCTTACATAATTGTGGCGCTTCTCCATTCGAAGACGTGCAAAACGGAGAGCTGACTGACCTCCTCTACCATGTTTCTTGGGAGATCAACTGAGAATTTGTGAAGTACTTCACGCGTATTACCACTTAAGTGCCAAAGAGGGTTCCATTTCCATCCATGACAATAAAACCAACTTGTCGTCAGATTCTAAGAGTTCATTGAGAGCTTCAGTATGGAACTTGTTGTCACAAAGATAGAGAGATGCATTAATGGGCCTGAAGGGTTCAAAGTCAATTGTAACCTTCTTCTCCTTACCATCATCAGTAACTATAGTTCCAGTATAGAGTACAAGTCCATTTGGTGGGACTCTATTATAGAGCTTTAACCTTTGCTGCGCAGATGTGATGGCACCTAACACTGACTGACGATTCACCCTACTTTTGATGTTAGACGCAGTTCCAAATTCATCCCCAAGCATCTTGGTAACACGAGTTATTTGATCACGTGGAGGCATGATCAGAGAGATCATGCTGGTTCCATTACCTCGCGCTGCTTCCAACGCTCTTATAAGCTTCTTAATCTTCCAAATCTCAATATTCTTATCAGTCTCATGTCCATCCGACATCGCGAATTGCCTAAATCATTACAAATGAACACATAGATTTCCTTAAATTAGCATCCCATAAAAGAGTTAGCTATAGAATTTCATGAACATGAAATTCTACATTACAACTGGTCTGAACACCACATCTTGCACTCCTAGAATACAAAAACGAAATTTAACACAAATGACACTTTAACAAACCCAATACAAAAAAGAAAAGGAAAAAAGTTGCTAAAACAGCTAGTGACAACCAGATGGGGAGCGCACCATTAACAGACATGTCAAATAGTTGCCCGCTATATACTTCTTAATGGCTGTATTCAAATGATAAAGAGAGCAAGAAATCACTTCCAAAAATGAAAACAGCTCATACATCGATTAAAAATCCCACAAACAAGAACGCGTAAGGCTTACTTTCAAGGCAAGCAGAATCTCAAGTAAATGAAGAAGGAATCTATGATAACCAGATGCTATGTTTCAAAGACGAATAGGAAAGCCAGTTTTTATTATGAGGCTACAGGTGAATAATAGTGCTACACATAAATGAGAACAAATAACACTAAGAACACGTAATTTTTCTGACATTTTAAAATGGCATAGTCTAGAGTGACTTAAGATTTACCCTGGCTATCAAAATGAATCACTAAGAAAATTAGAACACTTCAAACCCTCAATGAACTTCAATCCATTAAACCAAACTGGTTTAACATTTAACACCTAAAGAAATCGACAACCATCTCTAAAATAACTGTATGAAGTAGATATGCAAGCAAATCATATGAATGATTCAGGCCCCTAAAGGTTGGTTAAAGCGAGCACCTTTCCGTTATCAAACATAATCTCACACACATACCTTGTACGCACACAAATACAATTAAGGATGGCACATTCCACTATACTGCAAATTAATACAATTTAAATGCATCTCATGCCCTGATATTCGTCCGTATAAAATCATTAGCAATCATATTATTAATTCCATTTCGCAAATAATCAACAACAACAACAACATTACCCTATTGACTTAGAGACCCCCGTCTATGGCTGTGTATGAAGTATGTTAGAAACATATGGAGATTGTTTTCGAATGAACTATAATGAAAATTGTGTGTCGATCAACTGCTACTTCACAAATTATTTTGCTTTATTCCATCATATTTCAAAGTCAAAGAATAGTATGCCTTTTAACTCCATTGGAAATGGAAAGTTCAATTTCGCCAATCCAATAGGGGTAAATCATATGTAACCCAACAAAACTTAAAGAAGAGGATGAAAAGAAACAGTGGAATCATTATTAAAGACCAAAAAGAATCAAAACACAAAAAACAGATCATCAGACAATTATTACGCACAATAGAATGATCATAGAGATCGGAACAAGATGAAATATCAAACATACAAAGGGCGAAACTGAGAAACTAGATTCGTAGATCTACAATTTGTCCAAGGCGACGAAATGATGAAAAATCGGGGTAGCATATTACCTTGTGGGAAGAAAGAAAGAGAACTGGATAGACGCGGCCGAATGAATTGAGAAGAAACCGACAGATTGGAGGGTTAAATAGGTGGAGGAGGAATTAGGGCTACTTTTTCTTTTTCTTTTTTTGACACGTTGAAGCAAAGCGTAATCCACTTTATGGAAATCTCTTTTTTCTTTTCCTTTCTTTTTAGGTTCCAAGAAATTTCTTTTTTTTTTTTTCTAAACCAACTTTATGGAAAATTCTTCGATCCATCGGATAAGGTGAACACGGTTACGTCTATAACGTGTTTGATTTAAAAAAAGATACATAAATACATGAATAATTAAATACATATAAAAAGATACATGAACCTGTTAAATGAATGAAAGAATACATAAACGGGTAAAATATCTCTAACAACAACATTACTCTATTTCCTTAGAAACTTCCGTCTATAACAAAGTATAGGAGTTTCAGATGTAAACAATCATACACATGTGTTTGAAACACACATAGGTTGTCTTCAATGATCCATAATGAAAATTGCGTCAAGCTGTGTCGATTAATTACTACTTCACACTATAAAAACGCAGTCAATTTATTGAGTCATTTTGTTTTATTTCATCATATTCCAAAGTCAAAAAAACTATGTCATTCAATCTAATAAAAATATAAAAATATTCAATTAACACATAAGTCTGAAATTCTAAAAAAAAAATATATCATTGTAAGAATAATTTTCTGTTCATTTAAACATTGGATTGCATTAAACTTTAGCAATTTTTCTAACAAGTAAGATTCCTTATCGACATATCCGTGGATCTTCAACTTATTGTCTAATGCATTTTTATTTTTATTGTGAATTATGTCATATATATGTCTATAGGCACTTGACTTGTAAATACAACAGAAACTTATTAGATGAATTGAACTCTTAGTTGACCAGAAATTGGTCATAGCATAAGTTCATTAAACGGGTGAATTAGAGACACACCGGCTTAGCCGGCTCAGATGTTTTAAAGAGACTGATTTTTTTTATTCAAGCTTATTAATGATTTTGTCAGTGTTTAATATTAAAAATACTTAATTTCTTATTATAAACGATTTAAAAACTGTCTTGACAAGAATTGGGCTTAAGAAATCAATAATAAATCGGTCAACAAGGAGGTTCCCGGTACACTATCATCTTGTGTTTGTGTAAGCTCTGGAGAGAGACCGGATCGCTTCGCGATCTGATGTATGCAGTCTTACGTTACACTTCATGCGATAGACTGTTTTCGCACTCCAATCGATAAGCTCAATATCACAAAATAGAAATCTTATGAGTTATTCTAAGACACGTTTCCATTAATAAATCAGTGAATATTGCTATTCGATTTGAAAAAGAAGCATAAACCTTCTGCCTCTCTGTTTTCTGCTTTCAGTCTCCTTTGCGGTCTTCTTTTCTCACAGGTATCACCATTGAAGCTCTGCTTGTATTCTCTCAACTCCTTTTTTTCCCTCTCTCTCCGTAGGATTTCTCCTGAGCATATGACAATTTTTTTCTTTTGTTTCTCAATAGGACACTTTTGTAAGCATAATTATTTTTCTAAATCTCCATCACAATCTTAACATTAAATTGTTTATAGGGAATAGATGAATCTTTTCCCGGGAAAAGAACCGACCTTTGTTTGTAGGCATAAAAAGTTTCTCCCTTTATTAAGGAGATGGGTTTTTTTTTTTTGGAGGAACAGGGAGTTGACGGGGGTGTTGGTGTTTTGGTCTGATTTTCATGGCATATAAGCACCGTATCGTCATGGGTTTTCAATGTTCAGATAGGAACAAGAGTGTCTCCTCAAGGGCTTCAGAATTTTACCACCAAACAAGTGTCAGACAAAAACATTGGTAGATTGCAAAAAGCAAAATTTTTCTGAATCTTTGGTTTGCAGCAGATTATTTATTCACACTAGAATAGGAAATGTGCTATGACAATATGATGATGAGAAGCTAGTTGATCCCACCTTTTTCATTGTTACGTCTTATTGGACTTGTTAACACTAGAATACCGGAAATACCTGGTCGGAAGCAGTGCCGGAACGTTGGACAAAGACTAGTGCAGCTAAGTTAATCCAAACCACAAATGAGCAAGGTCAGTTCTTCAAGATTCTACTAGGCAAACCCCAAGTCCAAGGAAATGCACTGACAGATTATACTTTGCTTTTTAGGTTATCGGAAGCTTTTCAGTGTTCATATTTATGTTCTCTTTGTTTTTCCCTTTTTCCAAATTGAAGCTGCCATAATAGGCTAGGTGTATGCCCTCGTTTCCACCGTCGCAACTCCCCAGACCCCTTCCCGGTCCATCGAGAAATTTTATTTTATTGTGTCAGGTTGTTCAATAAAATAATAATAAATAAGTTTTATTTACCTGCAAAAGGGTAATTGGTCAAAACAAGATGCCTATAAATTTTCTATACATTTAATTGGTCAATGACCAATTAATCATACTTGGTCATTGAGCATTATAAAATTTGTGCGGTCTCACCTAGCTGACTACGCTAAACAAGTTAATAAAACGTTGGCATCATAACAAATGTTAGAATGATATAAATCATATAATGTGTCGGAGTAAAATTGTACATCATAATTCGCATTGATTAAATTAACAACGTAACTAATTTTAATATTTAGATTAGTTATAAAAATTTATATAAATTAGCACCAATAATTGATACTTGAGATAAGTATTTATAGCGACAAAAAGAAATGTAAGCATAATTATTTTATTTCTAAATAGTCTACCATTTTCTTTTCCACTTTCTATCTTTCATATCTTAGTTATTCTTTGGAAAACTTTATCTACATGCAGTTTAATAATTATTTTTCATCTATTTATTTTCCTGTCATTTACATCATGCTTATTCTTTGGAAAACTTCACCCACGCCCAACTTGATATTTATTTTTTATTTATTTACACCTACATACAAAATATATAGTATATAGATATACATCAATACTTCAAATACAAATTGAGAGATGCTATAATGATAGAACCACAGTTTATAGTACATCACAGTCAAATTCACGCTTATCTCAAAAGTGGAGCCATACAAGGATCGAATATTTTTGGATGCAAAAAAGTCATATTACTCACGGCCTATCGTTCCATGAGCAAGTGCTACCGCCCCGTGTTGGTCCACTTCGTCTACAAAGTAAAATCCATCACGCTCAGAACCACACCCAACTATCTTCCTCGTCTGAACATCCTGCGGACGACAGAAGATCGGGTGGATTGGTACTGTGCAGTTTGGTTCTTTAGTGAGATAACTAATGGACAACAATTTATGTGACAGTGTAGTAGCATAAAGACAATATTTTAAGGTAAGAGATGGGGTTAGTTTGATGCTTACAGTCCCTTTTGGATAATCTTTTTCTTGGTGGAGAAAGCTAATTAAAGTCATTAATGTCGTAAGACATTGTATCAGTTGCACCACAATCGAATAACCATGAAGAATTTTTTATAGACTCATATGGACTATTATGAGAGTTATGATGGTCGAATTGATTAAACGGAGAAACTGAGGGGTATATTGACCATTCTGGAAATCAGGGGGGCGCTGAATTTTAAAACAGGCACTTCACCTTTTAACTGATCCTCCTTCTGAGAATTAGGGTTGCCGCCTTCTTCTTTCTTCCAGATGCTTCGGCAGCAGGCTGGTGCCTCTCCCTGCGATGCCTCCGAAGCCTATATTTATGCGCTATTGCTGGTAGCATGTGGGTTGCCCGTAGCGGATCCTATCATTGCTTCCTTCTTTCTTCTCTTACGGGTGTGCGGCCACCATTCTGGAAAACCTATGAGATGGAAGCAACCTTCTGCGGTATATCTGCTTCCCCCGCAGTGACTGCATCTAAGGTGAGCCTTGTCATCTTCGCAACGGGAGGATGAACCAGATGGAGCACTCCTCCCCTGTTCTGATCGTTTTTTTCTATTCGTCCACCGGATTCTCCTCGGGTCTACTGAAATCTGTCTGATTTGGATATCAGACCACTGCCAATGCCACTGTTTTCCTTTATTATCTCTCCTTCTCTGTTCATAACTAGTTTTGCGAATAAGCTTCCTCTCCCGAAGGCAGAGGATCTGTTTTTAAAATAACCCTTTTTTCTGCATCATATTCGTTATTTATTGCTTGAAGCAGTTGATATAACCGATTTTGCTGTTGTAGTTGGTTGTACAAATTTATGTCCTTTGGACATTGCATCGGGTCGGGTAGTCTTCGGTCTATCTCCTTCCACCGATGGAGCTGGCTGTAGATGCGTTCTAAGGGTTGAGATTCTTGTTTCAAACTGTTGGCTTTGACCATAAGATCATAAATTTGGAGAGGATCCCTCTCATTGTTGTAGGTTGCTTCTATGCCTTTCTATAAGTCCCACGACGTGGGGTAGTCAATGTACTGGTTTATAATCTCTGACTCTATATTTTCTAATATCCATGTGAGGACAATCAAATCCGATTTTCTCCATTGCTCGTACATATGATCTTTTTTTGGGGAGGAGGGGCTATGATGTGCCGGAACCTCCCTCTCCCATCGATTGCTAGACTGACTTTGCGTGCCCAGACTCCATGATTTCAGTCATTCAATTTTTCGGTCAGGTTGGTTTGAGCATTGGATGAAGTTTCTACTGAGCTTTGCTTGGGTGCCCATTTTGCAGTAACTCCAATACTTGGGACAGATTCAAGGACTCAGTCATTGGGTTGGTTGCCCTCCCCCCTCCCAACATGTGATGTACTGGACTGTGGAGATTGGTCTGCCCTGAGGAGGATTTCAGGTAACGATTTCAGGTAGATGATGAGCTTTCACATTTCATCATTTTTTCAAGGAAGGAATGATAGCTCTGATACCATGTTGAAACAAATCAAAACAATTTGTGTTTTTCCATTGATAATTATGGTGTCGTATGACACTCCTTATATAATACAAATGGGAATACAATTAGGGATTGAGGATAATCATTTCAAAAAGACTCAATTAATTGAGATACCAATCAAAGATAACACAATCACAAACGTTTCCTTTTCTAACATATGCTGACAGTAATAGGCTCACATTAGCAAGCACTTGCCAATAGAATATGAAATAAAGTCTTTATAGGAGGTTGACTAAGTGTGCATCACTTCAGTGATGCTCACAGCTTTGATACGTTCTCCTGCCCCCACACACATCAGGACCTTTCAACTGTAGCTTTTGAAAAAAATGGTTCATGTAGCGTGGCGATTTTTCTTGAAGTTTATTTGGTTGCCGTAATATGCGATTTAATGCAGCAGAATTTGATTTAGAGAGGTGTGTGCCTGTGCAGTGGACTTTGTGATAATAGACCTGCAGTTAGATTTAGTGCTGCTTAACTGCTTTTTTTCACAAAATTACAAAATGGAATACCTCCTTGAGTTCCTCTCAAGGGGCACGAGGAAAAAACGTACAAACAAATACACGAAGGGTGCTGAAAACTAAAGATGGTAGTGTAAGAACACCAAGTTATGCTTTCTTTCTTTAGGCTAGTGGTGCTGAGCTGACATCAATTTGGTAGAGGACCACATGCCCAACCAATACATCCCTAAAGATGTCAGGTAAATTCCTATGTTAAGCAAGACTTTGTTTTGCTTATAAGAATATAAACATAATGATGATAATGATAAATAACTAGACTGCTTGTCCCCCCCCCCTCCCTCTTCCCCCCTTCTCCTCTTTACTAGATGACAATTATAAAACTCAACCTTAAACTGTTCCGCTCCCAGTAAGTTTTTTTGTGAATACTCCAACTCTAATACGGCAATCCATATATATGTTTTCTACTGAGGCATATGAACTAGCAAAAGTGGTTTCACGATTGAGAATGTGGGAGGTGCGTGTGTAGGACAAACCATGGATCAGATCGCCTATCATGAACTGCCTGATACATAAACAACTCTGTATGTCAACATTTTTGGTTTTGTTTTAGTTGCGTACAAAACTTATACCTGCATGTCTTGGGTCATGTTCTAATATTTGATCCAACTTCATTATAGTTTGTAGGCAGAGATTAATGAACATCTTGGAGAGGAAGATTCCTGGTTCCAAAGTGTGATATCATCAGCAAAAGGGAACCTTCACTTGCTCTGCTTTATGAGGTCATTTCTGCTATAAACTCTATATTTATGTTGGAAATCAACGCATCTTGTGTATAATTTTAATTCAGACTTACAGATTAAATTATTTTTCCCTATTTTATTTATTTTCTCGTGTAAACTTGATCGAAGTAAACTTGGGAATACAATCAGAAAGAACTCAACATGCTCTATCATGCTTTGAATTTGACAGCCAATTGAAGACTATAAACCTATTCTGATGTGATGAAAACACGATTTCACCAGTCTGTATTGAAATATACGTCATACGAATTCTCAAAACAAGGACAGGGAGGGGGGAAGGGGAAGGAGGGGGTGTCTAGGGAAAAGCCCCCAAAATTTTATATAAACATGATTGTTATTCCTTTGATGCAGGTACTTGAGATAAAAGTTGAACCCAGGGAAACTCCTCTTTGTAGACAAAGCTCCCATCACACGAATTCTCACAAGTATACACAACGATGGTTGCCCAGTCAAGCGAGTCTACCTCATTCTCCACACCAAAGTAATAAAGCAGTTGTGGCAATACCTTACAACCAAAAAAAATACGTAAGCTTAGTTGAAAAGATGCAGACATATCGCAAAATTGGATCAGGGTCTTGAGCGGGTTAACAAAATTAAGATATGAGACTCTAAGAGTGCAGAAATATTGACAAGGGAATCAGCAGGCACAACAAGAGTTCATGTTGCAAGCACCTGAAATTCACAGGTCCGAGGGCAACCACAGTAGACGCATTTGGGGATATTGAGTCTCAGAGGTCGTCCATAAGACATGGGCCACAGAGGTTTGGCTTTTCCACACCTATAGTACCTGATAGAAAGGGGTAATCATTGATTGTTCTTCATGGCTTAAAGAAACAAACACAACATTTCAGTTCAACCCCTGGACTTGCTATTAATCTCATCCAGTGTGTTTTGTTCCAGTCTGCCAGTCCCTTATCCATCTATATTTATGCTAATGTGATTTTGTGAAGGATAATTGGTTCAGAAGTGCAATAACTTTGTGAAGTATCTGTTGTTAAAATTTTATATCTACCCTATAACACTACAATTTATTCCTTTACTGGAATCAAGGGTAAATTTACAAACTTCAAGATAAAGGGAAGGAATGCGACAAGAGAGATCCAAAGTGACTAATTGATACAGCAAGCACAAAACACATAAACACACGCAAAAAAAACTCAAATTACCTCAAGACTTGCTCAGGGGCCCAGGATATTCTTTCTTGAAAAGCTGCCCAGTGTTTTTTGTTGTCGTCCCCCTATTTGGACACACACACACACACACACACAAAAAAAAAACAATATTGAGTTCGAATATCTTCTATCTGAGCCACACATAAAAAGTAAAATCACTACCACAGGGCATACCTCAAAATTTGACATGAGTGACTCAAGTGAATCATCGACCTGGTCCCGTGCAACCAGGGATGCACCAGATTCGGGAGTAAAATTTTCCATACTATCACATTCTTCCTCGGTCACAATCTCAAATTGCTTCCAGAGATGGCATTTAGGCCCTGTTTACAATAGAAACTGCCATCACTAGTAATGTAGAGCTGACGACTGAAGAAGCTGAAGACATCATTATTCTATCACGAAGTGGAAACACATATCATCTGTAGGAGCTTGACAAAGCCACAGGGTACTTGTGTTTTAACTGTGCAAATCACATTTCCCAATGTACAACATATGCTATTTACATCAGAAAAGCTTAAAGATGTTCAAATATATTACCTTTTTCTACTTCAGCATTTACACCAGGCAAAGTAGACGGTGATTCCATCTGTGCCCCAAGAAGTCTTCGACAGTCGGTTTTGTGACTAGACTGCCAATGTGCAGCCTGTAAAAGGTGATCCATCAGTGCACCAATTTCAGGAAGAAAGATAAGGTTAAAGCAAATATCTATAAATAATCCAAAACCTGGTGCATCTTGGAGCAGTACCGTGCCTTTTTACAACTACCACAAACTTTGCTCCCTCTCCACGTACCACACCAGCAACAGAGTTCAGCTGCATGAAGTCAAACCTCCAAAATTAGAGAAAACATATAGAAAACTAAAGGTCAAAAAAGAGCATATCGAACTGAAAACATTGTGATTCAGCTATTAAGATAATTACAACTTTGATTTGCTGAAGCAAATATTTATAGCTTACCTGCAGTTGTCAACAGCTTATCAGTCCCATCATTCCTTGGGGGATTGCTGGAGTAGAAGGAGTTGGAGCGGGGGCAGTTGGCAGCGAAAAACCCTCACACTAGCATTACAACAAAAAAGAAAGTCAGTAGAAGGATTGATGCTCACTGCAACCAAACCATCTCAACTTAATAAAACAAAAAGGACCTTCTGGAGGACATTTGATAATCCATTTTGCACTGTTCATGTTGATCTCTAAGCAGGCAAGCCATGGATGGGCACATGAAGACATATAACATACGGTGGAATGTTGATTCCTTCTCAGAAAGTGGAGCATAAACCTAGATGAATTAAGCACATGTAGATTGATTTAAGCATGGTAGCCACCCAAGACTATAAAAATATGCAAGTTATATAAGACTATAGAAAGCAAGGGATCACATAAGCAAAGACAATAATAGGCAACTGGCACTCTGAAAAAAAAGGGGGAAAGCCACATAATTTATGTAATTTAAGCTCAAGCAGCTGGACACGACAGTCAAGCGGAGTTTAAATGCTCAATGACTAGCCTTGCAGGTCAATGAGCTGAAAAGATAGCATATATACCTTGTAATCTTTCAAATAGGCATATAATAAAAGGTTGGAAGTCTCTCTGACTTTGAAGTAGACATCAAAACTGATATCAAGCTAGCTTTCAGACTAAACTAGTACATTCATGCCAAGTTTGAGTTTGGGAAAAAAAGAGTTTCTACATTCCCATCAATCCGAATCCTCAGCAAGCATTTTCATTTTTGGCTGAATGAGTTTTGATTACTTAAAGAACTAGAGCACAAAGAACTTGTGCACTATCAACTTCCAGGTAAATTGGAGAGGTATGGATATTTGACGGACAGAGTACGAAGTAGCAACCCAAATGAATCCTTGTCGCAAGAGCATTACCAGAAATCAGACTATCACTTATACCTGAAGCAAAAATTGCAGTGGTTGATCACATAAACCGCAAAGATAAGATGTTCCACTGGGCAAGTTATTTGGCTCCAACCACGCCTAATTACCAACAAAATGCTTAAAACATCATGATTGATGAAAGCTAATGATAATTAAGGGAACACGCCTCAAGGAAAACACCCCCCTTCCCCTTCTTTTTTTTTCTTTTTTCCCTTTAAATGTAACAAGTTCAACTTACAGGAGTACCGCCGGCTATGCTGGGAAACATGTGTGGTAGTAATGACCAAGAATGCTTGGGACTCCCCACAAATCCCAGTGTAACAGGCTGATTATCGTCGTCGTCATCGTCAGAAAAATCCTCAATTAAGGCCTTACCCATATCATGCTCATTAAGGGAAGTGATATTCAATTCTTCCAACTTGTTTTCTATATCTTCATTCATCTTGCTGCACATTTCTGAAGATCAAGATCATAAATATAAGAAATCCTCAAGGTTAGAACAACTAGAATACTAGACGCCGCTAAGATAATCACAGAAATTCGTCTGCAAAATGACGCCTATGCTTGCCTTATTGGACCGCGAAACAGAGATTTGTTTTCCAAGTGTATCTTATGCATATGGAAACGGCGTCTAACAATCTTCGAGTCTTCTCAATGTGCAAGCCATAAATTTGATGTGTAGTAGTATTCCGAGCAACAAGACATTCAAGTTTAAAACTTCAAAATCAGAGGGGGAAAAGCTTTTGCAGGTGTAGATTTCCTGAGATATCTCTAAATGTGATGCAATACAACTGCAAGCGATGGATTGAGGAGGAAGGAGAGTAGAAGATAGAAATAATTCCACATATTAGGCTAGGGTTTATGTTTTTTTTTAAGAACGGCTAGGTTTATGTTCGTGAAAGTGACATGGTGTAGTAAGAAGGGGAAATGGGTTAATATTTATTGAACGAATCAAACCGTGTTTAGAAATCGAGCCTTTGCGAGCTTTCCAAGTCGAATGATATGGTACTTTGAATTTGTTCAAAAAAGTTATCGAGCTTAATTAGGATTAAATTCATGTTCAGATTTACTGTTGTCGAACATGAACCGATTTTTAAAAGATCCAAATCTAAATAAGTTGTTGGTACTCGGTTCATATATAGAGCTAGTTTGAAATTTCGAATATAATGAGATAAAGAGTCACCTTATAATATCTCATTTCGATGTCAAAGGAAAAAAAAAGAGTTACTTTAAAAATTAGAGAAATTATAAAATAATCTCTTAACGAATAAAATATATGAAGGACATGATACTCCCCTATTCTCTTGCTTGAGAAATAAATCAGTTTTTATATGGTTTCTATGTGTCATCTTTTTTCTGTATGCTTTGTATAAAATACACGCGCACTAATGCCTTTTGCTTTGGATAACTTGGGTATATTTGGTATATAATTTGTGTATTTAAGGTTCATTAATGAGAATGTAAGCAGAGAACCCCCTGCACCATTTGAGCATGTTTGCCAACATAACATCCTGTTTACTCCCTTATGTCAACACCACCCCACCCCCACCCTACGTGTATATGCATATATATGGCCGTGGACATATATATATATGTATATATGTATATGGCTGAGATGGTTGGTATTTTGGGACTTTTTGTTTATTTGGCTTATTTGGTTTGGAATATTTGATTTACTGGACTTTTTTTTTGGTAATTTTAGAAAAGTTTTGGACTTAGAAAATAATTTTTGGATTGCATTCATATTTCGAAATTCACCCCTACAATGTGAAACATATTGTAAGTTGGATTGGTTGCAAGCAAACGGAGCGTCCGGACGTAATCACCTAGTTTGGGACATGGTGCACAGACATATTGGCTGCCATTAGTATGCCACAGACGTAAAGACCTAGCCTGGGACAGGGTGTATGTGTCATATTGATTATTGAAGGACAAATTTGTAAGTCTTGCGGTATAAGTCACATGTCAGGAAACTGTTATAACCATTGCATTTGATTTTGGACTTTGGACCTGTTACACCGGATTTTGGTTATTTGGACATTGGACCGGCTAAGCCCGATTTGGAACTTTGATTTTGAAACTTTGGCATTGCATTATTCTGAAAAACTGCATCACGTTTTAGCTTAGACTAACCTTTGATTGGATTATGTTGTGTGTCTTTGTTAGGCCTATTTGTTGTCTTTGATTTTGGTTGTTAGGAGTAGAATGGTAAATTTATTTGCGGATGAGAAGCATGCTATTTTTCGTATTGTTATTTGTTTTTATTACACTTGATTCTCCGTGTATAATCTCATGATAGATATAGTGAAGTTACTTGCTGGGCGAAGTGTCGTTCATACTACACTTTCTCATTTTTTTCATATGAGCGGGACTATGAGTAAGTCTACGACGATGATGACTTGAAGTGAGAGAGTTGATTTGCCCATGGCCATTGAGGATTGTGATGATGAGTTAAGAGAACTTATGGGTTTTCATTTTTAGACGTTTGTGGAGACTTAGTTATTTATTTCTTTTTATTTCCGTCACTGTATTAGTTTGACCTAGACTTTTGCACATTAATTATTATATATGATGATTTCGAGGTTTTACTTTGACTTCCGCTGAAATCGATTTACGTCAAATTGCTGACGTGTATTTGTATCGGTTTCGACGCCTTGTACTTTACTTAGCGAAATACAACAGGTGAGTCGTTTCGAATACTATGGTTCGAGACGGATCGTTACAGAGATGGTAGTTGTGGTTGAAAGAGTTCATTAAAATTTGGTGGAGAAATTTGGATACATCAACTAAGAGAAGGTGACGGCATATCTTTGGAGAAATGGTTGTTGGTATATGGTACCGGCGTAATCAAATAGTTCACTATAAATTATTTCTACTGCTTTGGATTTATTGGTTTATGATGAAGCCGGATCTTCACCAAGGGTCTAGACGACCTCAAATTAGCTCCGTCAGTTAACTTGAAGAGTTGTTAACTGGGCTGAAAATTATAGCTAGAATAGCCTGTAATATATCCTGCACAAGAAAGCACAGGTCAGAGGTCCCGGGGGGTTGGCTCCGGAAAAAACCCTCCGACGCTCAAGTCAGTTTGTGCCATATCTCACCGAGATTATAATTTAAATGATGAGTTTAGATTTTCTCACAGTATGGGCCAAAGAGCAAAGTGTATGAACTTGCTTTAGGGTGTGAATATTTGAATTCCCGCCCCCTTTTGCTTTAGGGTGTGAATATTTGAATATTAGGGTGCTCCACTTTTGCTTGTGTTCGACAATAAGATTTAGGTTGATTGAAAAGAATTTCTTGCCCTTGTCTTCATTCGAACAAACATGCTTCAAGGTAGAAGACACTTCAGGTTGAAAATCGGGCTTGAGCAGTGAAGCCCAAGCCGCTTTCGCTCTGACGATGCATGCATGCTAGAATCTGAGCTCGAATAAGGAAGCTTGAGCATTTTTGTGTGGTTTCGCAGTGGATTTTTATCTCATACCGTTTGTTTCAGCAACCGGAACGGCCTTGATTGCCGGAAAAGATGAGGATAGCTTTTTTGCAAGAGGAATTTGGGAAAAAAGAAGGTGAAATTCGGCTTAAAAAGAGGGGAGTTTAGAATGAAGATGGAGGAGAGAAAGATGAAACGGTGTTTGAAGGTGGAGAGATAATAAAAATATGTACATTATCAGTCAAAATTACAACATTGTAGGCGGAGTGAGATGAGAGAAGAACTACAAGTAACTTAGTTTAATACGAAGATTCGTTCACTCGATCAATCAAAATACTTTAGGAGCCAACTAACATATTCAGACAACTCTCATAGACAAGAGTGGCACAAAGCAGTATACCTTTCTGCAAGTGATAAACAACAGAATAGTGCAGAAAAATGTCCCTCTCCTTCAGGAAATCAAAGAGCGTTGTCAAATTTACATCGAGGTACGGCCTGTTTATCTAGTGGAGCAAAAACCAACAAAATTAACACAAAAGATGAAATAGCATCCCCAAAACAAGATGTTGCACAATTCATTATAACCTCACAACCAAGGCCATTTGTGATCATTGTACTTGTTGGTATAAGCTCAAATAACATCGCATTTTGATCTAGGCACCCCCAAAGTCTGTTTCTACCATATTCACTAGCCATATAATCACTTGTATTTCTTTGCCAAATTCATGCAGGACAAGTATTCTCGTAAATAAATTCTCAGCCTTCAAGTAGTTACTTCTTCAAACATACATATAACAATCCCAAAACCAATTAGAGCCCCGTGAAATGACTCACTTGAAATCCATGTCATGCATCGGTTACACATTAAAATCAAATGAAGTAAATGATAATATCAATTGACAAAAGCACCGGAGTCTCAGACAGCCAGAATACATAATTATATGCAGCACATTCATTTCCTTGTCCATGATAGGAATTAAAGGAGAAAGGCAAGAAGGAGAAAACGCAACCGCCAACACACATTTGAGTGCAATTTCGTATTCTACAGTAGTCAAAATAGAATAGCACGTTGCTACAGCAGTGCTTGGAATGTTCAATCTTCTGCAACACATTAATAGAAACCCTGTTACATGGCGGTATAAAATTTTCAACTCAAACACAGCATTTATAGAAACAAAAGGTTCAAATTTTATCCACTTCTCGTCATTCCACGGTTACTCTTCTGCATTTCAAGTAAATTAAACCAGTAAAAACGGTGAAATCAAACAACATGCTTGTATTTTTGTCGATTGGCATCCTTAGACCGTTAATATAATCGGCAAATTTCAGTGTTTGAAGGGAACCTTCTCTCTGTCATAAGAGATAAACCTATTTTATAGGAGTTGGTTACCCAAAAGGAAAAGGAGTAATCACCTATAAATAGGGGATAGGTTTTTCGTCCTTACTAGTGAGGTTTTCCTATCGGTTTTATTTCGGTTAATGGAGAAGTGAGTTCCATAAAATTTTCTGCGTGCGTTGTTCTTGGTATTCTTGCTTCAAGTGGTATCAGAGCCTACACGGCCTTGGGAGTGCCTGTTGTCGCTGAAGATCCGGAATTATGGAGGAAGCTTCGACGTCCTCTGGAAGGAATGCTGCAGACGAAAAGGCCGTAAACCTTATGTTTCAATGTCTTGTGCTAACCTCAACAAATTATTCGATTTGGTCACTGAGGATCAAAGCGATATTTAAGGCACACGGGATATGGGAGGCAATTGATCCAGGCACCAGTGTGGACCAGAAGAAAAACAATTCTGCCACAGTTGTATCAATCCTTACCAGAAGACCTTATCTTGCAAGTTGCAAGCTGTGAAAGTGCAAAGGACATTTGGGATTCAATTAAATCCCGATATCTTGGTGCCGAAAGGGTTATGGAGGCACGCTTGCAATCACTGAAGACGGAGTTTGACATTATAAGGATGAAAGAAGGGTCAACAATAGATGAGTACGTGGGAAAGCTTTCAGCGATTGCAACGAACTCAGCCACGCTGGGTTCACCGATTGAGGAAGCGGCACTAGTGAAAAAACTGCTCACTAGCGTGCCAGATAATTTCCTAAATATGGTGGCTACAATTGAACAGTTGGTTGATCTTAAAACAGTGAAGTTTCAAGAGGTAGTTAGAAGATTAAAGGCCTATGAAGAGCGAACCAACACCAGAAAGGCTGAGGCGAGTAACAATCAACTGCTTCTGTCCTATGAAGAATGGGAAGCGAAGAAAAAGAAGGAGAAAGGAGCTGGCCGAGGCCGAGGGAATGGCCCGGACAACAGAGGCAGAGGTAGAGGTCGTGGCAGATCAAATGGCAGGGGAAGAGCAACGTCACAAGGACAGCAGACCCAGAGATGGCATCACAACAATGGCAAGAAAGATCAAACAAACCTTCAATGTTTCAAGTGTGATGCATTTGGGCACTTCTCATCCGACTGTCCAACAAGGAAATTAGAAGAAAAGGCAAATCTGACACAAGCCACTGCTGATCAACACGCCTTGCTAATGGCCGTTGCAGATCTGAAACAGTAAGGATCAAACTGGACAACGGACCATGAGATGCTTTCGGCCATGGATAAGCTGAACAACGAAGGAAACACGATTTGGTATCTAGATACCGGAGCAACAAGTCATATGACTGGTAATAAACAACTGTTCACCACGCTTAACACAAATGTAAAAGGAACAGTGAGGCTGGGGGACAACTCATGCGTGCAGATAGAAGGAAAAGGTTCAATACTGATTGAAACTAAGAATGGGGAGCATAGGTTGCTCACAGATATCTTATACATACCATATCTAAAGAGCAACGTCCTGAGTATTGGACAAGCCGAAGAAGGAGGCTGCAAGATTGAGATCAAGCACGGAGTACTGTCCATGTTTGAACCTGACGGGACGCTACTAATGAGAGTCCAGAGATCCTTAAACAGACTATACAAAATAAACCTCAAGAGCGCAGCCCCAGTTTGTCTATTGACTAGGCTTGATAACCCGGCTTGGCTCTGGCACGCCCACCTTGGCCATGTAAATTTTGATACAATAAAACGCTTGGGGTCAGGACAATTGGTGGAAGGTGTACCACAAATCAATCATCCTAAGCAGCTATGTGAAGCGTGTTTGGCAGGAAAACATTCAAGGTATTGTTTCCCGTGCCAAACCACCTTCAGCGCATCAAACCCGTTGGAACAAGTCTACGCAGACTTGTGTGGACCAATATCCCCCACTTCACCATCAGGAAACAAATATATCATTCTCTTTGTGGATGACTACAGCAGGTATATATGGTCATATATGCTGAAGGCAAAGGATGAAGCCTTCGAACAGTTTAAGAAGTTCAAGGCCACGGTTGAAAATCAGTATGGAAGGAAAATAAAAGTCCTGAGGTCAGACTGTGGTGGAGAATTCACATCCAAAGAATTCATGAATTTCTGCGAGCTAGCTGGTATCTCAAGGCAACTAACCGTACCTTATACGCCCCAACAGAACGGCATAGTTGAAAGGAGAAACAGGACCGTGATGAGTACAGCAAGAAGCATTCTAAATGCTATGAATATGCCTCAATACTTCTGGGCAGAAGCAGTACGTCATGCTGTTTATGTATTAAATAGATTGCGTACAAAGTTTCTAAAGGACAAGACACCATATGAGGCCTTGAAGGGAAACAAGCCAAACTTGGGACACATACGCGTGTTTGGGTGTGTTGAACATGTGAAAACACCTTCTAACCTAACAAGGAAGCTTGATGACAGAAGTATACCTATGGTACATTTAGGCTTTGAGCCTGGAACAAAGGGATACCGAATGTATGACATGGCGGGAAAGAAGGTTGTGATAAGTAGAAACGTTATATTTGAGGAGTCAAAGAAATGGGATTGGCATGGAGGCCGAAAGGACCATGAACTCACAGACATTACTGAAAAGGACTTTGTCATACACCCGGATATGACACCAACCGAGCAACAAGGACCATCCGAGGTCCCATCTGAAGAGTCCAGTCCAAACCCATCTCAAAACGTGAACCCCCAGCATGAATCAAATGAGAGTGAGGGATCTCATCAACCAATGTTTGAAAGCCCACAACCAGGAATTACAGGACGGGGACCAATGTTGCCTAGACTTCCAACCGACATAGTAAACCCGGCAAACCCATCCTTGGCCATAGAAGATACGTACAATAACACACCACCCCAGGGGTGGAAAAACTTGTCTGAAATATACGATCTACTACTCAGTGAAGGCGAACCAACTACATATGAAGATGCTACAGGACACAAGGAATGGGAGCTTGCAATGGAAAGTGAAATGTCATCCATAGAAAGAAATAAGACGTGGTAATTGACATCTCTGCCAACAGGTTATCGACCCATTGGATTAAAATGGGTCTACAAAGTCAAAAAGGATGCAAAAGGGACTGTGATTCGTCATAAAACACGTCTAGTAGCAAAAGGCTACATTCAACGACATGGAGTTGATTATGACGAGATATTTGCACCAGTAGCCAGACTTGAGACAGTTAGACTCATTCTAGCACTGGCAGCACAAAGAGGATGGAGTGTTCATCACCTTGATGTCAAAACGGCATTCTTGCATGGGGAACTTAAAGAAGACGTGTTTGTAACACAGCCTGAAGGGTTCGTTAAGAAAGGGAAAGAGCACCTTGTATATAAACTGACCAAAGCCCTCTACGGCTTAAAGCAAGCACCGCGTGCTTGGAATACAAAAATGGACGGAGCCTTAAAGGAATGTGGATTTCAGAGGTGCAAACTTGAGCCAGCAGTATACACAAAACGAATGAAACAAGGGTCACTCTTAGTTGGAATCTACGTGGACGACTTGATCGTGACAGGAAATAACACCGAAGACATCCATCATTTTAAGAGACAGATGGAAGGAAAATTCGAAATGAGTGACTTAGGATTGTTATCCTACTATCTTGGACTGGAAGTTCTGCAGGGACAAGACGTGATAAAACTAAAAGTGTCAAGTTATGCAAGGAAGATTCTACAGCAGGCGGGTATGTGGGACTGTAATCCCGCAAAATTTCCCATGGAACCGGGACTAAAGCTGGTCAAGGACGACGCTAGTAACTGTGTAAACGCAACTGAGTACCGAAGAACAATTGGCTGCCTACGTTACTTAACCCATACACGGCCTGACCTTGCATATTCAGTTGGATACGCAAGTAGATATATGCAAGCACCTAGGTCCACTCACTTGCAAGCTGTGAAACAAATTCTAAGGTATGTGAAAGGAACTGTGGACCTTGGTATTCAATACCGCAGGAAAGGGAATGATCTGCTACTGGAATTCAGTGACAGCAGTTTTTCTGTAGATCTTGACGACGGTAAAGGGACAACCGGATTAATCTTCTATTTTAACAACGGACACATTGCTTGGAACTCACAAAAGCAACAGACAGTTGCTTTATCATCCTGTGAGGCGGAGTTCATGGCTGCAACTTCAGCAGCGTGTCAAGCGATTTGGCTAAGAGGTTTATTGGCAGAAATCACGGGAAGACAAGAAGAACAGGTGGTAATCTATGTAGACAATAAGTCTGCGATTGCATTGATGAAAAACCCAGTTTTCCATGGAAGAAGCAAGCATATAAATACAAGGTACCACTACATTCGAGAATGTGTTGAAAAGGAGCAGATCAAGGTGGAACACGTAAGTGCGGACCAACAACGAGCTGATATCCTCACTAAAGCTTTGCCAAGGCTGAAGTTTGTTGAAATGAGAGAGCTACTTGGAGTTAAAGAAATCTCAAAGGCAGAAGGATGATGGAAGGCTCAAGATCAAGATTGGGGGGGGTGATTGTTGGACCAATCGTGAAAGGAGGCCGGATTAGTTAGTAGTTATCTAGAAAACATGGTTTTGTTAGATAAGTATTATGTCTTTTAGTTTTGATAAAATAGTCTTATAGATATCTCTAAAGGATAAGAGATAAACCTATTTTATAGGAGTTGGTTACCCAAAAGGAAAAGGAGTAATCACCTATAAATAGGGGATAGGTTTTTCGTCCTTACTAGTGAGGTTTTCCTATCGGTTTTATTTCGGTTAATGGAGAAGTGAGTTCCATAAAATTTTCTGCGTGCGTTGTTCTTGGTATTCTTGCTTTATGTTAGGCTTAATTTCAAGCAAGCAGAAATCTCAAGTAAATGCAAAAGGAGTCTATGATAAACCAGATGCTATGTTTCAAAGACAATATAAGGAAAGCCAGTTTTTACTATGAGGCTACAGGTGAATAAATAGTGCTACACATAAATGAGAACAAATAACACTAAGAACACGTAATTTTTCTGACATTTTAAAATGGCATAGTCTAGAGTGACTTAAGATTTGCCCTGACTATCAAAATGAATCACTAAGAAAAATTAGAACACTTCAACCCTCAATGAACTTCAATCCATTAAACCAAACTGGTTTAACATTTAACACCTAAAGAAATCGACAACCATCTCTAAAATAACTGTATGGAGTAGATATGCAAGCAAATCATATGAATAATTCAGGCCCCTAAAGGTTGGTTAAAGCGAGCACCTTTCTGTTATCAAACATAATCTCACACACATACCTTGTACGAACACAAATACAATTAAGGATGGCACATTCCACTATACTGCAAATTAATATAATTTCGAATGACCTATAAAGAAAATTGAGTGTCGATCAACTGCTACTTCACAATATAAGAAATAACAGCCAATTTAGTGAGTTATTTTGATTTATTCCATCATACTCTAAAGTCAAAGAATAGTGTGACTTTTAACTCCATTTGTTCAATTTCGCCAATCCAATAGAGTAAATCATATGTAACCCAACAAAACTTAAAGAAGAGGATGAAAAAAAAACAGTGGAATCATTATTAAAGACCAAAAAGAATCAAACACAAAAAAAACAGATCATCAGACAATTATTACGCACAATAGAATGATCATAGAGATCGGAACAAGATGAAATATCAAACATACAAAGGGCGAAACTGAGAAACTAGATTCGTAGATCTACAATTTGTCCAAGGCGACGAAAAAGATGAAAAATTGGGGTAGCATATTACCTTGTGGGAAGAAAGAAAGAGAACTGGATAGACGCGGCCGAATGAATTGAGAAGAAACCGACAGATTGGAGGGTTAAATAGGCGGAGGAGGATTTAGGGCTACTTTTTCTTTTTCTTTTTTTGACACGTTGAAGCAAAGCGTAATCCACTTTATGGAAATCTCTTTTTTCTTTTCCTTTCTTTTTAGGTTCCAAGAAATTTCTTTTTTTTTTTTTTCTGAACCAACTTTATGGAAAATTCTTCGATCCATCGGATAAGGTGAACACGGTTACGTCTATAACGTGTTTGATTTAAAAAAAGATACATAAATACATGAATAATTAAATACATATAAAAAGATACATGAACCTTTTAAATGAATGAAAGAATACATAAACGGGTAAAATATCTCTAACAACAACATTACTCTATTTCTTTAGAAACTTCCGTCTATGACGGGTATAGGAGGTTCAGATATAAACAACCATACACATGTGTTTGAAACACACATAAGTTGTCTTCAATGATCCATAATGAAAATTGCGTCAAGTTGTGTCGATTAATTACTACTTCACACTATAAAAAACGCAGTCAATTTATTGAGTCATTTTGCTTTATTTCATCATATTCTAAAGTCAAAAAAACTATGTCATTGAATCTAATAAAAATATAAAAATATTCAATTAACACATAAGTCTGAAATTCTAAAAAAAAAAATACAACAGAAACTTATTGGATGAATTGAACTCTTAGTTGACCAGAAATTGGTCATAGCATAAGTTCATTAAACGGGTGAATTAGAGACACACCGGCTTAGCCGGCTCAGATGTTTTAAAGAGACTGATTTTTTTTTATTCAAGCTTATTAATGATTTTGTCAGTGTTTTAATATTAAAAATACTTAATTTCTTATTATAACGATTTAAAAAACTGACTTGACAAGAACTGGGCTTAAGAAATCAATGATAAATCGGTCAACAAGGATGTTCCCGGTACACTATCATCTTGTGTTTGTGTAAGATGTGGAGAGAGACCGGATCGCTTCGCGATCTGATGTATGCAGTCTTACGTTACACTTCATGCGATAGACTGTTTTCGCAACTCCAATCGATAAGCTCAATATCACAAGATAGAAATCTTATCAGTTATTCTAAGACACGTTTACAGTAATAAATCAGTGAATATTGCTATTCGGATTTGAAAAAGAAGCAATAAACCTTCTGCCTCTCTGTTTTCTGCTTTCAGTCTCCTTTGCGGTCTTCTTTTCTCACAGGTATCACCATTGAAGCTCTGCTTGTATTCTCTCAACTCCTTTTTTTCCCTCTCTCTCCGTAGGATTTCTCCTGAGCATATGACAATTTTTTTTCTTTTGTTTCTCAATTGGACACTTTTGTAAGCATAATTATTTTTCTAAATCTCCATCACAATCTTAACATTAAATTGTTTATAGGGAATAGATGAATCTTTTCCCGGGAAAAGAACCGACCTTTGTTTTGTAGGCATAAAAAGTTTCTCCCTTTATAAAGGAGATGGGTTTTTTTTTTTTTTGGAGGAACAGGGAGTTGACGGGGGTGTTGGTGTTTTTGGTCTGATTTTCATGGCATATAAGCACCGTATCGTCATGGGTTTTCAATGTTCAGATAGGAACAAGAGTGTCTCCTCAAGGGCTTCAGAATTTTACCACCAAACAAGTGTCAGACAAAAACATTAGTAGATTGCAAAAAGCAAAATTTTTCTGAATCTTTGGTTTGCAGCAGATTATTATTCACACTAGAATAGGAAATGTGCTATGACAATATGATGATGAGAAGCTAGTTGATCCCACCTTTTTCTTTGTTACGTCTTATTGGACTTGTTAACACTAGAATACCGGAAATACCTGGTCGGAAGCAGTGCCGGAACGTTGGACAAAGACTAGTGCAGCTAAATTAATCCAAACCCCAAATGAGCAAGGTGAGTTCTTCAAGATTCTACTAGGCAAACCCCAAGTCCAAGGAAATGCACTGACAGATTATACATTGCTTTTTAGGTTACCGGAAGCTTTTCAGTGTTCATATTTATGTTCTCTTTGTTTTTCCTTTTTTCCAAATTGAAGCTGCCATAATAGGCTAGGTGTATGCCCTCGTTTCCACCGTCGCAACTCCCCAGACCCCTTCCCGGTCCCATCGAGAAATTTTATTTTATTGTGTCAGGTGGTTCAATAAAATAATGATAAATAAGTTTTATTTACCTGCAAAGGGTAATTAGTCAAAACAAGATGCCTATAAATTTTCTATACATTTAATTGGTCAATGACCAATTCATCATACTTGGTCATTGAGCATTATAAAATTTGTGCGGTCCCACCTAGCTGACTACGTTAAACAATTTAATAAAACGTTGGCATCATAACAAAATGTTAGAATGATATAAATCATATAATGTGTCGTAGTAAAATTGTACATCATAATTCGCATTGATTAAATTAACAACGTAACTAATTTTAATATTTAGATTAGTAATAAAAATTTATATAAATTAGCACCAATAATTGATACTTGGGATAAGTATTTATAGCGACAAAAAGAAATGTAAGCATAATTATTTTATTTCTAAATAGTCTACCATTTTCTTTTCCACTTTCTATCTTTCATATCTTAGTTATTCTTTGGAAAACTTTATCTAAGCATAATTATTTTATTTCTAAATAGTCTACCATTTTCTTTTCCACTTTCTATCTTTCATATCTTAGTTATTCTTTGGAAAACTTTATCTACATACAGCTTAATAATTATTTTTCATCTATTTATTTTCCTATCATTTACATCATGCTTATTCTTTGGAAAACTTCACCCACGCCCAACTTGATATTTATTTTTCATTTATTACACCTACATACAAAATATATAGTATATAGATATACATCAATACTTCAAATACAAATTGAGAGATGCTATAATGATAGAACCACAGTTTATAGTACATCACAGTCAAGTTCACGCTTACCTCAAAAGTGGAGCTATACAAGGATCGAATATTTTTTGGATGCAAAAAAGTCATATTACTCACCGGCCTATCGTTCCATGAGCAAGTGCTATCGCCCCGTGTTGGTCCACTTCGTCTACAAAGTAAAATCCATCACGCTCAGAACCACACCCAACTATCTTCCCCGTCTGAACATCCTGCGGAAGACAGAAGGTCGGGTGGATTGGTACTGTGCAGTTTGGTTCTTTAGTAAGATAACTAATGGACAACAATTTATGCGACAGTGTAGTAGCATAAAGACAATATTTTAAGGTAAGAGATGGGGTTAGTTTGATGCTTACAGTCCCTTCGACATAGGAACACACGCCATTGGCAGTTTGGATAATCTTTTTTCTTGTGGAGAAAAGCTAATTAAAGTCATTAATGTCGTAAGACATTGTATCAGTTGCACCACAATCGAATAACAATGAAGAATTTTTTATAGACTCATATGGACTATTATGAGAGTTATGATGGTCGAATTGATTAAACGGAGAAACTGAGGGGTATAATTGACCATTCTAGAAATCAGGGGGCGCTGAATTTTAAAACAGGCACTTCACCTTTTAACTGATCCTCCTTCTGAGAATTAGGGTTGCCGCCTTCTTCTTTCTTCCAGATGCTTCGGCAGCAGGCTGGTGCCTCTCCCTGCGATGCCTCCGAAGCCTATATTTTTGCGCTATTGCTGGTAGCCTGTGGGTTGCCCGTAGCGGATCCTATCATTGCTTCCTTCTTTCTTCACTTACGGGTGTGCGGCCACCATTCTGGAAAACCTATGAGATGGAAGCAACCTTCTGCGGTATATCTGCTTCCCCCCGCAGTGACTGCATCTAAGGTGAGCCTTGCCATCTTTGCAACGGGAGGATGAACCAAATGGAGCACTCCTCCCCTGTTCTGATCGTTTTTTCTACTCATCCACCGGATTCTCCTCGGGTCTGCTGGAATCTGTCTGATTTGGATATCAGACCACTGCCAATGCCACTGTTTTCCTTTATTATCTCTCCTTCTCTGTTCATAATAGCCCCGTGGTGAGCCTCTCGCCGGTTTTGCGAATAAGCTTCCTCTCCCGAAGGCAGAGGATCTGTTTTTAAAAATAACCCTTTTTTCTGCATCATATTCGTTATTTATTGCTTGAAGCAGTTGATATAACCGATTTTGCTGTTGTAGTTGGTTGTACAAATTTATGTCCTTTGGACATTGCAATCGGGTCGGGTAGTCTTCGGTCTATCTCCTTCCACCGATGGAGCTGGCTGTAAATGCGTTCTAAGGGTTGAGATTCTTGTTTCAAACTGTTGGCTTGACCATAAGATCATAATTTGGAGAGGATCCCTCTCATTGCTGTAGGTTGCTTCTATGCCTTTCTATAAGTCCCACGACGTGGGGTAGTCAATGTACTGGTTTATAATCTCTGACTCTATATTTTCTAATATCCATGTGAGGACAATCAAATCCGATTGTCTCCATTGCTCGTACATATGATCTTTTTTGGGGAGGAGGGGCTATGATGTGCCGGAACCTCCCTCTCCCATCGATTGCTAGACTGACTTTGCGTGCCCAGACTCCATGATTTCAGTCATTCAATTTTTGGTCAGGTTGGTTTGAGCATTGGTGAAGTTTCTACTGAGCTTTGCTTGGGTGCCCATTTGCAGTAACTCCAATACTTGGGACAGATTCAAGGACTCAGTCATTGGGTTGGTTGCCCTCCCCCCTCCCAACATGTGATGTACTTGACTGTGGAGATTGGTCTGCCATGAGGAGGGTTTCAGGTAACGATTTCAGGTAGATGATGAGCTTTCACATTTCATCATTTTTTCAAGGAAGGAATGATAGCTCTGATACCATGTTAAAACAAATCCCATTGATAATTATGGTGTCGTATGACACTCCTTATATAATACAAATGGGAGTACAATTAGGGATTGAGGTTAATCATTTCAAAAAGACTCAATTAATTGAGATACCAATCAAAGATAACACAATCACAAATGTTTCCTTTTCTAACATATGCTGACAGTAATAGGCTCACATTAGCAAGCACTTGCCAATAGAATATGAAATAAAGTCTTTATAGGAGGTTGACTAAGTGTGCATCACTTCAGTGATGCTCACAGCTTTGATACGTTCTCCTGCCCCCACACACATCAGGACCTTTCAACTGTAGCTTTTGCAAAAAAATGGTTCATGTAGCGTGGCGATTTTTCTTCAAGTTTATTTGGTTGTCGTAATATGCGATTTAATGCAGCAGAATTTGATTTAGAGAGGTGTGTGCCTGTGCAGTGGACTTTGTGATAATAGATCTGCAGTTAGATTTAGTGCTGCTTAACTGCTTTTCTTCAAAAAATTACAAAAAGGAATACCTCCTTGAGTTCCTCTCAAGGGGTACGAGGAAAAACGTACAAACAAATGCAGGAAGGGTGCTGAAAACTAAAGATGGTAGTGTAAGAACACCAAGTTATGCTTTCTTTCTTTAGGCTAGTGGTGCTGAGCTGACATCAATTGGTAGAGGACCACATGCCCAACCAATACATCCCTAAAGATGTCAGGTAAATTCCTATGTTGACTTTGTTTTTGCTTATAAGAATATAAACATAATGATGATAATGACAAATAACTAGACTGCTTGTCCCCCCTACCTCTTCCCCCCCTTCTCCTCTTTACTAGATGACAATTATAAAACTCAACCTTAAACTGTTCCGCTCCCAGTAAGTTTTTTTGTGAATACTCCAACTCTAATACGGCAATCCATATATATGTTTTCTACTGAGGCATATGAACTAGCAAAAGTGGTTTCACGATTGAGAATGTGGGAGGTGCGTGTGTAGGGACAAACCATGGATCAGATCGCCTATCATAACTGCCTGATACATAAACCAACTTTTGGTTTTGTTTTAGTTGCGTACAAAACTTATACCTGCATGTCTTGGGTCATGTTCTAATATTTGATCCAACTTCATTGTAGTTTGTAGGCAGAGATTAATGAACATCTTGAAGAGGAAGATTCCTGGTTTCCAGAGTGTGATATCATCAGCAAAGGGAACCTCACTTTGCTCTGCTTTATGAGGTCATTTCTGCTATAAACTCTAGATTTAGGTTGGAAATCAACGCATCTTGTGTATAATTTTAATTCAGACTTACAGATTAAATTATTTTTCCCGATTTTATTTATTTTCTCGTGTAAACTTGATCGAAGTAAACTTGGGAATACAATCAGAAAGAACTCAACATGCTCTATCATGCTTTGAATTTGACAGCCAATTGAAGACTATAAACCTATTCTGATGTGATGAAAACACGTTTCACCAGTCTGTATTGAAAAATACGTCATACGAATTCTCAAAACAAGGACAGGGAGGGGGGAAGGGGAAGGAGGGGGGTGTCTAGGGAAAAGCCCCCAAAATTTTATATAAACATGATTGTTATTCCTTTGATGCAGGTACTTGAGATAAAAGTTGAACCCAGGGGAACTCCTCTTTGTAGACAAAGCTCCCATCACACGAATTCTCACAAGTATACACAACGATGGTTGCCCAGTCAAGCGAGTCTACCTCGTTCTCCACACCAAAGTAATAAAGCAGTTGTGGCAATACCTTACAACCAAAAAAAATACGTAAGCTTAGTTGAAAAGATGCAGACATATCGCAAAATTGGATCAGGGTCTTGAGCGGGTTAACAAAATTAAGATATGAGGCTCTAAGAGTGCAGAAATATTGACAAGGAATCAGCAGGCACAACAAGAGTTCATGTTGCAAACACCTGAAATTCACAGGTCCGAGGGCAACCACAGTAGACACATTTGGGGATATTGAGTCTCAGAGGTCGTCCATAAGACATGGGCCACAGAGGTTTGGCTTTTCCACACCTATAGTACCTGATAGAAAGGGGTAATCATTGACTGTTCTTCATGGCTTAAAGAAACAAACACAACATTTTAGTTTAACCCCTGGACTTGCTATTAATCTCATCCAGTGTGTTTTGTTCCAGTCTGCCAGTCCCTTATCCATCTATATTTATGCTAATGTGATTTTTGTGAAGGATAATTGGTTCAGAAGTGCAATAACTTTGTGAAGTATCTGTTGTTAAAATTTTATATCTACCCTATAACACTACAATTTATTCCTTTACTGGAATCAAGGGTAAATTTACAAACTTCAAGATAAAGGGAAGGAATGCGACAAGAGAGATCCAAAGTGACTAAATTGATACAGCAAGCATAAAACACAAACACACGCAAAAAAAAACTCAAATTACCTCAACACTTGCTCAGGGGCCCAGGATATTCTTTCTTGAAAAGCTGCCCAGTGTTTTTTGTTGTCGTCCCCCTATTTGGACACACACACACACCAAAAAAAACAATATTGAGTTCGAATATCTTCTATCTGAGCCACACATAAAAAGTAAAATCACTACCACAGGGCATACCTCAAAATTTGACATGAGTGACTCAAGTGAATCATCGACCTGGTCCCGAGCAACCAGGGATGCACCAGATTCGGGAGTAAAATTTTCCATACTATCACATTCTTCCTCGGTCACAATCTCAAATTGCTTCCAGAGATGGCATTTAGGCCCTGTTTACAATAGAAACTGCCATCACTGGTAATGTAGAGCTGACGACTGAAGAAGCTGAAGACATCATTATTCTATCACGAAGTGGAAACACATATCATCTGTAGGAGCTTGACAAAGTCACAGGGTACTTGTGTTTTAACTGTGCAAATCACATTTCCCAATGTACAACATATGCTATTTACATCAGAAAAGCTTAAAGATGTTCAAATATATTACCTTTTTCTACTTCAGCATTTACACCAGGCAAAGTAGACGGTGATTCCATCTGTGCCCCAAGAAGTCTTCGACAGTCGGTTTTGTGACTAGACTGCCAATGTGCAGCCTGTAAAAGGTGATCCATCAGTGCACCAATTTCAGGAAGAAAGATAAGGTTAAAGCAAATATCTATAAATAATCCAAAACCTGGTGCATCTTGGAGCAGTACCGTGCCTTTTTACAACTACCACAAACTTTGCTCCCTCTCCACGTACCACACCAGCAACAGAGTTCAGCTGCATGAAGTCAAACCTCCAAATTAGAGAGAACATATAGAAAACTAAAGGTCAAAAAGGAGCATATCGAACTGAAAACTCTGTGATTCAGCTATTAAGATAATTACAAGTTTGATTTGCTGAAGCAAATATTTATAGCTTACCTGCAGTTGTCAACGGCTTATCAGTCCCATCATTCCTTGGCGGATTGCTGGAGTAGAAGGAGTTGGAGCGGGGCAGTTGGCAGCGAAAAACCCTCACACTAGCATTACAACAAAAAAGAAAGTCAGTAGAAGGATTGATGCTCACTGCAACCAAACCATCTCAACTTAATAAAACAAAAAGGACCTTCTGGAGGACATTTGATAATCCATTTTGCACTGTTCATGTTGATCTCTAAGCAGGCAAGCCATGGATGGGCACATGAAGACATATAACATACGGTGGAATGTTTGATTCCTTCTCAGAAAGTGGAGCATAAACCTAGATGAATTAAGCACGTGTAGATTGATTTAAGCATGGTAGCCACCCAAGACTATAAAAATATGCAAGTTATATAAGACTATAGAAAGCAAGGGATCACATAAGCAAAGACAATAATAGGCAACTGGCACTCTGAAAAAAAGGGGGAAAGCCACATAATTTATGTAATTTAAGCTCAAGCAGCTGGACACGACAGTCAAGCGGAGTTTAAATGCTCAATGACTAGCCTTGCAGGTCAATGAGCTGAAAAGATAGCATATATACCTTGTAATCTTTCAAATAGGCATATAATAAAAAGGTTGGAAGTCTCTCTGACTTTGAAGTAGACATCAAAACTGATATCAAGCTAGCTTTCAGACTAAACTAGTACATTCATGCCAAGTTTGAGTTTCTGCATTTTATTGGGAAAAAAAGAGTTTCTACATTCCTATCAATCCGAATCCTCAGCAAGCGTTTTCATTTTTGGCTGAATGAGTTTTGATTACTTAAAGAACTAGAGCACAAAGAACTTGTGCACTATCAACTTCTAGGTAAATTGGAGAGGTATGGATATTTGACGGACAGAGTACGAAGTAGCAACCCAAATGAATCCCTGTCGCAAGAGCATTACCAGAAATCAGACTATCACTTATACCTGAAGCAAAAATTGCAGTGGTTGATCACATAAACCGCAAAGATAAGATGTTCCACTGGGCAAGTTATTTGGCTCCAACCACGCCTAATTACCAACAAAATGCTTAAAAACATAATGATTGATGAAAGCTAATGATAATTAAGGGAACACGCCTCAAGGAAAACACCCCCCTCCCCCTTCTTTTTTTTTTCTTTTTTTCCCCTTTAAATGTAACAAGTTCAACTTACAGGAGTACCGCCGGCTATGCTGGGAAACATGTGTGGTAGTAATGACCAAGAATGCTTGGGACTCCCCACAAATCCCAGTGTAACAGGCTGATTATCGTCGTCGTCATCGTCAGAAAAATCCTCAATTAAGGCCTTACCCATATCATGCTCATTAAGGGAAGTGATATTCAATTCTTCCAACTTGTTTTCTATATCTTCATTCATCTTGCTGCACATTTCTGAAGATCAATATCATAAATATAAGAAATCCTCAAGGTTAGAACAACTAGAATACTAGACGCCGCTAAGATAATCACAGAAATTCGTCTGCAAAATGACGCCTATGCTTGCCTTATTGGACCGCGAAATAGAGATTTGTTTTCCAAGTGTATCTTATGCGTACGGAAACGGCGTCTAACAATCTTCGAGTCTTCTCAATGTGCAAGCCATAAATTTGATGTGTAGTAGTATTCCGAGCAACAAGACATTCAAGTTTAAAACTTCAAAATCAGAGGAGGGGAAAAAGCTTTTGCAGGTGTAGATTTCCTGAGATATCTCTAAATGCGATGCAATACAACTGCAAGCGATAGATTGAGGAGGAAGGAGAGTAGAAGATAGAAATAATTCCACATATTCGGCTAGGGTTTATGTTTTTTTAAGAACGGCTAGGGTTTATGTTCGTGAAAGTGACACGGTGTAGTAAGAAGGGGAAATGGGTTAATATTTATTGAACGAATCAAACCGTGTTTAGAAAATCGAGCCTTTGCGAGCTTTCCAAGTCGAATGATATGGTACTTTGAATTTGTTCAAAAAAGTTATCGAGCTTAATTAGGATTAAATTCATGTTCAGATTTACTGTTGTCGAACATGAACCGATTTTTAAAAGATCCAAATCTAAATAAGTTGTTGGTACTCGGTTCATATATAGAGCTAGTTCGAAATTTCGAATATAATGAGATAAGAGTCACCTTATAATATCTCATTTCGATGTCAAAGGAAAAAAAAGAGTTACTTTAAAAATTAGAGAAATTATAAAATAATCTCTTAACGAATAAAATATATGAAGGACATGATACTCTCCTATTCTCTTGCTTGAGAAATAAATCAGTTTTTATATGGTTTCTATGTGTCATCTTTTTTCTGTATGCTTTGTATAAAATACACGCGCACCAATGCCTTTTGCTTTGGATAACTTGGGTATATTTGGTATATAATTTGTGTATTTAAGGTTCATTAATGAGAATGTAAGCAGAGAACCCCCTGCACCATTTGAGCATGTTTGCCAACATAACATCCTGTTTACTCCCTTATGTCAACACCACCCCACCCCCACCCCCACCCTACGTGTATATGCATATATATGGTCGTGGACATATATATATGTATATATGTATATGGCTGAGATGGTTGGTATTTTGGGACTTTTTGTTTATTTGGCTTATTTGGTTTGGAATATTTGATTTACTGGAGTTTTTTTTGGTAATTTTAGAAAAGTTTTGGACTTGGAAAATAATTTTTGGAAATTGCATTCATATTTCGAAATTCACCCCTACAATGTGAAACATATTGTAAGTTGGATTGGTTGCAAACAAACGGAGCGTCCGGACGTAATCACCTAGTTTGGGACATGGTGCACGGACATATTGGCTGCCATTAGTATGCCACAGACGTAAAGACCTAGTCTGGGACAGGGTGTATGTGGCATATTGTTTATTGAAGGACAAATTTGTAAGTCTTGCGGTATAAGTCACATGTAGGGAAACTGTTATAACCATTGCATTTGATTTTGGACTTTGGACCTGTTAAACCGGATTTGGTTATTTGGACATTGGACCGGCTAAGCCCGATTTGGAACTTTGATTTTGAAACTTTGGCATTGCATTATTCTGAAAAACTGCATCACGTTTTAACTTGGACTAACCTTTGATTGGATTATGTTGTGTGTCTTTGTTACGCCTATTTGTTGTCTTTGATTTTGGTTGTTAGGAGTAGAATGGTAAATTTATTTGCGGATGAGAAGCATGCTATTTTTCGTATTGTTATTTGTTTTTATTACACTTGATTCTCCGTGTATAATCTCATGATAAATATAGTGAAGTTACTTGCTGGGCGAAGTGTCGCTCATACTACACTTTCTCATTTTTTTCATATGAGCGGGATTATGAGTTAGTCTACGACGATGATGACTTGAAGTGAGAGAGTTGATTTGCCCATGGCCATTGAGGATTGTGATGATGAGTTAAGAGAACTTATGGGTTTTCATTTTTAGACGTTTGTGGAGACTTAGTTATTTATTTCTTTTTATTTCCGTTCATTGTATTAGTTTGACCTAGACTTTTGCACATTAATTATTATATATGATGATTTCGAGGTTTTACTTTGACTTCCGCTGACATCGATTTACGTCAAATTGCTGACGTGTATTTGTATCGGTTTCGACGCCTTGTACTTTAATTAGCGAAATACAACAGGTGAGTCGTTTCGAATACTATGGTTCGAGACGGATCGTTACAGAGATGGGTAGTTGTGGTTGAAAGAGTTCATTTAAATTTGGTGGAGAAATTTGGATACATCAACTAAGAGAAGGTGACGGCATATCTTTGGAGAAATGGTTGTTGGCATATGGTACCGGCGTAATCAAGTAGTTCACTATAAATTATTTCTACTGCTTTGGATTTATTGGTTTATGATGAAGCCGGATCTTCACCAAGGGTCTAGACGACCTCAAATTAGCTCTGTCAGTTAACTTGAAGAGTTGTTAACTGGGGCTGAAAATTATAGCTGGAATAGCCTGTAATATATCCTGCACAAGAAAGCACAGGTCAGAGGTCCCGGAGGGTTGGCTCCGGAAAAAACCCTCCGACGCTCAAGTCAGTTTGGGCCATATCTCACCGAGATTATGATTTAAATGATGAGTTTAGATTTTCTCACAGTATGGGCCGAAGAGCAAAGTGTATGAACTTGCTTTAGGGTGTGAATATTTGAATTCCCGCCCCCTTTTGCTTTAGGGTGTGAATATTTGAACATTAGGGTGCTCCACTTTTGCTTGTGTTCGACAATAAGATTTAGGTTGATTGAAAAGAATTTCTTGCCCTTGTCTTCATTCGAACAAACATGCTTCAAGGTAGAAGACACTTCAGGTTGAAAATCGGGCTTGAGCAGTGAAGCCCAAGCCGCTTTCGCTCTGACGATGCATGCATGCTAAAATCTGAGCTCGAATAAGAAAGCTTGAGCATTTTTGTGTGGTTTCGCAGTTGATTTTTATCTCATACCGTTTGTTTCAGCAGCAGGAACGACCTTGATTGCCGGAAGAGATGAGGATAGCTTTTCTGCAAGAGGAATTTGGGAAAAAAGAAGGTGAAATTCGGCTTGAAAAAGAGGGGAGTTTAGAATGAAGATGGAGGAGAGAAAGATGAAACGGTGTTTGAAGGTGGAGAGATAATAAAAATATGTACATTATCAGTCAAAATTACAACATTGTAGGCGGAGTGAGATGAGAGAAGAACTACAAGTAACTTAGTTTAATACGAAGATTCGTTCACTCGATCAATCAAAATACTTTAGGAGCCAACTAACATATTCAGACAACTCTCATAGACAAGAGTGGCACAAAGCAGTATACCTTTCTGCAAGTGATAAACAACAGAATAGTGCAGAAAAATGTCCCTCTCCTTCAGGAAATCAAAGAGCGTTGTCAAATTTACATCGAGGTACGGCCTGTTTATCTAGTGGAGCAAAAACCAACAAAATTAACACAAAAGATGAAATAGCATCCCCAAAACAAGATGTTGCACAATTCATTATAACCTCACAACCAAGGCCATTTGTGATCATTGTACTTGTTGGTATAAGCTCAAATAACATCGCATTTTGATCTAGGCACCCCCAAAGTCTGTTTCTACCATATTCACTAGCCATATAATCACTTGTATTTCTTTGCCAAATTCATGCAGGACAAGTATTCTCGTAAATAAATTATCAGCCTTCAAGTAGTTACTTCTTCAAACATACATATATAACAATCCCAAAACCAATTAGAGCCCCGTGAAATGACTCACTTGAAATCCATGTCATGCATCGGTTACACATTAAAATCAAATGAAGTAAATGATAATATCAATTGACAAAAGCACCGGAGTCTCAGACAGCCAGAATACATAATTATATGCAGCACATTCATTTCCTTGTCCATGATAGGAATTAAAGGAGAAAGGCAAGAAGGAGAAAACGCAACCGCCAACACACATTTGAGTGCAATTTCGTATTCTACAGTAGTCAAAATAGAATAGCACGTTGCTACAGCAGTGCTTGGAATGTTCAATCTTCTGCAACACATTAATAGAAACCCTGTTACATGGCAGTATAAAATTTTCAACTCAAACACAGCATTTATAGAAACAAAAGGTTCAAATTTTATCCACTTCTCGTCATTCCACGGTTACTCTTCTGCATTTCAAGTAAATTAAACCAGTAAAAACGGTGAAATCAAACAACATGCTTGTATTTTTGTCGATTGGCATCCTTAGACCGTTAATATAATCGGCAAATTTCAGTGTTTGAAGGGAACCTTCTCTCTGTCATAAGAGATAAACCTATTTTATAGGAGTTTTGGGTAATGGTTACCCAAAAGGAAAAGGAGTAATCACCTATAAATATGGGATAGGTTTTTCGTCCTTACTAGTGAGGTTTTCCTATCGGTTTTATTTCGGTTAATGGAGAAGTGAGTTCCATAAAATTTTCTGCGTGCGTTGTTCTTGGTATTCTTGCTTCAAGTGGTATCAGAGCCTACACGGCCTTGGGAGTGCCTGTTGTCGCTGAAGATCCGGAATTATGGAGGAAGCTTCGACGTCCTCTGGAAGGAATGCTGCAGACGAAAAGGCCGTAAACCTTATGTTTCAATGTCCTGTGCTAACCTCAACAAATTATTCGATTTGGTCACTGAGGATCAAAGCGATATTTAAGGCACACGGGATATGGGAGGCAATTGATCCAGGCACCAGTGTGGACCAGAAGAAGGACAATTCTGCCACAGCTGTATCAATCCTTACCAGAAGACCTTATCTTGCAAGTTGCAAGCTGTGAAAGTGCAAAGGACATTTGGGATTCAATTAAATCCCGATATCTTGGTGCCGAAAGGGTTATGGAGGCACGCTTGCAATCACTGAAGACGGAGTTTGACATTATAAGGATGAAAGAAGGGTCAACAATAGATGAGTACGTGGGAAAGCTTTCAGCGATTGCAACGAACTCAGCCACGCTGGGTTCACCGATTGAGGAAGCGGCACTAGTGAAAAAACTGCTCACTAGCGTGCCAGATAATTTCCTAAATATGGTGGCTACAATTGAACAGTTGGTTGATCTTAAAACAGTGAAGTTTCAAGAGGTAGTTAGAAGATTAAAGGCCTATGAAGAGCGAACCAACACCAGAAAGGCTGAGGCGAGTAACAATCAACTGCTTCTGTCCTATGAAGAATGGGAAGCGAAGAAAAAGAAGGAGAAAGGAGCTGGCCGAGGCCGAGGGAATGGCCCGGACAACAGAGGCAGAGGTAGAGGTCGTGGCAGATCAAATGGCAGGGGAAGAGCAACGTCACAAGGACAGCAGACCCAGAGATGGCATCACAACAATGGCAAGAAAGATCAAACAAACCTTCAATGTTTCAAGTGTGATGCATTTGGGCACTTCTCATCCGACTGTCCAACAAGGAAATTAGAAGAAAAGGCAAATCTGACACAAGCCACTGCTGATCAACCCGCCTTGCTAATGGCCGTTGCAGATCTGAAACAGTAAGGATCAAACTGGACAACGGACCATGAGATGCTTTCGGCCATGGATAAGCTGAACAACGAAGGAAACACGATTTGGTATCTAGATACCGGAGCAACAAGTCATATGACTGGTAATAAACAACTGTTCACCACGCTTAACACAAATGTAAAAGGAACAGTGAGGCTGGGGGACAACTCATGCGTGCAGATAGAAGGAAAAGGTTCAATACTGATTGAAACTAAGAATGGGGAGCATAGGTTGCTCACAGATATCTTATACATACCATATCTAAAGAGCAACGTCCTGAGTATTGGACAAGCCGAAGAAGGAGGCTGCAAGATTGAGATCAAGCACGGAGTACTGTCCATGTTTGAACCTGACGGGACGCTACTAATGAGAGTCCAGAGATCCTTAAACAGACTATACAAAATAAACCTCAAGAGCGCAGCCCCAGTTTGTCTATTGACTAGGCTTGATAACCCGGCTTGGCTCTGGCACGCCCACCTTGGCCATGTAAATTTTGATACAATAAAACGCTTGGGGTCAGGACAATTGGTGGAAGGTGTACCACAAATCAATCATCCTAAGCAGCTATGTGAAGCGTGTTTGGCAGGAAAACATTCAAGGTATTGTTTCCCGTGCCAAACCACCTTCAGCGCATCAAACCCGTTGGAACAAGTCTACGCAGACTTGTGTGGACCAATATCCCCCACTTCACCATCAGGAAACAAATATATCATTCTCTTTGTGGATGACTACAGCAGGTATATATGGTCATATATGCTGAAGGCAAAGGATGAAGCCTTCGAACAGTTTAAGAAGTTCAAGGCCACGGTTGAAAATCAGTATGGAAGGAAAATAAAAGTCCTGAGGTCAGACTGTGGTGGAGAATTCACATCCAAAGAATTCATGAATTTCTGCGAGCTAGCTGGTATCTCAAGGCAACTAACCGTACCTTATACGCCCCAACAGAACGGCATAGTTGAAAGGAGAAACAGGACCGTGATGAGTACAGCAAGAAGCATTCTAAATGCTATGAATATGCCTCAATACTTCTGGGCAGAAGCAGTACGTCATGCTGTTTATGTATTAAATAGATTGCGTACAAAGTTTCTAAAGGACAAGACACCATATGAGGCCTTGAAGGGAAACAAGCCAAACTTGGGACACATACGCGTGTTTGGGTGTGTTGGACATGTGAAAACACCTTCTAACCTAACAAGGAAGCTTGATGACAGAAGTATACCTATGGTACATTTAGGCTTTGAGCCTGGAACAAAGGGATACCGAATGTATGACATGGCGGGAAAGAAGGTTGTGATAAGTAGAAACGTTATATTTGAGGAGTCAAAGAAATGGGATTGGCATGGAGGCCGAAAGGACCATGAACTCACAGACATTACTGAAAAGGACTTTGTCATACACCCGGATATGACACCAACCGAGCAACAAGGACCATCCGAGGTCCCATCTGAAGAGTCCAGTCCAAACCCATCTCAAAACGTGAACCCCCAGCATGAATCAAATGAGAGTGAGGGATCTCATCAACCAATGTTTGAAAGCCCACAACCAGGAATTACAGGACGGGGACCAATGTTGCCTAGACTTCCAACCGACATAGTAAACCCAGCAAACCCATCCTTGGCCATAGAAGATACGTACGATAACACACCACCCCAGGGGTGGAAAAACTTGTCTGAAATATACGATCTACTACTCAGTGAAGGCGAACCAACTACATATGAAGATGCTACAGGACACAAGGAATGGGAGCTTGCAATGGAAAGTGAAATGTCATCCATAGAAAGAAATAAGACGTGGTAATTGACATCTCTGCCAACAGGTTATCGACCCATTGGATTAAAATGGGTCTACAAAGTCAAAAAGGATGCAAAAGGGACTGTGATTCGTCATAAAACACGTCTAGTAGCAAAAGGCTACATTCAACGACATGGAGTTGATTATGACGAGATATTTGCACCAGTAGCCAGACTTGAGACAGTTAGACTCATTCTAGCACTGGCAGCACAAAGAGGATGGAGTGTTCATCACCTTGATGTCAAAACGGCATTCTTGCATGGGGAACTTAAAGAAGACGTGTTTGTAACACAGCCTGAAGGGTTCGTTAAGAAAGGGAAAGAGCACCTTGTATATAAACTGACCAAAGCCCTCTACGGCTTAAAGCAAGCACCGCGTGCTTGGAATACAAAAATGGACGGAGCCTTAAAGGAATGTGGATTTCAGAGGTGCAAACTTGAGCCAGCAGTATACACAAAACGAATGAAACAAGGGTCACTCTTAGTTGGAATCTACGTGGACGACTTGATCGTGACAGGAAATAACACCGAAGACATCCATCATTTTAAGAGACAGATGGAAGGAAAATTCGAAATGAGTGACTTAGGATTGTTATCCTACTATCTTGGACTGGAAGTTCTGCAGGGACAAGACGTGATAAAACTAAAAGTGTCAAGTTATGCAAGGAAGATTCTACAGCAGGCGGGTATGTGGGACTGTAATCCCGCAAAATTTCCCATGGAACCGGGACTAAAGCTGGTCAAGGACGACGCTAGTAACTGTGTAAACGCAACTGAGTACCGAAGAACAATTGGCTGCCTACGTTACTTAACCCATACACGGCCTGACCTTGCATATTCAGTTGGATACGCAAGTAGATATATGCAAGCACCTAGGTCCACTCACTTGCAAGCTATGAAACAAATTCTAAGGTATGTGAAAGGAACTGTGGACCTTGGTATTCAATACCGCAGGAAAGGGAATGATCTGCTACTGGAATTCAGTGACAACAGTTTTTCTGTAGATCTTGACGACGGTAAAGGGACAACCGGATTAATCTTCTATTTTAACAACGGACACATTGCTTGGAACTCACAAAAGCAACAGACAGTTGCTTTATCATCCTGTGAGGCGGAGTTCATGGCTGCAACTTCAGCAGCGTGTCAAGCGATTTGGCTAAGAGGTTTATTGGCAGACATCACGGGAAGACAAGAAGAACAGGTGGTAATCTATGTAGACAATAAGTCTGCGATTGCATTGATGAAAAACCCAGTTTTCCATGGAAGAAGCAAGCATATAAATACAAGGTACCACTACATTCGAGAATGTGTTGAAAAGGAGCAGATCAAGGTGGAACACGTAAGTGCGGACCAACAACGAGCTGATATCCTCACTAAAGCTTTGCCAAGGCTGAAGTTTGCTGAAATGAGAGAGCTACTTGGAGTTAAAGAAATCTCAAAGGCAGAAGGATGATGGAAGGCTCAAGATCAAGATTGGGGGGGTGATTGTTGGACCAATCTTGAAAGGAGGCCGGATTAGTTAGTAGTTATCTAGAAAACATGGTTTTGTTAGATAAGTATTATGTCTTTTAGTTTTGATAAAATAGTCTTATAGATATCTCTAAAGGATAAGAGATAAACCTATTTTATAGGAGTTGGTTACCCAAAAGGAAAAGGAGTAATCACCTATAAATAGGGGATAGGTTTTTCGTCCTTACTAGTGAGGTTTTCCTATCGGTTTTATTTCGGTTAATGGAGAAGTGAGTTCCATAAAATTTTCTGCGTGCGTTGTTCTTGGTATTCTTGCTTTATGTTAGGCTTAATTTCAAGCAAGCAGAAATCTCAAGTAAATGCAAAAGGAGTCTATGATAAACCAGATGCTATGTTTCAAAGACAATATAAGGAAAGCCAGTTTTTACTATGAGGCTACAGGTGAATAAATAGTGCTACACATAAATGAGAACAAATAACACTAAGAACACGTAATTTTTCTGACATTTTAAAATGGCATAGTCTAGAGTGACTTAAGATTTGCCCTGACTATCAAAATGAATCACTAAGAAAAATTAGAACACTTCAACCCTCAATGAACTTCAATCCATTAAACCAAACTGGTTTAACATTTAACACCTAAAGAAATCGACAACCATCTCTAAAATAACTGTATGGAGTAGATATGCAAGCAAATCATATGAATGATTCAGGCCCCTAAAGGTTGGTTAAAGCGAGCACCTTTCTGTTATCAAACATAATCTCACACACATACCTTGTACGAACACAAATACAATTAAGGATGGCACATTCCACTATACTGCAAATTAATATAATTTAAATGCATCTCATGCCCTGATATTCTTCCGTATAAAATCATTAGCAATCATATTATTAATTCCATTTCGCAAATAATCAACAACAACAACAACATTACCCTATTGACTTAGAGACTCCCGTCTATGGATGTGTATGAAGTTTGGATGTATGTTAGAAACATATGAAGGTTGTTTTCGAATGACCTATAAAGAAAATTGAGTGTCGATCAACTGCTACTTCACAATATAAGAAATAACAGCCAATTTAGTGAGTTATTTTGATTTATTCCATCATACTTCAAAGTCAAAGAATAGTGTGCCTTTTAACTCCATTTGTTCAATTTCGCCAATCCAATAGAGTAAATCATATGTAACCCAACAAAACTTAAAGAAGAGGATAAAAAAAACAGTGGAATCATTATTAAAGACCAAAAAGAATCAAAACACAAAAAAACAGATCATCAGACAATTATTACGCACAATAGAATGATCATAGAGATCGGAACAAGATGAAATATCAAACATACAAAGGGCGAAACTGAGAAACTAGATTCGTAGATCTACAATTTGTCCAAAGCGACGAAAAAGATGAAAAATTGGGGTAGCATATTACCTTGTGGGAAGAAAGAAAGAGAACTGGATAGACGCGGCCGAATGAATTGAGAAGAAACCGACAGATTGGAGGGTTAAATAGGCGGAGGAGGATTTAGGGCTACTTTTTCTTTTTCTTTTTTGACACGTTGAAGCAAAGCGTAATCCACTTTATGGAAATCTCTTTTTTCTTTTCCTTTCTTTTTAGGTTCCAAGAAATTTCTTTTTTTTTTTTTCTGAACCAACTTTATGGAAAATTCTTCGATCCATCGGATAAGGTGAACACGGTTACGTCTATAACGTGTTGGATTTAAAAAAAGATACATAAATACATGAATAATTAAATACATATAAAAAGATACATGAACCTTTTAAATGAATGAAAGAATACATACACGGGTAAAATATCTCTAACAACAACGTTACTCTATTTCCTTAGAAACTTCCGTCTATGACTCGGTATAGGAGGTTCAGATGTAAACAACCATACACATGTGTTTGAAACACACATATGTTGTCTTCAATGATCCATAATGAAAATTGCGTCAAGCTTTGTCGACTCCACACTATAAAAAACGCAGTCAATTTAATGAGTCATTTTGCTTTATTTCATCATATTCCAAAGTCAAGAAAAACTATGTCATTGAATCCAATAAAAATATAAAAATATTCAATTAACACACAAGTGTGAAATTCTAAAAAAATATATATCATTGTAAGAATAATTTTCTGTTCATTTAAACATTGGATTGCATTAAACTTTATCAATTTTTCTAACAAGTAAGATTTCTTATCGACATATCCGTGGATCTTCAACTTATTCTAAGACCGAGTATCTGCACTGTGACTTCAACGGCGTAGCAGACAGTGAGGATAGCCAGCTCACCATCGATGGTCAAGTGGTACCACAGGTAAGTAAGTTTAAGTATCTAGGATCATTTGTGCAGCAGAATGGCGACATAGATAGTGATGTAGCACATCGAGTTCAAGCAGACTGGTGTAGATGGAGGTCGGCCTCAGGGGTGCTGTGTGACAAAAATTTCACAACTAAATTAAAGGGAAAATTTTATAGAGTGGCAGTGCGACCGACAATGCTATATGGGACAGACTGCTGGGCCATCAAGAGGTCACAATTACGGAAGATGGAAGTGGCAGGGATGAGAATGTTAAGATGGATGTATGGACATACAAGGCTAGACCGGATCAGAAACGAGGTGTTTCGAGAAAGGTTAGGCGTGACTAGTATAACATATAAGATAAGGGAGGGAATATTGAGATGGTTTGGACATGTCAAGCGGAGACAGACAACGGCGTCGGTCAGAGCAATTGAAAGCCTCATTGTAGAGGGAAATAGGAGTAAAGGCAGGTCCAAACTGACTTGGGATGAGCAGATAAGGCACGACTTACTAGATTTACACCTCTCTGAGGACATGGTCTATGATAGGAGCTCATGGAGACATAAGATTAAGGTTAACGAGGTATAGGTCATATATAGGAACACTTTAGAGTATATTTAGGGACATAGATAGGCGTAGACACTATGTACGCTTTAGGTTGACTTTCCACTTGGTTGCGTATGTTATACCGTTGTTTTACATTACATGTACATATATACGTGATGTGTATTTTAATATCGAAAGGACTTTCTTTGTATTTCTTGAATTTACTCACTAACACACTAGCACAACATATCTCTATTATCATGTCATTTATGCAGGTAGAGCCGGCGGTCTCACTGGAAGCAGACTCTCTATCCCTTGGGATAGAGGTATTGTCTGCCTACCACTTACCCTTCCCAGACCCTAACGATAGCTTTTGCTGTCGTTGGGATATACTGGGTCACTGGAAGCAGACTCTCTATCCTTGGGATAGAGGTATTGTCTGCCTACCACTTACCCTCCCCAGACCCTAACGATAGCTTTTGATGTCGTTGGGATATACTGGGTCAGGATGATGATGATGATGATTTTTTATTTTTATTATGAATTATGTCATATATATGTCTATAGGCACTTGACTTATAAGTACAACAGAAACTTATTGGATGAATTGAACTCTTAGTTGACCAGAAATTGGTCATAGCATAAGTTCATTAAACGGGTGAATTAGAGACACACCGGCTTAGCCGGCTCAGATGTTTTAACGAGACTGATTTTTTTATTCAGCTTATTAATGATTTTGTCAGTGTTTTAATATTAAAAATACTTAATTTCTTATTATAACGATTTAAAAACTTTGATGAGGGGTGGGTTCTCCCCCACCTGTACCAAGGGCTCCTTAGCCAGGTGGGATGTAAATCGAGGGATGTGTTCTACCGGCAGCCCTGCAAAGGGAGAGGACACACGAGACTCAGCCAGCCCAGAGGCAACCCTTGTAATATTTCAACAAGGATTGTCTTCACACAGACTCGAACTCGGGACGTCGGGGTTCTAACCTCAATCACCTTTGCCACTTACCACTGGACTATGCCTCTGGGGCTAACGATTTAAAAACTGACTTGACAAGAATTGGGCTTAAGAAATCAATAATAAATCGGTCAACAAGGAGGTTTCCGGTACACTATCATGTCGTGTTTGTGTAAGGTTTAGAGAGAGACCGGATCGCTTCGCGATCTGATGTATGCAATCTTACGTTACACTCCATGCAATAGACTCTTTTCGCAACTCGAATCGATAATCTAAATATCACAAAATAGGAATCTTATCAGTTATTCTAATACTCGTTTCCAGTAATAAATCAGTGAATATTGCTATTCGGATTTGAAAAAGAAGCAATAAACCTTCTGCCTCTCTGTTTGCTGCTTTCAGTCTCCTTTGCGGTCTTCTTTTCTCACAGGTATCACCATTGAAGCTCTGCTTGTATTCTCTCAACTCCTTTTTTCCCTCTCTCTCTCCGTAGGATTTCTCCTGAGCATATGACACTCTGCTCTCATGATATATGAAAAAAGCATCACACGCAGTCGCTCAAGCTGCAAAACAAATTAACTGTTTATATAAAGCGGTAGATGATCAAGGGATTGGTTTTTGCTAACAACAGATACACTGTAGGTCTTATTAATTCACAGTGATAGATCTGAAGAAAAGGGGTAAGAGAGCACGTCACTAGAGTCATGCGTTTGCACACTGTCCGGAGAGGCATCATATTGCTTTGTGATCTTATGTACGTAGTCTTATCCTACACTTTGTGCAAGAGGCTGTTTCTACGGCTCGAACCCGCGACCTTAAGGTCACAAAACAGCAACTTGTCAGTTGCTACAAGGCCCGCCCTAAAAAAAAATAGGGGAAAATATTTACCAGTATTTATTTAAGATAGTCTTAATCTTTAAACCGAGAAATCTAGATAGGAAAATATTGTTGAAGAACTTTTAAAAAGAGTTTTCAATCTGTTTAGAGGGGAGGAGAAGGAAAGGAGTACCACTGCCCCCAAAAAATAAAAGAATTTGAGAAGAATCTTCCAATCCTTGCTAGGTAACAGAGTTACAACAACAACAATATTACCCATTTCCCGCTATAGCGGGTTATGGGAGGTCGGATATACACAACCATACTCATGTATTAGAAACAAATAAAGGTGGTTTTTCGATGACTCATAAAGAAAATTGCGTCAAGCTGTGGCGATCAAATGCTAGCGCCAGCCAATTTAGTAAGTCATTTTGCTTTATTTCATCATATCTAAAGTCAAGGAAGAATGTATACTTGACTCAATTAGAGATGGAAAGTACGGTACAAAGTTAAGCTTCATTTTGAAGAAAAAAAATGCCATTACCTCTTTTTTCAACCAAGTATTTTCGAGCATCAGGCGCTGCAGATACTGCAGTTCAGAATCTGTAACACTGCATTTTGGACATTTGAGATTCTCCATTGCTGCTCTCATACCAAGATTTTCACAATAAAGTCTCTCATTTTCAGCTTTGAGATCTTGGTTCCTCAATCTTTCTTTCCGAACCTACAGGCATAAAAAGACATACCTAATTTAAGTTTATATTTCACTATTCACTTTCTGTATGTTACTCAACATATTCTTGAAATGTTTCACCTTTCATTTCATACGCATATTATTTTGGATAATCACAAAACCCTCTAGAGATTTAGAAAATAATGGGAATCCCAGAAAATTAAGCAGCTTACCTTTCTTTGGCACCGCTTATTTTGAAACCAAAATTTAACTTGTTTCGGCTCCAGCCCCAATTGCTTGCTTATTTCTTCTTTCTGAGCCTTGGTGGGATGAGGACAGCCCTTAAAATACCTCCATGATCATACAACAAAAAAGAGATCAGAGAAAATGATTGAGAAAGAGAAAACAGTAGAATTCAGCGTACACAGTAACATCAATTAAAGATCAAATAATTAACTTTAAGAAAATAAGAAATAAATAAACAAATGATCGAGGAAGCCGAACTTATAGAAAGATGTCCACGAGTATTTCCAGTCCATTTAAGAATCAATTTTCATGAATATCGGAATAAAATGCGTAAAGGAAATATGAAAAAAATATGTAAAGTTATATGAGCGAGAATTGATATATTTATTGCGAATTTCAGAAGGGACCAAAGTGAATTGAAAGTCGGCAACAATTTGTTGAAAATTTCTTATGAATCAGATACGGTTATCGTTTATCCGTTACAACTTCTCACACGTCTAATACATACATGTCTCTCATCTATTCTCACCATTCTTTACACAGCTTCATCAGTCTCCCTTATTGCTACATATTAGTAGGTGATTTTCTTACTGTTTTCTTTACGGTGAGGGGACCCAAACTAATTTAAAAAATATGATTGGGTGTTGAAAAATGACACAAATGACGGATTGAGTGTGTTTGATCATTAGAAAATATATAATTTCATTCATTAAGAGTGGGTTTGTAAAATAATGAGCTCTAAACGGGTTATTTGAGTTTGGTTTGAGTTCAGTTAATAAGAGCGAAAAAATGATGAAATAGAACATAGTTCTAGACTCAAGAACTTAAATGCTTAAAAATAATAAGTTTGGCTCGTATAATTGATGAAAAAATGATGAACTTTTTGATGTTTAATTTTATACAAATGGATTATTTTTTTAATCGTATATATATATATATATATATATATATATATAATGAAAAACAATTACAGTATTCGAGACTTAAATTGAACTTTTATGGAAAACAAGTCTTAATCAAATCATTAACGAATTTGAGTTCGGGCTCCAGATAGTATGAAAAGAATTAAGTAAAATTTGAGCCTTATATAGCGTAAACAGAACCGAATCATCATACAAAACAACAACCCAAAAAAAAGAAGAAAGAGCGAAGCACTTAATGCAGACCAGGTTATTGCTGATAGCAAATTACAATTAGTATAAAATCGTAAAAAAAGGCATCAATAGAAAAAAGAAAAGAAAAAGAAATACATGGTGCAAATAACAAAATCTGAGGCAGGAAATTATGAAAGAATAATTCTTACTCTTCTAGCATGTTTCTTTGCCACGGAGAATGCCGATAAGTTACCTTCTCCCGTTCCTCTTCCACAGCATGTATGTCGGCTGTGAAGGGTCTTTTTCCTTTCCTGACATCCATTCCTTTTTTTTTTTTGGCGGGGGTGGGGGGGGGGGGGGTTGTTAAATTAAAGCATAACATATTAACAAAAAGTGAATACAACTTAAGATCTTCCCCACCGGGAAAAAAGGGGGAAAAATTCGGAAAGCCGTCAATCACCCACATCCTCCAGTAGTTGATTGACTAAAAAAACAATAAGATAATGTTGTTGTGTTACGATAAATATAAGGCAATGAGTTTATCAAAATTGGTCATCCATGGGTTTTAAAGCACTAAGTTCGTGGAATGTGCTTGATCTTCACTGTGCACCAAAAAAGAAAGGAAGAGCCACATGGTATGGGATGAGATATCTTTATCCTTTTTTTCCTCACTCCTTTTCCACCGTCTGTCACGTGGCAGCAGGGGAGGGTGGTGAGACTAAATAAGAGGGTGAGGAGGAAGAGGTGTATGAGAGGGGTGGAAGACACGTGGCGGATGGTGAAGAAGGAGGTGAGGAAAAAAGGGGTGAAGAGATCTCATCCCCATGACATAGCTCATTTGGCATTCGGGTTGGAATTTACTCCAAGAGGTCAAGAGTTCGATTTCGAGAACACGCATATTGTGGTTGTTTTGATGCTAGGCCAAAGGCATGGTTTGCAAGGGGGACATCTTATGTGGGTCACAGCGTAAGTCTTCACACAATCTAGTAGGCCGATAGGCTTCTGATTTGCATCCTGTATAATACCCCTTAGGGCTGAAGCCGTGGAAGGTCTCAGGACCAGAAAATAGTCTTTTGCTCCAAAAAAGAGGAAAGGGAAAGAAGAACTATACAAATCACAAGGGGAAAAAAGAGATATCCTAATTAAGCAAAAGACTTTACCTTTCTTCCTGGATCTTCTTTTCAAGTTGAAAAGCAACAAGAACTAAAATCAGGATGCTTTGCTCTGTTTCTACTAATTATTCTGAGTAAATTTGCTTCATTCCACACATGAAATGATATGTGATCGACATCATATAAATAGGGATCACTTGGTTCATTCAGTTATCATTTGCGAGTAAGAATTTAATGTCGACACAGCACCGTTACAAAAAATAATGGATGTACCAACAGAAAAGAAGAATGAGGACTTAAAGGTAGCTACAACATGCAGCTGGAAACCATAATCGTTGACTTTACCTGAGATTTTTAGTTGAAGGATTTAACTCGATATTAATTTTTACCAGATTAACCTGTTACCAACACTTGTTTGCTTACCGCATGTTGTAAGCGTTATGTCCTTATGTCCATCTTTCTACTCTTTTTTTTTTTTTCCTCAATTCCTTATTTGGGGTAATAAATAAGTCGTGTCACGAGTTGAGGGGTTTCAAGATGCCAATTTGAACATAAGGATAATAATTTCAGGTGGGTCTATTTATAAAGCTTCAGATTGCCTACGAGACACATGATTTCATATTGTGTATGATTGTCATGAAGCAATGCCATTTTTCTTTTGAATGGACTTTTATAAATTATGTGATTGATTATTTAACATATTTATGAAAATATTTGATCTTTGAGGGTCATCAGAGGCTAAGTGGGGTAGTTTATGATCAAATTTTATCTATCTTCATATGCCTTCTACTACCCAATTGGAATATGACTTTGCCATTTGATTGATGTAATTGTCTTAGAATGTAATTAAATTGATTAAACTTGATTTTGGTCAAATGTGTTGAGAAATTATCAGCTTTGTGGGAATGAACATCATGATTGGATCTTGCTTAACTTCTTAATTGATTGTTTCAAAAAAAATAAATTTATTGGGGATTGTTTTCTCTGTCAATTGGATTGACTAGTTTGCTTTAAATTAATTTACTAGATGGAATTACATTTAATTGAATTTTATTTTCAGAAATTCCAATCACTGGATATGAGAAGCTGGAAGGAGGGGGAGAAGAATATGTGGAGACCAGCATTGAACGGGAGTTGCGAGAAATTTCGGCTAAGTTGCCAAAGACCAATTGGGTGTGTTCATTTCTTGTATTCCTCCCAATTGGGATTTCTATTTTATGAGTTGTTGTTGCTTTGAGTTATATGTTATTGTGTTGATCGTGAATATACAGATAAAAAAAGAACAAATTAAGTGTAGATTCGTGAATATGCAGATAAAAAAAGAACAAGTTGAGTGCCGATGCGTGAATATGCAGATAAAAGAAGAACAAATTGAGTGCCGATTCGTATATATGCAAATAAAAGAAGAATAAATTGTGTGCCGATTCGTGAATATGAAAATAAAAGAGGCATGACGAAAAGAATGTGCGAATCCAACAGCCGAAGAAAAAAGCTTAAAAGAATCAGCTACAATCCATTGGCTTTCAGGAGGAAAAATCAATTCTTTTTGTTTTTTGTTTTCTTTCCGCCAATGAATTAAGACTATTTATTCTTTTCTTCTTTTAGTTTTATGATGGATTCCTAGTTTACTTATCAAAGCCACGCGGAACCAAGTTTATTATTCTTTTATGTTTAGAATTTCTTGTTTCAGTTAATTATTCATTCCTCTGCGGTATGTTAGGATATATAATAAAATTTTCAGAAGGTACCGCCCTCCTTCCCACTCAAAAAAAATTAATTATTGATTCCAAGAGCTTAATGCTCGTGATTGTTTGTTACCCTAATATAATTTTACAGTTAATCTCGAAGGATTGAGAGGTAAAGAGATTTCTAAGATAAACTCCATTAATAACGTAAGACAAAATTGGCTTGATATAAGTGTGATTTCTCTGCGGGACTTTTAGCGAAGGCTAGAAAGTTTACCCTTCTAAATCCATCCCAGACCAATTAAATTAAATCCAAGATTACTCTGTTTGTTTCTAACACATGTGTATGGTTGCGTACATATGATCCCCATACCTCGCAGTAGACGAGATCCTTTAAGCTGTTGTTGTTGTAGAGTTTACCGGATTGAAATAGACCTAAATTATCTTGGATATCTGATTGTTGTTCAAGCAAAACACAGCATGGCAATTTTGCATACAGGCTTTTGGGCAACACTGAGCAAATGATCTCAGTAAAGGCCTGTCTCAGCAAATACATACAATAACACACACACACACACGTGCGTAAATAGATAGATCACATATATATTCGTCACCAATATGCCATAATTGCTAATCATCCTTTTGAATGGAGTACAAATTCAAGCAATCCAAACAGTAATATCCATGTTAAGTTTGAAATTTAAAAGTCATATATAAGTAAAGGAACTTCTTCCTTATTGTCTCTGGAATTTAAGGAAACTCATATTTCTACCAAATATCTCCAGAAGCTGATGTCTAAATAAACTTAGTCACGCCAGTGGTGTTATGTCCTGTAGAAAAGCTTGCAGATTGATCAACATTTGCAATATTTTGATTTCCCACCCCAAACGTCTGGCTTGTGCTCCCATATCCAGCAAATTCATTCCCTGGCATTTGGTCAAAAGAAATTCCTGCAGGTGCATTCAGGGACAGTGCCCCCGTACGTGCATCTTGTGTAATGACATAAGGAGACAGCATCCTACGTATTTGCTCTTGCTGCAAAAGAAATTGACATCAGTACGGAGAGGTACGATGAATAATGAAGAACTGCAAACTGCTATGTTAACCGTCATTTAAATGGTAGGTACGAAAGATATATATATATAGCGAGTGCGTCATGTGGGGCACACACAATCTAACTAGCATAGTAAATTGAATATAATTATATTTGCCAATGAATTAATTATAATCGATGTACATCTGCTGTATCACACGTACGTTGTCCTTACTAGTATGTCATTTTAATATTTATACGTGGTCCTTACTAGTATTTCGTATTTGCCTATGATTAATTTATCGTTGTGCATCTGATTTATTAATTCATAGCCATAGACTATGAAAAAAATAAATGTATCTTTGAAACTTAATATATAGTATGTTGTATATATTATTTGTGCATATATACGGTTATGGCTATTTTAATATTGGAAACTTTTTATTTGTATTTAATAAATCCTTGCACTGTTACACTATCACAACATATTCCTATTATTGTTCTAAATCTCTGCACTATTACACTAGCACAACATATTTCTATTAATGTGTCAGCTATACAGATACATATAGAGGTGGGAGCCTCAGTGGAAGCAATCTCGTTATCTATTGGGATGAAGGTATTTTGCCTGCTTCTCACCCTCCCTAGATTCTAACGATAGCTTTTACGGTTATTAGGATATACTGCGTATGCGTATGTTGTTGTTGTATCAGTATATATTAAATACCATACATGTGCTATAAAAAGTTGGAAAACATTAACCTTTTCTCCCTTATGAATCAAAAGGAGATCCACATATAGGTATATCCTAAAGATATCAAAAATTATCGCTAGAGTCTGGAGAAGGTGAGAGGCAGACAAACATACATCCATCCCAAGAGATAGAGAGTTTGGTTAGAATCTATAATCATTGATGATGAGTGAATGGGTATTGACCAAAGTTAATCTGAGTGTGACGCTTTCAATCCGCAAAGAGAGAAATCCAGGAAGGAAGAAGAGTTAATAATGATCAGAAAAAACATTTGGAATTACCTCATTTTTCAACCAGGCATTTTCGTACATTAGGCGCTGCAGATTTTGCTCCTGAGAAGCTATATTAGTGCAAGCTTGACATTTGATCTTCTTGAATGCTTCTTTCACTTCAAAATTTTCGCGGCGAAGTTTATCATTTTCAGCTCTGAGAGAATTGTTGGTATTTCTCTCTTTCTGAACCTACATTTCATAACATAAAACAATCAATCTCAAATTGAAGGCCTCTGTAAAGTCTGAAAACAATATGATACAATCAACATTATACGATTCGAGGAGATCGTATCAAGGATGTACGAGTGTTCTGGATTTTGATGGGAGTATAGATAAATGTATGAATACATGTGTAAGATAAAGTATATCAGATCTCAAATCGGTCTGGCCTCTCTTCTGACCATCCGTAAACACACTAGCCTAGTGTTACCTTTCTCTGAGATCTCTTATTCTGAAACCAAAACTTAATTTGTTTTGGCTCCAGCCCCAATTCGTGGCTTAACTGTTGTCTCTCAATCTTGGTGGGATGAGGACTTTCCTTGAAAAACCTTCAAGATTAGGACATGAGAAATAATGTCAGAGAAAGAAAGTCACATCAAACATTCAGTATCAAATTAAATGATCTTCGGTTCTCTATTGACCTATAAATTCCAATTCGATTTTCACAATGTATGTTGTTATATATATCGGTCTTCAACGCTTATATCTTTCGAGTTATTCGAACATATTCTCAAATTCTAGCCTTGGTCTTTATTAATTTACTTTGTCATGTACTTTTTCCATTTACTCTGACATATATAAAAGCATATGAAAACTATCATATGTTAGTCTCGATGTGTTGAATTTACAATTACACGAATGACGTTACAAAAATGTAATCCATGCAAAAAAATCGACATCATAACAAAATGAAAAACACATAGGTTCCATTTTGCAATCTATTATAGTCGCACACGAGTGACATTTGGTTCTTTCTTACAAGCTCGGAATTTTATTACTATAAATCTAGGTTATGATATTACGGGTATGTTTTTGTAAAAACTGATTACCGTAATACAAAAAGTAACTCTAATTGCATTGTGGGGTCTAACAATTATCCTTAGATCACTATAACCAAATGCAAGGGCATGATTTTTTTTTTTTTTTTTTGCAAAATCCGAGAGTGTCAATTATTAAGGAATAGTGATCTTACTCTTCAAGAATGTTTATTTGCTGCGGGGAATGGCGACGAGACAGGTTCTTGCTTTTCTCCTCCATTTTGTCCATGACGACGTCCACTCCTTTTTGCAAACAAAAGCAAATCCATAAATTTTTTTAGAAAAAAAAACGGCGCATTGACTGACCAGTTAAATTTTTTTAGTAGGTTGACTGAAAATTCACTGTTGCCCAAAAACTATTAGAAATTTTATCTTCATAATGGATCAACTAGTGATCTAACAAATTGATGACAAATAAGTTTTATCTACATGCAAGTAAGGGAGTGATTGACCAAAACAAGAGGCTCATAAATATTCTACGCATTTTATTGGTCATTAACCAATCAATCATACTTGATCAATGATCATTGTAAGATTCGTGAAAAACTATAACCACTGATGGAGATTAGTCTGTGGCTCTAAAAGTAAAAAAAAAGTTTCAAGTTTGATTTCCTTACCATCATCTGACGGCTATCGATTTATTAATATTAGCAACAAAAAAAAAAACCAATGAAGTTTTAATTTCATTGTGCATGACAAGAAAACTATACAATTAATTACGACCAAAAAAATGATATCATTTAACATGAGAATATACCTGAATTCCCGATCTGCTGTTCTAAGTTGAACAGCAGTTGAATTCAAAAGAGAAACTTGAGTAGCTTTTGAGGGAAAAATGGAGAAGGATGCGGCGAACTGATTATGGCTTGGACACCATATAAATAGGGAGCTCTGGGTCCATTTGGCTATTGTAAGATTGTAGCTCAATCATTAAGGGTCCTGCCACCTCCAGTTCCACAGAAAGTGTAGAGATGTAATTAGGAACCTGATAAATTCAGATAAAAAGCAGATTATATACACGAACACCTCATTATGGAGCTTAAGCAATGGAATTCCCCGCAAATGCCCCGGAGGGATTTGAACTCTCAACCTACTTCTTTTAAGGTGATTACATTTTGACTATATGCTATATCTTGGATGACTATTTGGTTATTGTGGTGAGGGGAGAATTTAATGCCGATGCGATACTGTTACAGAAAAAACGTGAGTGAAAAAAAAAACAGTTGACTTTATGGGGGTGAGGTCTCTTGAAGTTTGTAATTTCATATTTATCTTGGACCAAAAGTTGAAATCCTTCGCCCTGGGACTTTCAACGTCTTAGCTCCAAGAAATATGTGTAAAGAATGCAAATCAGGAGTCCATCGGCCTCTTAGATTGGATGAGATCTTACATAATGACCCACACAAGATAATCTCTCACAAGCCAAACCTTCGACCTAACAGCAGAGAAATAACTACACTCTGCATGTCCCTAGAATCGAACTATTGACCTGTTGGAATTTTCATATTTAATCTACTAACAACTTGAGCCATCTCTCAAACTCGTTCGCTTACCACAACATTCCGCAATATTTGTCTTTATTAGCATATAGTTTTATTTTTCTCTCAAAACTCCATATCATTTGTTACAAGTAAAAATATATTGCATTATCAAAAAATAAAGAGAATTTTGAATAATAATGAATGTTATTTTGTAGTGCCAGTACACAAATTTTCTTTCGAGTGTTTTGATTGAACTAAAAACTCTTCTTATTGATTATTGTATAAGATAAATACGACAAGCGTCTAAAATATTCTAGTCCTAAAATTATGTGGTCCTCTGTGAACTTCTTTCATAATGATGGGTCCTACATGTGATTTTTCACATATAGGACCATAGTAATTAAAGAAAAGAATCAAGAGGAGGACCACAAGATTTGGTCTTGTATCATGTATAAAAAACAATGTGTAAACAACGATAACAAGTAACTATAAGCTATTTTCATAATGTGTAAACATTATGAACTTCTTGCATGATGATCGGGTCCTACATGTGATTCTTCATATATAGGACCCACAGTAAATATAATATGAAAGAATCCAAAAGGAGGACCACAAGATTTTGTCTTATCACGTATAAAAAACAATGTGTAAACAACAATAACAAGTAACTATAAGCTATTTTCATAATGATAAAAAAAACAATGTGTAAACAACAATAACAAGTAACTATAAGCTATTTTCATAATATGTAAACACTATGAACTTCTTGCATAATGATCGGGTCCTACATGTGATTCTTCACATATAGGACCCACATTAAATAAAATATGAAAAAATCGAAAAGAGGACCACAAGATTTTGTCTTATATCATGTATAACAAATAATGTGTAAACAATAATGACAAGTAACTATAAGCTATTTTCATAATATGTAAACATTATGAACTTCTTGCATAATGATCGGGTCCTACATGTGATTCTTCACCTATAGGACCCACAGTAAATATAATGTCAAAGAATCCAGAGAAGGAAAGAATCCACAGGATGACCACAAGATTTGGTATTGTATCATGTATAAGAAACAATATGTAATCAGCAATAACAAGTAACTGTAATCTATTTTGTAAACATGTAATTATTAAAATGAATAAAGAGAACATGCATTAAGATATTAAAAGGATTGTATGAATAAAAAATGTTATTCGGAACAAATTCCTCAAAAAACTGAAGACCGACGAATGGTGAAACAAATTGAAGTAACTTAGATAGCAAAATAACTAAACACGTGAAGCTTAAAGAGATGAAATTTTGCACAATTTACACGTGGATGGATTTTTTAAGGTAAGGTATATGTTGTGATATATTATGTTTGAGTGATTGCAAAATGTATATGTGTGCATATGTGTAATTGTTGTAATTGTTGTGCAAAATGTATATGTGTGCATATGTGTAATTGTTGTGATTAGAAAATGCATATGTGATATATATGTGTGTAACGTTTACATATGAAATTGATTGTGCAAGACATGAACTTATGAACTTATGAGCTAAATGTGAAATTGCTTGAATGAATCAAGATTGAACAAGTTTGATTAAGATCATGAGATTGAACTTGGCCAATTCAATCACATATCTTAATCAAGACATGTTCAAACTGATCTTGTATGATATATATGTCAATACATGTTTATTATATGATCTAACCAAGCCTTGAAGTCACATGACTTACAATATAAGGCAAATTGTTCGGTTTAGTATCCTATTGCAGGTTTTGATTCATATCTTGAGCAAATGAACTCCAAATTGAGTCATTCAAAAGCCCACTTGATCCTTATTCAATTTAGAATCTAATTGGCTGAGGAAGAGCATGCTTGGCACGGGTTAAAACTGAATTGACCCGGTGGGAAGCTTATTGACCTATATAAGGGCTATTTTGGTAATTTCACCATTTGGACTTCTCATTCTTATTTGGTCTTCTTCCAACGGATTTATATGATCATTTGACACATTTATAAGTCATGTCACACCATGGCAAAAATGAATCTGGAGCAGCACCATGTCTAGGTTCATCCTAGGACAAAATTCCTATTTTTGTGCTAAGGGGTATTCTGGTCTTTTCACTTGCCAATGGGTCTTCCAACATATTATATATTGTTCATATGATGTTTATATGTGTTTATGTCACATATGGTACGTGCCCTATTTTTATGGAAACGGGCAGCATGCTATCTATTGGAATTCTTATGTTATGGTTATCATCATCATATGGTTTTCTTGGAATTCTTGGTATTCTTCATATGGTTTTCTATGCTACATGTTGAAGACTATATATTATATGTGTGCACACGGTTATATGGTTACACACGGATGATGGCACGCAAATTATGTTCAAAATTCAGATTTTGAACAAGTCAAGGCAAGTTGAATTAAGCTACTATTTTGGTGCTGAGTTTTAGATGATTTCAAATGGCTATTCTTGAGCTGATGTTAACGTCTATATTGGTTCAAATGTGGAGCAACATTTTGTATGTTATATGGTGAAAATTCAGATTATGATGTGTGTTCAAAAATTGAAAGGCAACGGCTATATGATAAGAAGACCAAGTCAAGCTGAATTTTCTCTATCTTTAAGCTATTCCAACGTTCACCTATTTTGTTCAAAGTTTGGAGCAAAAATCTCTCAAACAAAGCTACATACCAACGGCCATTTATTGTTCAAAGGTGAAGACTTATTCAAATTCAAAGGTGAGCTAATTTCTATCTATATTTGAGTTATCTTCTAATGCCTATCTTCATGGGCTGTTCAACGTTTGTTTATCATTCAAATGAGGAGCAAAAATTCTGTTCAAAAATGTATGCCAAATCAGCTACACACATGGCAAGATATTTACACATGTACATTGCTTATTGGAGCTGATTTTAAACGTTTAAATGAAGCCTATCTCCACCTCATTCCAACGGCCATAAAGAGGATAAAAGTCAAGATTGGAAGACCATGTCAAAGCATTCAAAAATCAGATTTATCTTGAAATTAAAAGGCTGAAGTTTGGTAGCTAAAAAGGTGCTAAAATCTCTCATTATTCAACCCATTCCAAACGGCTATATGGAGGAGCCTAAAGGCTGATCTCTTGGCTATAAATAGCTCCCAAAGGTGAAGAGTAAAGAGCATCACAAGAGCACACCAACGAAAGCAAAGAAAGCAAAGAAAGACATTAGCTCTTTGTCTCCATTCTTCTCTTCTTCTCTTCTCTATTGAAGAACACGTTTGTAAAGGCTTTATGATTGTATAGTTCTTCAATTCTTGTCATTTCAACACCTTTCAAACGACATATTTGTGAAGGAGAAGCTGGTGTATAAAGCTTACTCCTTAGAAGTGATCAAAAGGTGAAAAGGTGCAAAGGTGAAACTAGTTGCTGTTTTGGTGCAGCCACTTGAAGAAGTTGGTGAAAAGCTTCTTCCTTTGGCTTTGTAAGGTGACTTTGGTGTTTGGTGTTTAGTGAAATCTAAGAGAAGGTGTCTCTTGGGACTGGAGTAGGTCACATTGACCGAACCAGGATAATTCCTTGTGTTCTCTACTTATTTCCTGCACTTACTGTTTTCTGGCTGAGATTTACACTAACTTGGCACGCATAATTGATCAAGCAAACAGTCTTAGAATTGCATGAATTTTGGATATGTTATACTTCAATGTGTTAGCTTTCAGTAGCCGCAAGAATCACTAAATTCTGAGGAGTTTAGCTCAGTCAAATCGTCTTTACAAAATTGTTGCTACATTCTGTGAACAGTTCTGACCAGTGTGCAAACTTGTGCAATTTGAATAGGCTATCCTTCGAATCTTGGAGTGAGCCTTATATCAAATTAAACTAGACATCTTGAGGTTTAATTTGACATAAGAATCATCAAAATAGCACGGGTAGATTTTGAGATATCATTGTTTGAAGTTAAGCTAACATTCTGCCTGGAACTGCCAGAATTGCACACTTTCCTTATCTTGCTTATTTGAACGTGCTAACTTGCTTAGAATTGGCTGAATTTTTTATGACATACTATAAACATACTAAACTTGATCTCTGCCAAGTTTGAGAGTTTGCACAGGTGTATAAGTGGTTCAACCAAAGCAATCAAAACGGTGAACTGGTTCTGAAAAATCCAGAATCTGAGGTTAAAGAGGCAAAGGGGTCTTCAAACAAGTTTTTGAAGGTAATTATAGTGTAATTTCCGCTAATCCACTATTCACCCCCCCCTCTAGTGGTGCTATACAGGTCCAACAGTATATTAGATTTCTAGTGAGGCAAATCTGTTATGATAATCAGCAGGCGAGTTCGAGCTTATTGGACAAATCGGTTTATTATCGAAAATTTCATATTTAAAACTCATTTGATAAAAATCATCGAGCGTTGTAGAGGAAAAGACATGAAATTTGATGGATTGAGTATCTTTGATAATTCGAAAACACAAGATTTCATTAATCTAAGGCTGCAGAAGCATGAAGCAGTAAATGAGTAATTTGGGTTCAATTCACGTTCCTATCACATGACCGTAAATCTGAATGGGTTGTGGTTTTAGGCCCGATACTTGAAATAAGCTAAGCTCAAACAATGATAACTTCATCCGTCATCTCATGATCTTGAATTTATGTACTTAATTTAGTATTACTAATACTTATTGTGTTATTTTTAATTTTTTTTGGACCGAAAATCGAGCTTTAACTGAATACGAGCCTTCGTCAAATTATCGATGAATTCAAATTCACACTTGAGTTTTTTCCCTTTGGAAACCAATTCTAACTTGTGCTAGTATAAAAAACTTGAGCCAAATATGAGTCATGTTATATTCGCGCATATTCGGTTTGTTTGTGCTCCTATTTAGAGGGTATGAAAAGTGTGAACAAAAATTAGATGATTATAGACCCTCTTCACGAGCATCTGTGGCAGCTTTTATACGTAAGTTTTTTTCGTTTTATTTTTTAGTTTTATCATTACGCAGAGGGTGAAAGTATATGATTTGGACCCTGGGTTTTAGCAACAAGTATAATGGTCTTACATGTGAATTTTAGGTACAAAGTCTACTCAAATTGCAACAGGTCAAATATATGGATCTACAAGTTAGGCCCACTATATTATGATATGGACTAGAGGTAGTCCAATATTTATTGGATCATGCATGTGGGATCTTCATATCAGGTCCATTTTATTGGATCATGCATGTGGGATCCTCATAGCAAGTCCACTTTATTGTGACATGGACCACATGGTGCATCCTTTCTTAGGATTAGAAGATTTCAAGTGAAAACCTAGGACATGTCTTAATTGAAAAAGTAGACAAAGACATGCTTATATTTAAGTTATAGTTTGTGGGAAAGAATGAAATAAAGCCAAATGACTTACTAAATAGTAACAGTTGATCGACAAAGCTTGATGCAATTTCCATTGTGGGGCATCAAAAAACAATCTATGTGTGTTTCTAATATATGAGTATTATTGCGTACATCCGACACTCTCATACTCCATAGCCGGAAATCTATAGACAATGGACTAATGTTGTTGTTATTATCAGAAAATCAATGTGGCAAAGAATAACTTATGTCATTTTAGTAGAGGTTACCCCCAACAAATCGGGGAGGAAAAGACAGCGCTGGCCAACCGTCAAAATTGTTATTAAACGTTTTCAACAAAAAAAAAAATGTTTATTAAGCATTTAAGCTAACTGCAAATTCACTGTTTATATCTAAATCTACCCAATGATGGAAATTAGGCGGAGGCTCTAAAAATCAAAAGTTTTAAAGTTTGATTTCTTTGCCATCAATTGAACTCTATCGGTTTATTATAATTGCTCATTCATCACTTTTTTATTTATTTATTATACATCACTTTTCAACAATAAATGGCAAAAATAGAGGCAACCAAAGACACTTGCGTTCTAAAAATTGAATAAAGGTCCACATGACATAGCCCAACTGGTTCCGCATAGGAGTTCTCGAAATGAATGTCAGGGTTTAATTCTTGTCAAAGGCAAGAAAGTCCTTTTCCAGCAAGTGCATAGTGTGGGAGCTTCTTTGGCCTGTAGGTATGTCTGTAGTGGTGGAGGGCTCCTTATGCAGACTACTGTGTATATGACCAAACTCCTGTTAGCGGGCCGTTGGGTACCTGATTTACATCCCTACACTACCTTCAGGACTGGGTGTGGCAGGGACCGTTACTGGTTGGGGTTAAACATTTAAAAATTGAATAAAGTCTGTAGAATGTGCTTGAATTTCTGTGCACTACAAGGAAACTGCACAGATGTGGGGGCAGGTGGTGGTTCATCTCTTTAAGCAAAAGGTTTTACCTTTGTTACTGGATCTTTTCTTCTAAGTTGAAAACCACCAGAAAGAAAAAGTTGTTCCATCGCTAATGCATTAGTGGCAAAGCTGAATTGTTTCCTCCATCTGTTTCATGGCAAATAGACTTAAATGTTTCTAAGAAACAATTATTATGTAATTTAGATCAAATTATTAAACATAAATCTGCACGAGTTTATGCAAACAAAATTTAAAACGAGAGATACTCTGGTTCCTAAAGGTCGTGGTCTACGAGAACTTGCTTCTCATGCTGCTCCGGTTGTACTAATTGGGGCTCGGGCAGCAAATACCACCAGACGAAAAGTCCACTTAGAATGCTAAATTTGTACATTGCATCGGTAAATTAGTCTATTTTCTCTGTTAATTTCTCAGTAAAGTCGAGATTGAGACGGTAAATATATACTTTCTGAAACTATTAATAAAATCATTATTGATAGTTACTCCCTCAGTTTCAAATTAACTGTTGACTGCACACGATTTTTTTTTTAAAAAAAGGGGTTGAGTATTTATTTAATGCTTTAGTTTCCAATTTGCCATTAAAATATGCATATTTTAAAAGCAACATTGATGAATAACTAAGCTAAAAGCTTAATTTAAATTATTTGTTTAATGGTCAAAACATCTGTGTTTTAAGACATATTTGAAATGAACTTTCTCTAAGCTACACAAATATTTATCGATGTAGACAAATATAATTAGGGATATAGCTAATGATCAAAATCTATGACAAATGTTTACATAGAGTTAGAGACCAAATCTTGCTTAACTCATATTCCAACATAAACTTTTCAATTGGACTTCTTTTACTTAAGAAAACTTTGAATTAGTGGGAATTAAACTCTTGTCACTGAAATAGAAAAATATCTCTATTTCATATACCGTGTATGTGACCACTGGAATATATCCCTAAAAACATTTAATCAGAATCTTTCATATTATAACTAGTATAAGTGTACATGTCAATATAATTAATGTAATATCTTGATTTTCAAAGCAAAGACTTACAACGTACGGACCTCACATGAAATAGTTCCTTAGATGTCCTTTTTGGATTTTTTTTTCAAATTGGTCGGTCTGATTACCAAGGACTCTCCCTTCTCATCAGCTTCCCACTACCATAAACGGGATAGGATCACCTCACCGCAAGGGGGTGCGGTGATGCGTGACCGTTCGACACGTGGCAGCAAGGGGAAGTGATGAGGGGCACCCTCATCTAGCCTCACCACTCCCCTTGGTGCCACGTGTTGCGTGGTCACAAAGGGAGTAAAAAAAGTTGGGGTGAGGAGATCTTAAACCACCATAAACTACAGACAAATTAAATCACTTGATCAAAGTCATGCGGGATGTCCACTGGAACCAGTTGGCCACATTCTCGGCCCATCTGTTCTCCAATCAAATCATGCTATTGCAAAAGCAAAAGGTATCGTGATGTAGCTTTTGATTTTGATGACTAATGGTATAGTCCAGTTGTTACTCGAGTTGAGTTTGTCTCAAGAGGTCAAGAGTTCGATTCCATGTGCGTGCTGGGTGTTACATTGCCTCTAAACCGAAGGTCTGGTTTGCAAAAGACACATGAGTTCCTGATTTGCATCATCTACAATGCTCTTATGGTTAGGGCGATGAGGCTCAAGGCGAGTAATTTCGTCGTTTGCTCTAAGCTTTTGATTATGCTACCTTGCTCATAAACGATTGACATATTTCTAGTGTATAAAGTCCATATTTTGATCTAAAAATTTTTATCGTCTAAGTTTTAAAAAATTTCGTAGAAGATGTAAATGACGATGAAAATATTTGATAATATATAACAAAGCAATCAATTGGATAGAAAATCACAAAGCCGGAAATTGACATGATCACGGTCTTTATCTTGTAAGTTGTAACTGTAGCGCCCCGCTCCCGAACCCTAGCATCGGAAACAGTGCACCCGCCGTAGCCTACTAAGAGAACTACAAAGCGTCGTTCAAACTTCTTTGCACGTCAGAACTGACGTAGAAATTTTTCGCGGAAACGATAATAAAAATAAATAACTCAATTAAAATAAATCCATCAGTGTAGAAATTAAGTATAAGGGTTGACGAAACCCGCTAAATCAAGTATGAAATACTAAATCAAATAATAAACCTAAGTGGAGGTCTATATGACTATCCCCAGAAACAAGCTCCCTTCTCGAGTCCAGCTCACTCGTCCCAGCTCACGTAACCTGTCCCATCCTGCTAAACATGTATACTCTTAATCCTGCTCACCTGTGGAGGGGAGGTGGGGGTGAGTGATGGGAGTCACTCATAGGTTACCCGTCTCTCCTGAAAAGGGACTGTCACATACTGAGTCGGGTAACAATTAAGCAAATAAAGCACATAGCAGATGAATAAAGCTATAAAACATAAACACATGCATAATAAAGCAAATAAAGCATAAATAAGGAAATAACACATACCCGACCCGATCCGTATCCCAAGACATAGCACTCAAACAACTTAATAACAAGACAAATAATCACAACAATAATAAATGCAATGCGCAAGTTCATGATGCATGCACTTCTATCTCCGTGTCACACGCAGTCATTTAGTATCACACGCTATGCTCATTCTTTTCCATGTTATGCTATGCATGTCCCGGGTCCTATCGGATGAAGGTAACCATTATTACCAACACCCATCACACGCCTCGTCAGGCCACACGGCTCATAGGCCAAATGCAATGCTCGTGCCATGAATGCGTCACACTAGCACACTTCCGGTTGTCCTATGTTGCATGCTCCGTTCTATGTTGCGTATTACCTATATTGCGTAATTACCCTATGTTGCATGGGGTTCATTACTTTATTTTATCTTCTACCGTTATTTTATCTTTCTAGACTTTATTTTAGGTTTCTACACTTTATTTTATTTTTCTTAGGCTTTCAAGCACTTCATTCTTTTATTTATTCATTTTTATCTTGCCCTACTATTTTTTTTTCTTGCTTTAATTTCATTTTCTTCTCTCTCTTTTTTTGTCTTTCTTTCTTTTTTTTTAGTTCATTTTAATTTATTTCATGAGTATCTAAATTAGTTAATTATATATATTAATTAGATATGTTATTATTATTATTATTATATTAATCTTTTATTTGTTACTATTCTTAAAGTGACTGACGTCAATTTCAATTCTTTTTTTTTCGTTTTATTTATTTTAATTTATTTACTGTATTTCTATTTTCTTATTTATTAAATAATAATTATATTACTTTATATATTGTTTATTATATCTATTATATATATATATATATATATATATTCTCACTTCCACGTCAACTTGTCCTTTTTTTTTATTATTATTTCCTAAACTTTATTTATATCAAAATTTGTTTAATTCTTTTTTTTTTAAACAACAAGCAGCCTTTTTTTTTAAAATTGTGGGCCCTTTATTTTTTTCCCCTATTCGAGCCTCCCCCTTTTTTTTGTAATTCTTTTATTATTTGCTTTAAATTTTAATTTTCTTCAAAAATCCATAACTTTTTGGTTTTAACTTTGATTTATCCCAAACCAATTCCATTGGACTCCGTTTAACGCACTCTTTTTTTTAACGCAACTGATAATATCAGCGCGTGAACTGTATGCGCCGCTCAGGGGCGCGCGTGGGCCGCCGCGCGTGTAATACACGCGCCGCCTCCATACGTGTTTTTGACAACCCAAACCCATTTCATCCTATTTCCGTGCTATGTGATCTATATCTAAGGACAAACACGCAATTTCCATATCAAAACATACAGGATAAACATATAAAAGATAGACATGATGTGATAATCAAATAATTTCCCAAAACAGAATGTGAGGGAATCCAAAGCAATCCGACAGAGGGGAGGGTAACCTACCTTTCCAACGACGAATTCCTAGACACAGTGGTTGGATTTGGTGTGGGTGACCAATTCGCTTTCCTTCCTTTCTCTTTTTCTTCCCTTTTTATTCTCCTCTCTTTTTCCTATTGTTGTAGCCGATTGTGTGTGTATATGGGGTGAGGAAAACGGTTGAAGCTTAAAGGAGGGGATGGGGAGAAATTAAGGGGAGTGGGTGGAAATTAAGGGGTTAGGGGGAGTGGATTGGGGGGAGTTATAAGTAGATTTAGATAAGATTAGATTTTTTAATTTATTTTAATTATTTTTTTTCCTTTTCTAAATCACGGTTACAACAGTAACCCTTTAAAATTCTTCACCACATAAGCTTGTCTTTCTTTTTCATCTTTCTTTGGGACTGGTCCCATCTTACAATGAAGAAATGGGTAAAATGGTGAAATTACAAACTTATTGAACCAAAAAAAAAAAGTTAAGTGAAAAATAATCAATTAGTTATTATGTGACAAAAAAAATTATAGTGTAGAATGTTTAAAGAATACTTGATAGGTATATACTATTTTGACATCATTATAGAGATTCCGCTTGCATATCATCATATAGATCGAGCCATGTGCGACTCGGGGGATCAAACGACTTTCTTTATACATATGTGTTCAGGTTGAATTGCATTTCAATATAAAAAAAAGGAAAAATATATTCATTTCAATCTTTTGGGAGAGAATTTGTTATGTGCTATCTATCCAAAACAGGTTAAGCCAGCCAAACAAAAAAGTTAAGTTAGCCAAAAAAAAAATCACTTTGCATATATAATACATACAACCAAGTGCATTCTACTAGTGCCCCAAGACATAGTCCAGTTGGTACTCGGATTGGAGATTGACAACAATAGGTCATGAGTTCGAATCCAGGGACGCGCACAGTGTGGATGTTCCTCTGCTGCCAGACGAAATGTCTGGTTTGTGGAGGGCACTTTATGTGGATAACTGTGTAAGATCTCATCCAATTTAGAAAGCCGATGTATTCCTGATTTACATCCTCAACACAGATCCTTAGAGCTGGGACAATGAGGCCCCTTTAAGTTGGAGTTCAACCTTTTGCCAACAAGTCCATTCTACTAGTCAATCTAGATCAGCTATACTCATTTGCGTATTTGCTTATGAAATTATTACCTTCAATGTTTGGTGCAAGTCCCACAACAGTGTCTCTGTGTTTATATATATATATATATATATATATATATATATATATATATATATATATATATATACTTGACCTAATCTCTTATCCTATGTGGTTGGGCCTCTTGATCACTTGTTTAAACAGCTAGCACAACTAATTTATTTTATTTTTTTGAGAAAGTGATTTGCTGAATACATGTGCGACCGCTGTGTCTAATACGCGGTTAACTATTATTTAAAAATATTTCACTGCCATAATACAAGATGATTAAACGCAAATCAAAGTACTAAATTAAATGAGACCACAGGTGGGGACCATATCGTAATTTTGTCTGTCTCCTTGTCATTATCACTCTTCAATTAAAGCATTCCTGGCGTCACCTTGAAGAATGCCTAATGCATTACAATTTCACAAAGAATCTTTAATTGTTTAATTAATGGAAGCGTAGTTATTGAACTCGGTCCGGTCTGCAGTTGAACCGATCAACCCGGTGACCCGGGCATCGGAAAAAGTTGGTTCAGTCACCAACTCTTGGAGCAAAAGGCCGTTACGGGAACTTGAGACCTCCATCGCTCCAATTCTAAGAAACATTGTGGAAAAATTCACAGTCACAAGCTCATTTTGCCAAATGACCTGCCTTGACCTGTATTGACCCACCGGTTCAACAAGAAAACGAACTATCTATATTGGTCAATAATAACCCGTGGGTGTAAACTAAGAGGTATAACAAAGATTCTAACCCTTTTAAATTATAAAAAGAAATGAGTCTTGCATGTTCACTCATTCACTTATTTAATTTGTTTAATAATGACACTGTTTACACATGTAATTTACTTTAGTATGGTAAGAAAATATAGGAGAAAAAATGGTAAGTTTAAGCTTTTATTAGGATAATTTTAATGAATCACGATTATAATCATAAAAATAAACACTCATTCTAAACCTTTGATTTTAGAGATTTCTCAATAATAATAGATAATATTTAACTCTATCTGCTATATCAATCATTCTCTTATTAAATTTGCGATGTGACTGGCCGCTGTATGATATAATTGATTAAAATGATGAATGGGAATGAAGAATTCTGTTTTGTCCAAGCAAACCTTATCATGATGCTCGACAGCAGCCTAGCCGCAATGCCTCCATTAACAGATAAATATTAAATGCATGGGCAATAATGTAAAAAAGGTTTATGACTTAAAATCCTAAACGGATCTTTATCATTTTGTCTCACGGCGTGATAGGGATAAAACTCAGGTGTCCAAGACCTGCTGTGACAGAGTTTGGACTGCTCAGACAGTCACATAAGGATCTCATTGTTAGCAGTGAAGTTCCAATACCATGTGCTTATTTAAAAAGAGAGTCGAAAAACTTGCTTTGGAGTTGGTGAACCAAACTAAGAAGAGCTTCTATGGAATGTTTGAGATGCATCAATTAAAAATGTTTGAACCGCTTATGTTTTTCGTAATAATAAGGTGCATCAAAATATTATAAGCCAATGATAAAATACAAATTTTTTTATTGATATACCGATTTTATCGTTTTACACTATTGATTTCATCTCATGATTTATTATTTACTATTGATCAAACAAGAAGACATATATTATCATGATTCATTCTTGGCATTGATAAAACAAGAAAGTGTGTATTATCAAAAAAAGGTGTGTATTTATCATTAGCTGATATCTTTTATTTATATGTTTTTGAGAAGTAATTATCAACTATGGATTGATTAATATTTGGAAAGGTCAGGATATTTCCATACAATTCAAGTCAAGCTAATACTGTAAACGTAGACTTCAGATATGTTTTTCAAATTTGGATAGAAAGACTAATATTAACATAAGTTATATTAGTGAACATAAGTTTGACGTTAGGATAATTTGTTTTGATGATGAGACAACTTTCCTATTTCGATTTTCGGATGTTGTTATTATGATCTAATTAAAAGTGTTTATTTGTATGATAATTGATAACCTACTTTTCGGACAAAATTATATGTATTGGTTTCTGTTACTCTTAATCCCGTACTCGCTCTATGCCACTTAGGTTTAAACAAATGACTTCTAACTTGAACTTATGTAAAGTGCTAATGTGTATTATAGTTTTAAATTATGTTTCATATATTCTCTTGAAAAATTTAATATTTTACACGGTGAAAGTTCAAATTTCTCTTCTCTCTGGTTCGATCTATGTATTTGTTACGGGATCTGTTATTACTTATCTATCGATTATAGAATACTACATAAAGTAACTACATTTACTTTTTCTTGAATTATTTTCCAATGTTTTGTAAGACTGTTTGATTTTTCCTTCTCCCGGAAAGTCCCTTTGTCTTTTGTGACGTATGATCATTCTATGTTTAACTTTTTTTTATATCTTATTTTGAAGTTTTAGATTTTCAGTTTTGCTTTTTTCCTTCTAATAATAGTTCCCATCTACCCAGATTTTTTTTTTTTAGCTTCAATTTTGCTCCGTAAAATGCATAATCGCGCCCGAGAAAACATAAGTTCGGTACAAATAAAATAGAAAATTGGTCATCAGTTTCGTAAGCTTTTAATTAAAACGAGTTTTCCATATATGATGTAAATTAATAACCTAGTCTTCTTATTTTCGAACATTTGTATTTCGAATTGTACCATCACGACTTCTATTTATCATTCACAATGAGACTGTGTATATTAAATTTAGAGACGATCCGGTTTTTATTTATTATTTTTTTTTCAAAAACAGAAGCTTAATGAACAAAAAAAAGGTTCCACATAGCAATGTAATTTCCAGAGTACGATAAAAAGAGAGACAAGGATCATGAGGAGTACATGACTATTTTTTTAAAGCAAGTACACTGACTTATTGAGAATATAATATAATATGAATACAATAGTGATACATTAATTTTCTTAAATAAAACAAAAAGGAGAAAAGCTAGCTTCCACCTTCCTTCTTCTTACCAATAAATATAGTACATGTCATAAAAGACCTCCAAAGCCAGATATTCCATTTTCTTTCTTACTTTTCAGCTCAGAAGACAACCAAATTACTTGACCCTATTCAAAACATTAATCAAACAGACCATCCATCAACCATGCAAGAATCATACATACACCATCCACACAGATCCATCATGCATCATCATGTATACATCATCAGATCAGCAGACCCCATCATAGGCTGATTCTGATTCACTTGCATCAAATCCCATGGGCTCAACAAACCATCACTCCCATTCATCATCATGGTCATCATCAGATCATCATCTTCAAAAAACGGGTCATTAATAACCGGTTCATTAACCATATTAATATTCGCCGGTCCAGCAACACTCATACAGTTAATGATATCATTAAGGGACTTAAGCCGGTGAGTCAACTCGGAAACCTGAGCCATAAGAACCGAGTTCTCCGAGTCAACCTTTAGGAACAACTCTGTGGTCAGATTAACATTTTTGAGGACCTGATTGTTCTCGTCAACGAGTTGACTCGCTTGAGCTAGCAACTCGTCCAGGTGCCTCTGTCTCTTCATCCTTGACCGACGTGCCGATTCCCTATTGGATATCATCCTCTTCCGCTTCCTCTGATCCACCAGATCCCCCTCCGAACCCGAGTTCTGTATCCGACCCGACCCGGACGAAGTCCCGCTAGAAGCCATTAATTGAAGTGCTAAAAAGGCTAAAACTAAGATGTAAAGCTATGCACAAAAGGGGTTTTTGATTTTGTTGTGAAATTTAGGTGGGAAAAGTCTAATTGGTTAAAGAAAATAGTTTAGGGAAGTTCTGCGAAAACGTAGAACCAGTAGAGGAAAACAACGGAGAAAGATTGCATCAAGTGGGTGTGGCGGCGGAGGGTGGAGTTGACTGTGTAACCGGAGAGAAGAACTTCACTGACTACAGGAGACATTGAAATAAGAGTGAAGCATCAAATTAACATTTCACACATCGGAAAGGTCGCCGCAGTCAAGGCACTGACTAGAATTTGAAGGGAATTTCAAGTGTAAACCAGAAAATTCAGGATTTCTAGATAACTAAATAGGATTTGAAAACAAGGAAAGGAGATTGAGAGGTTAAGAGGAAAGAGTAGAAGAGGAGGAAGAGGCTAAGACAGAGATAGGGTTGAGATATATAGATACGAGAAGTTTTAAAATGACACAATGTTATAGAAAATTAAAAAGAAAATACATTTATATATATATATTATACATTTAATGAAATCGGTAAATTGTGCATCGACATAAAAGAAATAATATTATTGGCGTGGGGACCAGTTAGAGGAACAGCATAATGTCCGGTTAAGCCGGTGATGAGCCAACCTTTTTTTTCATTAAAGAAAGGAAAAAATCGCCTGCGTGTTTAAAAGTTGAGACTCTTTGTTAAGGGTGAGAAAAAAAACTAGGAACCGTAAAACCAGACCGAAACCGAATCAAAAATATGGATTTTAAACCGAACTGAAACCATTTATGTTTCACGGTTCGGTTCCAGAACCGTTTTTCTGTTTCACGGTTCCAATTCGGTTCCTAATTTCTCCAAACCGTTAGAACCGGAACCGAACCATATAAATAATAATATTTTACTTTTTTAATATAAAAAATAAATAATAGTTTTTTTAAAAATAATGAAGAAAACTTGTATCATTGACTCATTGCGTTACGTGAAATGAAAACTGACTCATATGGTTAAAAAATTTTATATTAGGAAGTTTTAAATCTATATTTTATTGTTGCATCTAATTTTCTCGAGTATCAAATACGTAAAGGTTTTCTTCCTGTTTATTGTATGCCTGCATCCGAGATAATTTTAAGTTCAAGGATGCAAAATCCGACTAACTTTTTGATGATAGAATTGAATGGAAACCATGTGTATCTAACTTTTTGATGATGACACGGAACAACGTTTCACTTTGTTTCTTGCTATAATTAGTATTACTTGACATATTTAAAAAAAACAGTATGACTTGACAGGATACAAGCTGGGCATTTAGCCATTTAAGCAACATTAATTTTGCTTATTAGTTATTATTTCTGTTGTGTTATTTGATGCATTCATTTTTTGTTTTGTTCTGTTGAGTGTTGCCAAATGACAAGGGTGAGTTATTGCTAGAGTTGGTTTCTATTTTTTCAAAAAAAAAAACAAACTGTTTTCTTGCTTTCGCAGTTCTGTGGTTCTGAACCGGAACCAAACCGTTTTAAATGGTTCTACAGTTCCGCAGTTTCGCGGTTCCAGTTCGGTTCTAAAAATAACATGCTAAACTGTTCCCGGTTCTGGAACCGTCAGAACCGGAACCGGACCGTTGCTCACCCCTACTCTTTGCTACGCTATATTATGAATATTCGAATTTTGTCATTTTAGGCTATCTGTGACACTGATACATGTTTTTCACCAATTTAATATGTTTCTCAATTTACATGTCTTACAAAATTCTACCACGGACCAATATATACCCAAACAATATATATATATGCTTATGGTGGAAGGTTCAATATTTTATAAGAAAAGGAAAAGTTCATTCCAACACCATGGAGCTTTAGGATGAAAATAAGAAACTCAACGTTCTCCTATATTAGTAAGGTGCTGACACAATCTATACAAGAAGTCCACTGCAAACGGACCTATAATTCTACATCTAATTGAGCTGATTCAGACATTTGGTCATTTAAACTCAGATACAGTATTGTTTCTACGCTGCGGGTTTTTTTGGTTCGAACATGCAATCTTTCCTGAAACGATTTTCTAACTCGAGTGTCAAATGAGTTATGCCATAAGGGCATAATGGCTTTTTGTAATGATTTTTTGTTGTCTTAGCTTGGAAGTCTTTCACCATGAATCCGATAACATAATTTGATGTATCATAATTTGATCTTTCTAATTTTTGGTTGATGACGAGGGCAGACATTGAAGCAACTGATAAGATTGTTGTTTGTGATCTTAAGGTCATGGATTCGAACCGCAGAAATAGCTTCTTGCATAAAGTATAGGATAATATTACACACATCAGATCCTGAAACGATCCGGCCCCTTTTCATACCCTACGCAACAAAAAAAATTCTAGTGCACCGAAAACGCCTATGACATTTGTGTTTAACATGTTATAGAATCTTACCTTTTTCTATGTAAAAAAGGTTGAATTTTCAAACCCTAGGACCCATTACCCTATGTATACAACTTTGATACAACTTTGTAGGATGAGATATATGCTCTGATATCAAGGATAGACATTCTTAAAAGCTAAAAAAGAAAAGGTATGCTCTAGTAATTAGTAAACATCTTAGGGCTTGTGTATTTATAGTGTTTAGTTAATGTTATGTTCTTTTCCCCCCTCTTCAAGCTAGTCTTGAAAAGGAAATTGCAACAATAGTTAAGTAAGGTTGTGACTAGGACCGTAAATGAAGTAAGCCGTTTGATATGTTCGGTTCGTTCGGGCTCGAACTCGGCTCGGCTAAAGGGTTAAGGAATCGAGCTCGAACCACTTTTTTATGTTCGAACTCGGTAAGTGACATCATTCGTTTAAGGTATTCGGCTCGTTAATGATGTTCGTGAGTTAAACAACATGAGCTTGAATAATTAAATATGTTCGTTTAAATAAACAAGCAAGCTCGACTCGTTCGCTAAGTTAAATGAACCGAACTTGAACAACGCGATGCTCGGCTCGTTTAGAGCCCTAGCTGTGACATAACTCAAGCATGAGATTTGCTAATATATTAAAACTTAACATCGAAGAAAACTATGAAACTAATTGTAAAATGGTAATTAATTGAATTAATATTTTTTTCTTCGCTCATAGAGTATTAAAAGGCACAAATATTTTCGTATTTTATTTGTGAACATTACTGAAACTGAAATTAAAACTGAAACCTACAATTCCTCTATTTTTAGGCGAATGCTAAAATGTTGCAAATCCTGTGCTTGCCATTTCTGATACTAGTAATATAGAATCATTTATTAATAGGAAATAAGACCACCCATTGACTTTTAGTCGGATACTGAATTTTTTTTTTCTTTTCGGAGTAAAGATAAAGGGGGTGAGATCAGAGGAGGTTGGAAAGGAGGCAAAATATTAGGCCTCCAATCACGTTCCGTCACGTGTAAAAAAAATTTCTTTTTTTTTTAAAAAAAATTTGAATGTGGTGGGACCACTGACAATGTTTTTTACACGTGGCGGGACGTGATTGGAGGCCTAATATTTTGACTCCTTTCTAACCTCCTCTGATCTCACCCCAAGATAAAGACCAAAATTGACTACAAGTTTGTAACTGGTCATCATACATGCATCGATTGCTGAAGGCTTTTTGGGATGTTTTTTCTAGAGGTAAAAAGTCATACTCGGACGCTTTCAACTATTCGGTTCCAATAATTTTTGTAGAAACTGTAAATCATAGGCTCTTAGGTGAAAGTTTCAAAATTTGGTGTCCACAAGATGTTTCAGTACAAGTTCGCTCCAGTATAAAAATATGATGACATATCACGAACACTTATACTGCAACAGTCAAGATTCGAACCGTCAACATTAGATTAATCTATCATCAAATAGCACGTGAAGCATGTACCTGACATTATTCTCGTGTTTGCAATAGACGATTTTTAAATATAAATGCTTTTTTGATATCTTTTAATTGTGTTTGGCACGCATTAGATTAGTTTATTTAGTATAATTTTTTTTATCAGACATTAATTGGACGCTTCTGTCTCACTTCTGCGACACTTCTCAGAAGTTATATGACTATTTCATAAGAGAATATATGGTATTGTATTCTATCTTTGTGTTCATTCACTTAATTGGTGAAATAGATCACTATAAAGATACATGTTTCGAACATGTTAAAAACTTATAAGACTATTATATTGATATAAAATTGCTATTGATATAAAATTGCCCAAAGACATAACCTCAATTTGAAAAACACAAAATCCACCGATGATCAGTCGATAAGGAATAGGAAAACCACCGGCTGACTCGTGTCTTCTTCTTCTTGCACGTGGGAATTAATCATGCTTTTACTAATTACTACTTCCGTGGAACCAACATTATTACTATTCTAAGTGAAAATAGTCCTATCCTTTCTCAAATAAATTTTTGAATATGCTGTTAGGTCGAAAGTTTGGTTTGTGGAGAACATTTATGTGAGTCATTGCATAATATCTCATCCAATCTAAAAAACTGATGGGCTTCTGATTTGCATCCTCCACATATACTCTTTGAGAACTGAGACAATGAGAGACATTGGGATGAATTATTTCACCTTTTGATCCAAATTTTCGAAGCCCGTAGAGTGTTTTCTTGAGGTTAAACTTTGGTTTCCTTAAACAAAAGAGAAACTAAAAAAAAAGTAAAGTAGATGTTTGTGTTTGGTTTTATCATTGTAACTAAGATTTAAATAAAAAACTTAAAGAAAGGTCCAGTGCTTTTTCACACAGTTCGGATCACCTGACCCCCCAGTGGGGGCGGTAAGAGATGACCGCCCGCCACGTGGCACACAGGGGGGGTGGTGAGGCTGGATGGGGGTCACCCCTGTCCAGCCTCACCACCCCCCCTGTGTGCCACGTGGCGGGCGGTCCCGAAGGGGGTCACCAAGGGGGCGGTCAGGGGATCCCGTTCCTTTTTCACAATAAAAAAGAAATATCATTTATATAGAAATAATGACATTATTTAGACACTCGATCTTTTTATGTGATGATAACGACAACAAGCCTAAAATGAGTTCAAAGTTGAAGCCTTATTAATAATTTATTCTCAAGCTTATTGAGAAAAATCCAAATTGCTGTAATTTTAAGTAATTATTTAAATTATTATCGTTCAATTCAAAAAGTGGTCGTCGTTTCACGTGATTAAGTAGAGTTTAGCCTATCATTGTCAATTTTATATTGACTAATTTACTTTTCTGAAAGTTAGGAAGCTTCTTACCTGTGACCTAATATAAAAAGAAGACTAAGTTGACGCCATTAATTGCGTGTAGAAATTAAACGTGACACAACATAAAGCTAAGTATGCCTAATAATGCTTCCGTCTTTTTCCAAATTGCCAACTTGTTTGATTACGTAACACTTAAAGTAGGTGTCTTTTGGTTTTGTCTTTTATGTTAAACAACAATAATCATAATCAATATATTACAACGACGGTAACAACTATTTTTATGGTCTTATTTTGTCTTCTTTCTTAAACAAATGACCATAATATTATAAGAAAGACATGTTTTCATACATATATTTGTGCAAAAGATATTGAATAAAAATATTTAATTATGAATTTATCATTCTTTATGTTACCTTTTATTTTCCATTTTTGAACTTTTTTATTTCTTATCTATCTCCATATAAATAGATGTATTAGATTATTCATGGACAACAATTATCAGTCTTATATTAAAAAAAATAAACAAATTACAATGCATTTATGATATGTTATATCTGATTAAAACAATTACCACAAAACGACATCTCTTCAGGTGGTGTGAGAACTGGGCCAACTTGGTGTTTTATGAAAATGGGCCGTGGGTGGCTGGGCCTTTATGGTGAAAAGGAAAAGAAAATGAAATTTCCTTTAAAAGAAAATAACATTTTGATAATGAAACTCTCATCTTTAACTTGATGATTGATGAATCTAATACTTGATTCGTTCCTTTCTTTTCCCCTTTCATCTGCTTCCTCAATTTGTTAATAAGTTGAAAGTTGAACAATGGATACAAAAGACACGAAAGAATAAAGATATTACCCCAAAAAGGTTATAAAAAAAAGTAGGAAAACCCTTAAGTAAATATGTGCATAATATGCAACCATTCTTTCAGTATTTACAAATTATGCTACATGGGCTAGAATAAATCTAGTACACCATCATGTTTGTATTTCACCACTTTCATATAACTATTGACAAAATATACTCCAATACAAAAGTGTTGCAACATTTCTCAGGTTGAGAACTCAAAATGATAGGCTGAGCTCAATGCCTATGACCATACATTTGGTTCAGGATGGTAATGAAGAACTTCCCTCAATATCATTTCCCTTGTCATTTCTTCATCCATATCTTCATCAACATCCAAATCAAGAGGGTACTCAGCAGGAGGATCATAACTCGCGTTGTACAGACCCGATAGATAAGGGTGGCTAAGAGCTTCTGTTACCGTAATCCTCTTTGATGGATCAAGAACAAGCATCCTTTGTAGTAAGTCTATTGCCAAAGGATCAGCATTGGGGAATAGACATGCAAACTCCTTTCCTCTGGAAAAAGGAAGTGATGACACAAATCTTTTAGCCCTTGGATTGTCAATGAATGCAAGATCAGCTTCTGATTGGCTTCCAAGCACATCGATAATAAGTTGAAGCTGGTTCAGGCAATTAGTTCCTGGAAAAATAGGTTTCCTTCCAAGAAGTTCAGCAAAGATGCACCCCACAGACCACATGTCTATGGATGCATCGTAGTAACAACTCCCCAGAAGCAACTCTGGGGCTCTATACCATCGAGTGACTACATATTCGGTCATGTATTCTCCGGCACAGTTGGTAGTCCTTGCTAGTCCAAAATCACAGATCTTGAGCTCACAATCCGCGTTTACCAGGAGATTCCCAGGTTTTAAGTCACGATGAAGAACATTTGCTGAGTGGAGATACTTTAGGCCAGAAAGAAGCTGCAGAATATCGATACATGGAAGCATTTTAGTGAGCTTCAAAAAGAGTATCAGAGAAAATGCTGTGCTAGAAATATGTTAAGCACTAGAAAACTAATATATAGACTTGCTTTATGCCTTCAATACCTGTAAAATAAAATACTGGACATGATCATTTGATAAGGACTGAGAAGATTTGATAATCTGATGAAGATCTGTGTCCATCAACTCATACACCAAGTACAAATCGTTGAAGCTACTAGGGTGAGAGGGCATCATAACATCCTTCAACGCGATCACATTATCATGCTTGATGTGCCTCAGGATCTTCAACTCCCGAAGAGTCCTCACGCAGTCAACGTGGTTCTGAAACACATTCTGTATCTTCTTTATGGCTACTTTCTCTTGAGTGTCCATGACAACAGATGAACAAACCACACCATATGCTCCTTTCCCTATCGGCTTAATTGGAATATATTTTGTGTCGACTTCGAATAGTGTTTCCCACATTGTGTAATTGTGCTTCTTCCTTGGTATTACACCATTCCCTGCTTCTAATAAACTCCTCATTTCACTGCAAACATTCAAATGGAACTTATCTCAATTACAAAACCATTGAGAAACCAATGATTGAAGGGGATCAATTAAAAGGGTCGTGAATAATTTGCACCAACTTTGAGTGTGGATGGTTTATGTGAGAAAAAAAAACTCATTTGAACAAATTCACAAGATCAACAGAAACTGATAGTGAAACTTCTTCAGAAATCATTTTACTCAAAAGCTTTCCAAATTTCTCAGGAGACACCAGACTCTTCATTGGATCGAGCCAAGTAGACTATTAAAGACATGTTGCGCTTCCATTCATTTCTGCAATGGAAGTCGCTGCGTATGAAGTAGTATACTCTTTAACAACCATAACAGCCATATCAGAGCAGGAAGGCCTAGACTGAAATCTTACCGTCTCCACTTTCTAAAATTATCTATGGTCACTGTATATTACTACTACTGCCTTTTTTTTTGCTAATAATATTTATATATCTCCGTCCAATTTCTACAACTGTTCTTGCACTGTCTAACAGTATTACTGCTACTATTCGTTAAAATTATCTACTTAGCTACTGCCACTATCAACTACTAAAACTGCCAGCTGTTTGTTATTACTACTGCTACTGTTTGTTGAAGTAATCTATTTAATGAATCCAACTGTTCATGTCACGTGTTTGGTTCGAGTTTGTTTCGAATTTGAACACTAGAATGGAATTGTTTACATAAACAAGCCAAGTCAAACTTGAACAGTTTGACTCGTTTATAGAGTTGCAACATTATCAAGCCGAACTCAAACATGTCTTACGACTCAACATATTAAACGAGCCAAGCCAAACCGTTTGTTGACTAAAACGAGTCTAAACTCGAAAATCTACTATTTAACTCGGTTTATCTTGTTAACAACCCTATCTACCATAACTCCCCTAGTGGAATTATTCACGCGTAAACCTACTATTGTTGCATGTTCGATAAGTACAATATCAATGACCACGTTAAGTCTATAAAGGCATAAATTACTATTTTTTCTAACAGTAAAACTTATAGATTTTCAGATAAATTGGTAATTTAACGGTTTCCCTGAATATACCATCACCCCTAACATCTGCTATTGGCGCTGTTCAACCAAAAAAAAAAAAAAAAAAAAAACTGCTATTGCCTCAACAAAGTTTAAAAAAGCAGATATACATACGGAGTTTTTTTTAGATCCCGCCGGAGAGATATATCACATAAAAAAAAATGAACACAATTATGTAAAGGAATAGACCAATTCTTTCTGAGAAAATCCACACTCGGACCAAGCGGCTTTAAAACCCCAGAAAGTATATATGTAAAATATAATAACAATCCGCCCCCAGAAATGGAAAGGAATGTAGGCATAATTAGCAACCCACAAATCTACGCTATTAAGAATAATAAACCGCAAAAGAAGAGAGAGGGGGGGGGGGGGGGTATGTCAATTGACAAGAGATTAAACTTGGAATCTGGGTAGAAGATCTTGTTTACCTTTTGCAATTCTTCAAAAAGAATGACTTGATCTCAGAATTTTCACCTTTCTTTCACCTCAATAATCCGGGGCCCTGAAATTCCTTCTTCTTTGGCAATCGAGAACTATAGTATCAAGCGAAGAAACCCAAAATTAACCTAGTTAACAACTCGGAAAAGGAATACAAAATTTGGAAACTTTTTTAGGTTTCTGAGAATGTGGGTTAGCAACAGAGCCGACCCTGATCCAAGTTTTGAGTTTTATCGGAAAGATGAGAAAAAGTAGAGCAATATATAAATTAACGGAACAAAAAGGACAAAGGGGGGAATTTTGAGGGCAAATCATTAGAAGAAGCAAGTTCTTGTACTGAGTCCGCCGACGCAGTAATTGTTATCCCAGATAAAGTTGGAATTTGGAAACATTCCTAATTCTGTTTTGAGGGAAACTTTGAATTTGGAAAGTTTTTGGATGCGTGAATTTCACCGACTTCAAAACTTTAATCAGAATCCAAGGGGAAATAACGCCCAATAAAAACACACCTCACCCCACCCCCAAGAACTACTAGTACAAAACCAGAATATGTTAAATTTAAGGATCAGATAATGTTCAGTTTGTTTGTCTGACTCAGACTCTAGCGATTGCCTTTGCTGTTGTTGAGATATGCTGGATATGTGTTGTTGTATAGTGTTTAGTTTGTAATTATATATTTTTAACTACTTTTATCATACTAAAAACTATAAAAATTAATGAATTTTTTTATAAAAGCCAATTTCATTACACACTACATGTCTCTATGGCACAAGTTGTTTATACATATTAAATGTTTTAGCCAAATTGAAATTTAATGTTTGTATGTCCACTTTGCCATGGAAAAAAAAAGGCACTTTTCAACCATTCACAATTAATGAGAGCAAAGTAGTAACATATTTAGTTTTTCCCGTCATTTATAAAATGTGCACAAAAAAATTCAGACGGACAAAAATACAAACATGAAAAAAAGAGCGATGGTGGTATTAATGATTAAAACAAAGGAATTATATTGAATATTTTATATAATATGTTATATCAAATGTATTGACTCACATGATTATAATTGAAGTATAATTTAAGTCAAATATTAAAAATCATAATGATATTCACTATTGGCAAACATATATTTAACAAAGAAAGTAAAAGTAGACAAATAGTAAATCAAGAACGTAAGGAGAGATAGTAAGTTAGTAAATGTGTGACAGAGTTGGTCAAACACATGAAATTGTCATGTTTGAAAGATTTATCGACACAGACAGAATAGGCGAGGGCCTGCCACTTTGGGCCGGGAAGGCTGCTGTCAAAAGACTAAGAAATGCGATTCAAAATTTGTGGACCAAAGAGTTTGGAAATTGGAACATTCTGAGAATTGGGATCAGATTTTAGACTTCAGAGGGTAGAGAAAGTTTTCTCGGAGCAAAATGTCAAATTCCTGATTATGAAGATCTTACTATTTCAGTCACATAAAGTTTTGTTAAGGATGTAAATTAGGAGTTCAAAGACCTCTTAGATAGGTAAGGTGTGATCGAAACCTACACACAGAACCCACCAGGCCTGTAATCCTACATCCAATTGAGGCGGATTCAGGCATTTGGCCATTCAGGACTCTATAGTATTGTTGTTCACACTCTGCATGTGTTCCGATTTGAACTTGGCATCTTTTGGAGAGTAATTTATCACCCCAAATACCAAATGAGCTATGCCATAAGAACGCCAGTCTGAAGTTTTTTTATGACTTCCTATATCCTTCCAGGTGGCATACAGGTGGGAGATTACCATTTTGGAATTCTTTGTTACAAATAACATTATTGTTTAATTCCGATTACTAACCCATGTGCTAACGTATCAAACCTACATATTTTTTGCATTATATAAAGATGAGTTAAATGGGTATGAGCTTCTGATTATTTTCTGATTCCAGCAGTTTGCATGATGATGTTCTGTCGTGCAACGTAAACACAGTAAAACAGGAAAAACCGTAGACAGTGTGAAATAAGATGTGCCTTATTACTATTTTGCTTAGTTACATTACGCTCCATTCGACTTTGTAAAATTTGGCTCAATAATTACATACATACATATATATATGTATATATATATATACTCTAATATAATATAAACCGACACGTAAAAGAATCGAACAATCATATTCAACATATACCACAACTTATATACATGTACATGGTTAAGGCAAAAACTACAATGTCGGGTATGTCCCTTTGAGGGGTAAAGAAAAAAGAAAGGGAAAAAAAATATCATCCAATGGCACGTGTTTCCATAATTGACCAGAATAAGTTTTATGTCACAGGTATGAAATTCAACAGTTTTCGTCCATGGCTGATTTTGACACTTTCTAAGGTTCAACGCGTAATTCCAGAATAAGTTTTAGGATCCTTTTCGTAGTTTTTTACCCAAAGACAATAGAAAGGCCCTGCTTTGCCCAGTCAGTTAATTCTTTAAAAAGGAATTGATATGCTCTCGAGAATCAGAGACACGTACTACATGCATACAACACAACATGATAGGGAGATGGTTACATAACCAATTATTAATATTCAGGCATATCATACGCGAAAGCCACCCAATGTTTCTTGAAATTTATATAGGCCAATATAAATGGGTCCGGATCCCCTGACCGTATTCTCTCTCACCTCCCTTGTAACCGTCCGACACGTGGCAGTAGGGGGTGGTGAGGCTGAGTGGTGGTGACCCTCCATCCAGCCTCGCCACCCCCGAGGACTGCCACGTAGCGCGATCCTTTGTTACCGCCCTACATGGGGGTCAGGAGATGCCATTCGAACATAAATAGATGAAATGGGCGATAGAAGGACATACGAGTGGGATGCTTTCACTTTCAGTTTCATGTCCATATATCGTTGCCTCATCATTGGCAAGTAGTCTACAGATCTTATATTGTATTTGCAATGATATCTTTTAATTCGCTCATTTTATAATTTAACTTTTTTTTAATGTCTCTAGATTAAACACATCATACATTAGAAAATTGATTCACGTATACTGCTATTCTTTTTCTTGACCAAGGCATGTGATTACTGAAATATTTTTTTTTATAAAAAAACCGCATGCCTGACAAAGACATACAATAATCTCAATATGTAAAGTTACCGAGTACAAGAACTGTATGAGAATATCTGGTCGGATCCATCTTTATTCTACTTACAAAAGATCAAATCACTGGTCCCGGTAGTTTATATTGTCTCAGTCTCATGGAGTTACATGGAGGATGTAAATCAAAACTCAGCGGCCTCCTAGGTTACTAAGTCGTTGACAGGAACCTGTATCCACTGCAAACTGATGCAACATACTTTTAACCCAATTAAGCTGGATACAATGGCCAAAGATATTACTGACCCAGATAGCAATATTGTACATGGCCTGTTTCGTGTCCCAATTCGTACCTGCCACCTTCTACTTACGATTTTCTCAATATAAATACCAACTAATTTATGCTCGATAGGCAAATCAATCCTTTTTGACTTTTCAGGACTTCCAACTTTGGTTATTCTTTAATGATTTATCCCCACACACTCATGTCACCCAAGATTTGTGGGGTTTGCATTAGACAATTTGACTTTTTACTCTTCGCTTTATTTTTGAAACTTCTATAAATAGCTTGTAAAATTCAGAAGATATACTTTAACAGAATAAATTATCTTTAGAAAATCCAAAATGGTTGTTAGTAGGAAGGGATATGTGTATTGATGGTGACAAGGAAACTATTAAGAATAAACGTATCAAGTACAATATATGACATTGGAAAATAGAAAAAGACAGCAAAGGATAGCTCGGATGATGTAGTAATACAAGAAAAGAAGGGGGGGGGGGATAAGAATATACAAAAGCTATTATCACTAGGAAGAGACTTATGTCTTGATGGTTACAGAAAAATCATGAAATTGAACATATCAAGGTCACTAAATTGGAAAACGTGACAGGTCAGAGAGACTGACTCAGAAGACGTGGTTTTAGAAAATTAAACATAAAAGAAAAGAGAGATTTTATTACGAAGAGATTTTTGTACGATGGTGACGACCAATAAACTATTAGAAAACACACAAATTCAAAAAAAAAAAAAAAAAAAAGGACAAGAGAAAAGAGACCACCTTGTTCTAGGATAGGCGGAAAATAGCGGTTCGAGGGCCATAACGTGGAATTCTAACCACTAAACTAAAGCCGCTTCTGCATTCTGGCTTTGCCTAGATAATATATCTATAATAATCATATTCCCATATTGTGTATTAACAATGAAAAAGCACATGGGATAATTATTTTATGAAGAGTCTCGATTACATCATTGTACCTAGTTAACCATGTCATTGCTCGTCATAAAAATATTAAATGATTAACCAGAAAACACCTTAGAAAGTTTTATGATAATTAGTGATCACTATCTAATTACTTAGAGGCACCCGCCTATAATGAAATATGGAAGTAGGATATATGCAACTATATCCACATTATCCTATTGCTTAGAGGCACCCGCCTATAGCGGGGTATGGAAGTCGGACGTACGTAACCATATTCATGTGTTAGAAGCACATAGAGGTTGTTTCTCGATGACCCATAATGAAAATTGATTCAAGCGGTGTCGATCAACTGCTACCTCACAATGTAAAAACGCAACCAATTTAGAGAACCATTTTTCTTTATTCTATCGGATTTCAAAATTAAAGAAGAATGTGTCTTTAACTCCATTGGAAATAGAAACTAGTGATCACTATGTAAAATACTATCAATAATATATATACGGCTTGGAACAGAAGCAACTAATGAATTGGTCTCTATAGTATAAGCTAATGTTCAATTAACAATATTTTAATTCAAAAAGTGACGAAAGGTCAAAAGAAAACAGAACTCGTCACGCAAAATGATAACGCAGCCTCAAATAGAACAGTTAAAGCAACCAAGTTGCTCTTTGGACAGAATCATAGAATGTGCATTTGAAGTTTTACCAATCTAACGCAAACGTCATAACACAGAAAATGGGTTAGAAAGTCTTTAGGCTTTAGACACATAGGTTAATAGGTTTTCTTTTGCATTAGGAAGAGGAACTGCAGCTCTGAGACAATAATACACGAATTTATAATAATACATTATCCCATAGTAATCTGAGAAGATGATCTGCCACCAACATAGGCAACACATAATGAAAGCAGAGCTACATTGTTAGAGAGTTATGAAGTTGTGATGATTCTCCCATCAACTGCTATAAATTCTCATCCTACTATTTCTAACACCTTTAACGCGTTCGCGATACAGCCAGCAAGCAAGGAATGGTTAAAACCATATCATGAGCTATTGGATGAGAAGATGTCTATTCTGCCAAGAGAACCAGGCAAAGTTCCCTTTTTTCCCACAACAAGCACTTGTGATCAGATGACCATATGTCAATCTGAATCAGAATCTTCAATACCGGATGATCTTACACTACGATGATTACTTTCCAGGTAATTATCCTCATCATCTTCTTTCTTCTTCTCGATAATCCCTGTGAAGTAATAATATTCATTGTAGTCCATGAGCTATGCAATGAAATATTGCCGACGGAAAAGTCTTTACCTTTCTTTAGTAGGAAACCCTCAAGAACCTTGGTGCTGAAATCATCCTTTCCTCCCAAGTCTTGAAATCCAACCAGTCGGTCTGAGGCAATTCCGTTCCTGGGAAAGAGAAAGAATTCTTGACATTAACAGTGTGTCGAAAGTGAGAGCAGACGTCTTGATATTTACCAAAAAAGAAAATGCGTTTTGATTTGCGTACATTTCATGGAGTTAGGAAGGAGATTTAACTATGCGAATCCAAAAAGAAAGAGAACATATTCAGCAAGGCAAGGCACACAACACGTATAAGCACGGATCATATTCGTAGAACCCAACATTTATTGTTGTTGTAGTAATCTTCTAAATAATCCAGTTCTAGGTGAAAAATACGTGACATTCAACAAAGATAAATATCCACAATGCAGCAACAACAAGGCTACTTACCCAATCTCAATTACGTGAAAGCTAAAATCATGCAGTTCAACAGTATGCCAGTTAATATAGGAGCGGAACTGATTCATCATATATGCCGAAAAGACATAACATAAGAAAAGGCGCCAAAAGTAACTTGCAAGGGGGGGGGGGGGGGGACTAGATAGAGCATACCTGAAGAATATTACACACGGCAGTGTCTTGATTCCTAGTTTAGCAACAAAGAAAGGAGCGTTCTGTAATCATTTATTTGTAGTCAGTCAAGAATGCAACAAAGCCAATAAGGGAACTAACTGTACATGATTAAATGACATCCAGAATAACCTCTGCATCTATTTTGATGAACTTGGTACCAGTATGCTGGGGTGCGAGGGATTTCAAATGCTTATCCATTATCCTGGAAGTGTAAAAGACCGCCTGTAATCAAATGCAAACCAGAACAAAATGCATACAAAAGGCGAGTCATGCATCCCTATGAACATACAGTTCGATCCAGGAAAGCATTCAGAAATGACACATCAAATGGTGTATTTGGTTCCTCAAAAGTTCTATAGAAGGAAAAAAAAAGGTACACTTGGTCGTAGTGATACTTTTAGGCATTCAGAACATAAAAAACCTTCTGACAATGATAAGGAGAATTACAACCACAAAAAAAAAAAAAAAAAAAAAAACCAATTACAATGAAAAAAAAAAACCAATTACAATGGTTTGACTTCTTTAAGATGAAAAGAACCCGCAGAGATACAAGCTACAGAAGAATCATGCATCCAAATCAACATACCATGATTTATGACCTCATTATTTCGAAAGAAAATTATGCTCAACGTAGAAACAGAAACAACTAACTGGCAATGTAAAGTCATTTCTTTGTTTTAAGTGGAAATGTAGCAATCGAGACAAAAATAAAATCCGGTGGAGCCTAATGAACAAACCACTGTAACAGTAAATTATCTATCAGACTTGGAATTATCATTTAAATAATTAGGGCAATGCTAGAAGCTATAGGTAGAAGTAGTTATCGTCATGGTTGCAAACTTGCAATTCAGTCAGAATGTTGCATCAAGTCTTTCTTTTTTGCCTTTTTGCATGTGCACACGGCAAGACTTAGGTGGGTTTGTGACTATTGTGAATGAGCTTACCCGACATATCTTCGATACAGTCGATCTGACTGGAAGTCAAAAAAACGAAAATCAAAAAAATATATAATGCAGAAGTGTCCATACTTGCAGCGATAGAACTCTTGATGGTAAAAATGACAAACAACTTTCTCTGTTCCAGTTACTTCTCCCAAGAAATCTCCCTCAGTTACTTCCCTGTACTCTCCATGACCTTTGCGTATCAGTTCTTGACGTTTCTCAGCTTCTTTCTTTAGAGGTTAAGGAAAGAATACATGTCAAATCTAGCATAGCCAATAACCATATGAATTTGATCGATGATCAGATATCAAACCTTAAGAGCTGCTATTCTGTCAGCATGCAACTTTTCGAGTTCAGGATCCTATTACAATTGAATGCATGTAAGCAATCATGGGGATACGACATAAGTGCACAGAGTTCATAAAAGATGGAATAAATTGCAACATACATCCATCAGCTCATCAAGATCGAGCTCCTGATTAGAGGATGCAGCTGCCTGTGCCTTCTCTTGTGCAAGGACCTCCTGAATGAATTAATTGAGTAGAAAGGAACTCAGATAATATTGCCGCTACTAAACGAATCCTTGCATAGATAATATAATTTCTCTTGAAACGAGTATAGACAAGGACATCCAGACGCACACTTGGTATTTATGCTGTCCAATTTGAGAGGTAAGATTAATAATATCAAATACAGATGTAATGTGATCACATATAACTAAATCATGGCTTGCTACCTCCATCTACAGATAAAAATGCCTGCGAAATGCATTGAAATTTTTGCATTTCACCAAAAGGCCGAGCCACATCAAGCTAAAGTTCAAAACTTCATTATTTATCAGTACAACATCAACAATTTTTACGGTTCCCATGCTCTGCATCTGCATCAGAATTTCACTTATGAATCCAAAAAAAGAAAAATTGAGACTATCTATCCCACCCCAACTGAATCCCAAGCGAAGTCCCTGTTTAGTTTATTGGTTTATTTCTTTCTAATAGAATGAAGGTACAAAGCGGGAAGGAACCACATAGTTCCAAGATCGAAAAGTAAAAGAAAAAATGAGGAGAAGGAGAGGAAATTAGACACCTTTTGGTAATCCCGAGCAGCAGCAGCCATCACATTTCCAAAAGCCAAATTGGAGAGAGTCGATTTCACTGAATCCGGATCCATGGTTTCTTCTTCCCACTGCAGCATTTTAAAGAAATAATCAGAAATCCAATAGCTATTCGAAAAACAAAGAATCATGCCTCATCAAAGTTAAGCCTCACCTGGAGGAGTCGAGATTTTCAAACTAAAACTCGGTGAGTCACTGAATCAGATCTCTATATTCTGGTGGATCAGTGGGCGAGCGCCTCTTGTGCAGAAAATTATCAGTTCTATTTCGTTAGGGATTAATGCAACAAGAACATTTGTTCCCAGATGAACCGGTTGGGCCGATTACTTTCCCGGTCTAAAACTTACCCATTGATTAGTATATTTTATTTTTATTTTTTTTATTTTTTAAGGTACACATATATGGAGAGATTTGAAGGGGTAAGGATTTCAGCCCCAATCTCTCACTATAGCGTTTGATTTAATAAGATTATGACATATATATTAATTTTATAAAAAAATAACATGCTTAATGTATTTTTATTGAATAAATTAGAATGTATGACAAAACTTGATCTGAAAAATCTTTTCGACTATAGATGAAATTTATACATGGTTTTGATGATCCAGAGGGACGAGTTTAGATGTCTTGAAGCCAACGAAAGAACAAGTTGGTTCAAATATAGTCATGAATTTTATACACTATGCTTATACATCGTTGGAAGACTTAACATGTTGTTCTATCCTTTTAATGAAAGGGTCTTGCATTTCACCCAACATATTAACCATTTGATTATGTGAGTTGATCATTTTTCTTTTACGTTTTTTTTTTCTTTCTTTTTCTCTTTTTTATTGGCAAAGAATACATGACTTAACAAGTCAATGATCATAATAGACCTGTTGAATCCATAGACCGTTTTGGCAAGTCGTGAAAGTTCTTGTTCCAACTAAAAGGTTGCAACACCATTGTCAGATTAACATACCTTTTCTTACGAATTATGCACACTCCTGATCTTGGATCAACATCCTCCCAAACGAGGAATTAGTAGCCTTATCACAAACAGGGAACTAATTGTTCTCTCTCTCTCTCTCTGTCTGGATGAAACTTTTCCTATTCTTCTATTATAATTATTAGTGTGTCCATGACTCTATTAGGCTAACATTTAAGGTAAAAATGATGAAGGACAAGAAGTAATCTGGTGCTAACTGAATCAATATGGCAATTTCTTTCAGGGTAAACAGTAGATCTCCAAAAAGTTAAGAAGATCTGATTCACTGAGAACGACGTTAGTACAATTACTTGGTTAAATACGAAATAATTTTAGTCAGAATTCCCATAACTAATCCAGCAATGCTGAAAGCAAACTTCAGTCTTTAGCAGGAACCTCATTCTTATTGACAACATCAAGCTTCAACTTTTTCCACTTTGGTTCCTCAATTCCCTCATCCTCTTTCTCCTTAATTTCCTCCTCATCCTTCATCTCATTATCAATCTTCTTACGCTTGAGAAAATTCACCACTTCCAGAAGAGAAACCTCAGCATCATCACTCTTCATCAGTTCTCCAGCAACTTCAGCTGGTGTCACCTTGAGGCTACCAATCAAGTCTTCGATTTCATAATACCGCCCGTGGTTATCATCAACAACAACACTCAAGCTTTTTGCCAGCAGAGGCAGAGAACAGAGAAAAAGAACACAGGAGTGAAAGAGAAAGAGAGAGAGAGAGAGAGAGAGAGTCCACCAGGAAAGAGGTACTGGGTGCCGGGTTACAATGTTATGTATATTCCTTTTTAATCTTCAAATAGTCTGCGCCTTTACACTCTGGTTTATAAGTTCTCTCCAACTGTCAGACCATCATGCTTAGGGTGAATGCTTTGTCGCTTTCTTGGAAGTTTGCAAAATAGGTTTTCGCTCAATCTTAACCATTGAACCACGCAGTGCCTTCCAATTGCATTACTACTCTCTTCTCAGGATGCTGGGATCTTATTTTATGGATATAGTTCTCTCAAAATCTCTTGGCGCCTTTCCCAAAGTAGCCACAGTAACCATTCAGAATACGTCCAAGATGTCGTCCCACAAATATATCATCCATATGACCCTAGTTATATACCAAAGTGAAATCGATTAATTTGCAGCCAATTAACAGAGGTAGCTCCATAATCTTAATTCACATTTCAAAAATGAAAGTTACTTTTTTATACCCAAGTGAACCTTCCAATCTGCTTCTGTTTTAGAGTTTTGCTCTTCTTCTGACACCACCGTCTTTTCTAAACCTAAAAGTATGAGTCATGAACCCGAAATTCAAGAAAGATGGGGGAATAGAGAAAGAAAAACATACAGTGTGTGTGTGTGTGTGTCTGTCGCATAAGCAAAACATGTCTTCACCAGATCGATGGCTTATGATTCAGAAAGTGGAGTAATGGCACCCTGCAATATCAATTTGATACTGATTAAACACAGGAAAGATATGCCACGATAGATACCAAAATATCAGAAAGAAAGAATACCTTTGCTGGCAACAAAAGAGGGCTCGGGGCTTTTAGTTGGTTGTCCAAAAAAGGCATGATCAAAGTAGAACCTGAACCCCCGGAACCATACCCAACCCTCTCATAGGAGCCAACAGCATCATAGGTGTAAACACAACCTGTTCCTGGATCCCGTCAATGTATGTCATGTTAAGGTTTGCAATACACAAAGCATATATATTAAGAAATTGATCAACAAGCCTTGATTATCCAGACCTCCCAAAGTATGTCATGTTAAAGTTTGCAATACACAAAGGATATATATTAAGAAATTGATCAACAACATAGCGGGTTGTCCCTTTCAGTCATGGGTACAACATCAGAAATAAAAAACCACAATGCATTTGCATGTTTTATCATTACAATTTTACAACCCCAAGGCAACTGTATTTCATTCATCACAACCCAAGCTCTTCTACTTCCTTATGTTTCACCTTCTAACTCAAAGTTTCGGGCTTTAACCATATATAACACAAAAAACCAGTAGACAGAAACAAGGAATATATCCTAATTCCAAAAGCTGAATAAAAGCTCGAACACCAGTAGCGCCAGAATCACTGCACCAAACAAAACTATAATCCTGAAACATGAGATCCTATTGACATAAATTACATGAGAAAATTACATAATATCTCACAAAAATTCATTTTGGTCCGTGAACAAAGCCGGAATAGCTCAAGCAGAGGAAAAGAAGCAGACTTATAGAATAATGATTCTAGAGTAATCACGCGTAAGAATACTGTAGCCGGTGGACATTCGCATGTCAGCCGCAATCACACAGTAATCAGCTCCGGCAATGGCAATACAAGTTGTTGATCACTAATAATCGGAGTCAAATACATCCAGAAAAGTGTAAAATAAAAAGGAACGAAAATGCCTAAAATGAAAAGTTACCCTCCATTGTTGTCGTATGGAGACCAATTAGCTTGCTGCTTCGTCTTGGCGATTCGTCCAGAGAGTAAAAAGATTGGGAAGTTAGGGTTCGACAGGAAAATTTTAAGAATTCGAAAGAATTAAAGAATTGAATATCTGAAAAATAGAAAATTCCCGAAGAGCTAATTGGGGAAGACCAATGGCCCAAATGGGCCCAAATAATCTTTGTATGCCTCTTGAAAAAGTTTACCGTTGCTTTCAAGTTGATTAACGGTTAATTAGTAACTGGTAATTATTTATTAATTAATAACATTAAAAATAATTAACATATCAGATTGATAAATATGAGTGTACCTTTATTATAATGTTTTTAATTAGTTAACAAGTATTTTTTAGAATTCCATTAACTATATTAAAATTGGTCGGAGACAGGTTTTTCACCTCGATCAACTGGATGAAAATTTTATAAAAGATCTTTTATGCATCTTGGAAAGTTTACCGTTGGCTTCTATGAACGCACACCTGATTCATATCTATTCAAATTTATTTATTGCTACCACAAGGAAAAGAAAAGTTCATACAACGCTGGATGAGCTTCTCAAATTGGATCTGCTATCGTGTTGGTACAAAGTGAAAAAAGAAAAAACTATGCGTTTAGTATAAAAAAAAAAAAAAAACCACAAAAACATATCTGATTAGTGATCTACTATTTTATTACTATGTAACGGTTGGTGCAAGAAAAAATGGTAATAAAACATTAGATCAACAACAACAACCAATAAAAACTATTGCTAGGGTCTGGGGGTGAGAGGGAGGCAAACAATGACTTCATACTAACGGATAGAGAGTTTGCTTCCAGTGAAACATCCGGCTCTATATGTACTTGTATAGACAAATAGTAGATCATTAATGATATATTTTTTGTAGTTTTTTGTTAACTAAGGCATATAAATAAAACATTATTAGGGATACTTGAATGCCTTTTGGTTGGACAGGTATATTAGGACACCTGACAAATTAGCTTCTTACGTTCATAGTTAATTAAACATAACTATGACACGAAGCCAGAGTAGCAGATGCTATTGCCACCAGATAGGACAAAGTTAGAAATTGTTGTCCTTTTGTGTACATGAATCTTATATTGCTACGCATTAGCATAAACATAAGATGCTTGCTTCTTGGATCTTAATCCATCCAAAAAAAAAAAAAAACATTTCTATTTAATCATGTGGTCTGTAGATAATCCTCATTAATCATATCAACCATCTTAGATGTTTCTGGATAAGCTTCCAATATACCTGAAATTCTTGTCCCCCCTCTACGTCAATTACTATGATATTATCTTGGCTTCATTTTCATTTCCAATGGAGTCAAGAACACACTTTTCTTTGACTTTGAGATATAATGTAATAAAACAAAATGATTCACTAAATTAGTTACGCTTTTTATATTGTGAAGTAGCAGTTGACCGATACAACTTGACGTAATTTTCATTATGGGTTATCGAGAAACAACCTTTTTTTAACACATGGATATGATTATGTACATCCGACCTCCTATATCCCGTCATAAACAGAAGCCTCTAAAATAATAAGGTAATGTTGTTGTATCTTGACTTCATTTCTAAGACAATAGTGGTGAGTAATATTTCTCACAACTATATGCATGATTGGCATGTCTTGCATGTGACGTTCAAATACGCGGGATCTTTTTTTTATATTAAACATGTGTAAGATTGTTCAATTTTTTTCATCATAAAAACATTTTCTGAATTTAGTTTAAAAATATTTGAAAAAATAAAACTATTTTGACTATTAATGATAGATATTCTACTGAAAGATCAAACATCCCTAAATTAAATCACGGCAATTTAGCAAAATAACCCATAGGCCCAACATCCCATCAAGATATTTTCTGTGATAGGGAGACACTACTTAATTATAGAATATAATGATAGTTTGGACACTTCCGGATATAAAATATATGAAAGATATATAAATAAAATTCCCCCTACCTAATTGGGTTATTAATGTATTATGATTACCAAAACTTATGCTACAAAACAAAGTTCTTTTGTTACAAGATAATACGACACTGTGATTTGCCTCCTCTACCATCATATCATTTGGCTTCTTTTCGGTTTTCTTAACTTTTCTGATAAAATATATAGACGAAGGATCCGGGCGATCCGCTTTCAAAATATAATAATAATAATAATAATAATAATAATAATAATAATAATAATAATAATAATAATAATAATAATAATAATAATAATAATAATAATAATAATAATAATAATAATTTGATAGATGACCATATACTTTAGCTTAATGAAAAAAAATACTAAAATGTTGCAAAGTTAAATAAATAATAATTTGATAGACGACCGTATGATGATGATGATGATAATAATAACAATAATAATAATAATAATAATAATAATAATAATAATAATAATAATAATAATAATAATAATAATAATAATAATAATAATAATAATAATAATAATAATAATTTGATAGACGGCCGTATGCACATAGCTTAATGGAAAAGATACCAAAATGTTTCAAAGCTAAATAAATAGTGATCCGCCGTATTGAGTTCCAATTATTTCTCATTGATTCAATTTGAATCTCTTACATGAATTTGATAAGGCAAATTTTAGAATATTTTTCATTAAATCGTATTCATTGATATACATTGTACAAAACTCTATAGCTACAAAACCGTATATCTCAGACAGTGAAGACCATTTATCGTATATCATTTGTGTGTGTGTCTATATATATATATATATATATATATATATATATATATATATATATGTGTGTGTGTGTGTGTGTGTGTGTGTGTGTGTGTGTGTGTGTGCGCGCGCGCGCGTGTGTGTGTATTCATACACATAGATATACACATATATACATGTATGTAAGTATATAATTGATCCTTTCCTTCTAGGTTATACCTCAGTTGATATTTGAGTTAGATAATGAGTATCAATTATATAACTACTCCCGGATAGATAAATAAATATGCTCGTAGTCATGGCAAGTCGACCAAGAAGATGCCATTGTTGTCCTTTTCAAGTGGATCGTTAGTACAGAAAAGGATATTTTCTTCGGAAGGAATTGTCTTAAATCTCAAGTTCTGGTAACCCTCCTCTTCTAAAACCTGAAGAAGTATTTTCACCGGACGAAACTGGGTTCCTTAGCATTGATGGTAGAGCCAAACGAAAGAAAAAGCAGAGAATTCAAGAAAGCTTACAAATGTACGCAGCGGCAGTTTGTATGAAACCTTGTAAACTGATCAAACACACTTCTATCACAAACCCTCGTAGCTTCAGAAGGATTTGCAGTCACACATTCAAGCATTTTCCAGAGAACCCACGTTTCCCGGTGAACCGAATCTTTTGCCCTATAAACATGGGCGAAACCGTCGGAGTCAAGGCCGGCGCCGGCAATGGAGCCGTCGGAGCTATCACTTCACAAGGTTTTACTGATGGGTCATCTAGTTTTGCCACCAATGGTTTGGAATCGACGCTCAATAATTTGGTTGGTTTCTCCATTTTGTCATCTACATAGCTATACTTTGACTCTTTGTTTTTTTTGGGTAGTTACTGTTCTTCCTTGGATACTCCTTGTTGGAAACATTAAAACACATAACAAAAACAACACGTACCCATCATATTTTAACAACAACAAAATCTATCAAACAAGGAAAACACATAAAGGTGCTTAATTGGTGTACTAAATTTGTACAAAAAAAAGGCATAAGGTTGGATACTTCAAGCAGGGGATGCCTCCTAGATCGAACGCTTAGTCTAATGTTACCCTGCTTGGAATTAACTTGGGTGCAAATGTGTCAAACAACTAATGAGTTGTTTGTGCTCGGCTCAGAAAGTGGTGCTTTCGAAATAAAGTTAATAAAGATCGAAACAAGCTTAAATATTTAAATAAGAAAAATGAATCAAACTCGAATATGTTGTGACTTAATTCCAACACATATTGAGTGTTTCGAGCATCTATCGTAAATATTTTTATATATTTTATCCAATATTTTTTATTGCCTTTTTAATTATATATTGTTTTTGCATCGTCAATAATGCATTTTGTTTTTAAATGTGTATCTTTGATGAGAAAGATGTAAAATTTCAAATATATATCTATTTCGAGCAAACTAACCGTTTGAAATTATCTTTGAGCTAGAATATGTTTGGAAATGTTTGAGTCATAAAGCTCGAGCTCAAAAACGTTCAAAGTTATTTCGAACTGAACACGAGTATTTTATTTTAGACGGTTTCGAGTAAAGTTTTCAAAATTAAAAACATGTGAAATGTTGGAAAAGTCAAAGTGATCGTTTCACCCACATTGAACCTCATGGTTTTACCTCTTGTCCCTAAGGTTGCAAAGATTGGAACCAGGGTTCAACTATGGAGTCGAACATTTGAACCCATACAAAGAACTAACCCTTTTTTGCTCTTTTGTTTTTTAAAGAAAAGAAGTAGCCTTCAACATGAGAAGCCTCCATTCAATATCCGCTTATGAACGTCCAAAAACATGAATTTTAGAAGTCAAGTGATGTTAAAATAAATTTCATGTGATTGAAGCCTACATTTGTGTACTAATGAAATGGAGTTCTTCGAAACCTTTTGCATAAATCTTCATCACGGTGTCTTGTTTCTCTCGCTCTCATAAACGAATTAAACTTGTTTGACCAGTTTTGACCATACTCTGAATTCAGAGTTCAGTATGCCACTATAATCTGAATACTAAAGAGGCCAAATATTCGATGGTGAATTGAGGGTTCGATCTGATTATGAAGTTTATGGTCCACTGATCGAATGTTTCACCAGACGTTCGGTGAAGCCGTTTACTGAACGTTTAGTCTAGAGTTCATTGTCAAATAGTTTGTTGCAATATTCAAAAATTTCAAATGCAGCGTTCGATCAAAGTGAGTGAACGTTCCGTCGCTTCAAACACCAGAATTTTTACTGTCTTTTGATAAAATATTGGAACTTTTGCAACTTGTGACACCTCTTTTCAACCATGAAAAATCATAAACTAACCGGATAGATATTATTCCATTTGAGATGAGTCTTCTATGATGACAACTTAACCTCTACAGTATAGTTATTACAAACGAAGTTCAATGTGGTTAGAATAAGTCATAGAAGAGTTCTAATCAGCACTATCAAGTTGTCCTTCCCTATGATGTTGTTGTAGGATAGTGCTTACTGCAAGTTTATAAGGGTGAGATTTTAATAATCTCTTAATAAAATTCATAGCCATGTTTATGGTGGTATGAGCAGTACGCATTTGATGAATTTTACCTATATAAGTGTGGAAGTAGTGTGGAAGTAGTGTCGGTTCCTATGAGAGTTTGGAATAACTTTCTAGAGCACTTATGAAAACCTAAGACTATGTGTATGGCCGATTTCGCACCAAACCGTGAACTTGTATGAACTAGACAATGATATGTCTTTTGTTGTTCATATATACAGTAATGAAATATGATTCAAGACATCTATGTCATCTTATTTCTGTTTACATACATTCATTTGTACTAAATGATGATTCAAGACGTAAGTCATCGCATTTACTATGCGTCATTGTTTTTGTTTAATATCAGAGAGCTTAGTTTATAACTGTACATGGATGTTTTCATATAAACATGGATCAAGTGGGAAATTGTTGGAAAAAGCACATAAAAGTGCTCCAAATTTATATAATGACATGCAAAAAGTTTGATTGGAGAAATGAGTTAAACTTGAATTTGAACAGTTTTGACCGTATTCTAAATTCAGAGTTCGATCTATCACCATACTCTAAATTCCGAAGAGACCAAACGTTTGCTGATGAATTTAGAGTTTGGTTTGATTCTAAAATTTCAGTCCAGTGACTGAAGCTTCATCGAACGTTCGGTGAAGCTGTTTATTGAATGTTTAGTCCAGATTTTGGTGTCAAATAATCAGTTGTAACTTCGAAAATTTCAAATCCAATGTTCAGTAAAAATGACCAAATGTCCAATCATTTCATAAAGCAGAACTATCTGATGTCTTTTGATGAAATGATTCAATTTTTACAATTTACGACATCTCTTTTCAAACATAAAGGGTCATAAATTAAATTTGGAAGTTAAATTCTGAGGCAGGTGTCAAATTATTTTTTTCTTGTAAATTAAAATCTATAAATACAACAATCATAAGGTTTTGAAGATATGCTTTAGAAATACTTTGAAAGATACTTTTTGAGAATACCTACATAATTTATTTCTTTTTTCTTCTGGTATTAAACACTTTTAATACACAAATTCAATATTCTTCCCGTAGAACAAACGAAAAGAAGAAAATGTTATATATTAGGAAATATTTGTCATGTATTCTACCTTGCTTAATTAGGGGAGACAAATTTGCTTCAAAGATAGTGACTTTCGTCACGTCTTGGCTATTTTCTTTCCTTGTCTTTATTTTTTTTTTCTATTTGGTTCCATATCTTTATCACTCTTCCTAACAAGTCTTTCTCTACATATGTTGCTATCTGGTTTGGGACATGTTCGTTCCTGGCAAACATCACCAACGTAGTCGTTGGCCATTGATATAATGATAATTATAAGAGGTTTGTCGCGTGATAATATGAGATAGTCGACGACAATTACGAGAATATGAAGGCTACGAAATAAAAAAATAGGGGTCCAAAGATATACATATGTATATATATGTGCGCGCGTATAAATATATGTATGTATGTATATACGAGCAGTAGGGAAGAAAACTGGCTCTTACTAACTGAAATGGACTGTCTTGCAGAGTAAATGGATAGCAGCAATATCCTTCACTTTGTTTCTCCTCCTCAGACATGATGCGGAAGCACTCTGGGCAGCTACAGGTTCTGTTCTTAATGCGAGTCTTGCATCCACACTGAAGAAGATAATAAATCAAGAACGTCCCCTTGCCCACCTGAGATCTGATCCTGGAATGCCATCTTCACACGCTCAATCCCTCTTCTACATTGTCACGTTTTTCAATCTCTCGCGTAATGATCCCTTACGGTTCACTTAATTATGGCTAAATGTTCTAGAAAATCGAGTTTCTTTTTTAAATATTTGGTTATGTTCTTGATCTGGCTGTTCATATCCTTTGATGCAGTGATGCAGTTGTTGGGGTGGAATGGATCGACAGCATGCCTCATTGGACTTGTTTTCGCAGCTGTTTCTTACATTGTAAGAAATCATCTGTAATTTTGTTCTAAAGTAATATGGATGATATAGTATGATGCGAATGATCGATCGTTGTAAATTCAGTTTCCAGTTTCAATGGTTGCAATTATATTTCTAAATTGTAAGTCAATATGTTTTTGATGTGGTTGGGATATACTGGGTATGATTGAGTGAGTCAATGTGTAGCATAACTAAAATGTTGATGCTCGCATTACATTAGTATTAGAGAACTTCAGAAATGTGCCTCTACAGATAACTCTTGCTAAGGAAAATTGATGACGTGTATCATAATGCATCAAGACGGGCATTGGATGTCAATTTTTCGAGATTTGTCATTTTTTATATGAAAATATTATTTGATACAAATTTACCTTAAATATTTATCGTCATATTTATATATTATGTCATTCTTTTCGTATTTTATGGTGCACCTTAGGGTATATATAGGGGCTTAGATACTCTCTCAACGTTAGGTTGAATTTGCACTTTTTGTGATTGTCTTTATCTGTCATTATTTGTCGTTCATTATGTGCCTATGCCGGTACATATAGAGCAGGAGGTTTTGCTGAATGCGAATTCTCTATCTTTTGGGATGGAGGTATTGTTTGCATGCCTCTTACCCTCCCAGACCCTAGCAATATGTTTTCTTTTGTTGGGATATGTTGATATGTGTTGTTGTTGTCTTTTCGTACTTTATGGTGTGAGAGAAGGTATTAGACATTTCATTCCTCTTTGGCATGTTTTCATGTAAAGGTATGCTTGCTTGTTATATACTTTGAAGAGAGACTATCTATAGGATTATCTTTTCAGGCTGTGATGAACTCAACCTATTAATAGTGTTGTTTGATACATAGAAACTAGAAACTTATAAACATGATTTTCTTCCATTCATTCAACTAAGCAGTTCAGTTAGCTTTTGGATTATTAGTCCATGAACATTTACCTGATTTAACTGTCCAAAAGATCATCGTCAGTTGAAGGAAAGAAACACCCCTTGTGAGCTTTTTCATACATATTTATGTTGTGCTTGAACGTGCAGGTATGGCTTCGGGTATCCCAAGGGTTTCATACAGTCGCCCAAGTTCTTGTGGGTGCCATACTAGGTATCTCCTTCTCAGTTCTTTGGTTTTGGTCATGGGATTCAATTGTATTCAAGGCATTTCTATCTCATATGTGGGTAAGAGCCCTTGTCATTATGGGTGGTGTCATTTTTTATGTTAGCTTTATAGCATACTTAATCCACCACTACTGGGTAAAGGCACCAGTGATTATGTATACCTCCAGAAAGTTACAAAGGAGACATTGATCTTTGGCCTCTTTTTTCCTATCACTATGTATTCTGTTTTAATTTGTATTTCAGCTCAAACATGACTAAGCAGAAAAATACTTGAAAGCATAAGTTAAACCTTTTTCCAGTTTTGCTTTCATTGCACGACGAATGTGTTAGTTGCCAGCTTCTGTTTGACATCCTACATCGTCATCGTCATCAATCATATCCAGTAGATCCCAACAACAACAAAAACTATCGCTAGGGTCTGGGGAGAGTAAGCGGCAGACAAACAATATCTCTATCCCTTGCTTCCAGTGAGACCCCAACTCTATATGTAACTGCATAAATGATACGATAATAAGGGTATGATATGCTAGTATGTTAATGAGGGTTGTTCGACAGCCTGCAATTGTATGTATTTGAACCCTGCTACAATTGTTTATGATATAGCTTCTTGCATAAATATAAAGAGAAAATGATTCTCCCTCTGTCTCAAAAATTTTAATTACACTGTGTTGAGAATCAACTGTAACAATATTTTGGGACGAAGGGAGTATATTCAAAGTGGCTTATCCGGAAAAGAAAATGCCCTCTTTTCTATTGCCAAATGCTCCACCCAAATCAAGAAATTTAATATCACATCAAGTAATTCACAGAAGAGGCATAGGACTTTATCCTCACACAATATTATATCAACAAAGATCCATGCTCAAAGTCTACTGGATGAACAACATTCATCACTAAGAGTTAACTTCTGCAAAAAGATTCTGCTGCACTTCACAGCATATAGTTATCTATCTCTGATATGAGAAGCAAACATTTCCCAGCACAAAACAAACACACAGAACATTCAACTATTTTTGCAGCCTGCAATCAGTTTCCACTGGGGTTCACCTTGTTCCTTGACCCCTCCAATGTGCCCTTCTAGCGGCCCTTGCTCTCCTATACCACTCCATTCCCTCATCCTGGCAAATGTTTTCTGTATTAGGTGAAATTTATGCGATTGCTGAGCAATCACATTGGCCGTAGATGGACTGTCACAGTGGACAATCTCATGTCCATCTTGAAAGTTATCCATTCCCTTGGTTAGAAGTTGCCAAAAGAGGCCTCCAGCTGCAGGGCCACCGCATTTAGCTGATGAATATATCTTGAAATATACATCATCGAAAAGTGCATCCCTTTCATTCGAGCTGAAGCTGTTGTATTTCCAAGATTTCCCAAATTCTGTTAGTAGCAGAGGGTTCTCAAGCATTTACTCAGTATCATAGATGTGTGCATCAAGCCATTGGTTCATAAAGGACAGTTCATATTGATTATTGGATGTAGACAGCCTAAGAAAAATGAGGAAAGTATGAAATCCTGCAAAAAGACCAGTTGGCATGGTAAACAATTCAAAGCATTCAAATTGGTTTTCCTATTGTTTTGCATCATTAATTGCAGAAACGACTAGAATTCGACTTCTAGAAAGTTTTACCATTGATCGATTCCAGGCACACGATTGTCGGCAACAAAATCAGTTCCAATGTTGAATCCAGGGTTGAGTTGTGTCTTCTGTGGTGTACTCTGTCTATAAAACCATTCAAGACCAGCTTATAGCAAATGATTTCTATCAATTGATTTGACATAAGAAGCCATTTCCATAATCCAGGCCTAAAGACAAAGTACAAGAACAAATGAATCCTTAAACTCCAAATCTTAGCAGATAAAGTCTTGAGCAAGAACCTATAACTATTTGTTGCTAGATTGTTTGAAAAATGTTAAAATGAGTCAATTTAGGGGAGAAAACAGAAGTTTAGATGAGAGCAAAGAGTACTTAATGATGAGAGTAAAAGAAGAATGGGTACCTGAATCGTCCTCCCTGAAGGATCAGAAGTGCATCTGAGCTCGTTCATCAGCTCCCAGGCCATAATAGTAGGATCATTCTTGTAAACAATCCCGCTGAATGTGTTGTATCTGTTAAGAATAATCTGCAACACACCACATATTTCAGATTACGAGTACAGAGCACCCATGTCTTCACATTTGGATACTGATCGTAAGCCCAAGAAGAAGTGACGCCTTCCCCCACCGCCACCCACCCCCTCTGTCAGTAGCAGAGCTAATTATCTTTAATACGACTCTTCCACCAGACAAAGGGATAATTCTTTCCAAGAATTAATGAAACATAAAAGCATAGAAAAGAAACCAACCAGATAGATATATAGAGCATTATGAGAAAAGAGACAAGAATTCAGACAAGAGGGCAAAAAGGTGCAAGATTCCACTCACATTAATATTGTTCTTGCAGCATCCCTTCACAACTGAATGCCTAAAGAAATCATCATCAGAAGAGAGGGCTTGCCCATGGCTTCTGGTTCAGTCCACATACTGTTTCTTTCCTCCAAAACTATCGTAGTTATTCAAAAAGCTTAGCACAAGCTCAATCCCGTATCTTCTTGCCTCAGCTATAAAAAAAATCCAAACCCTTCAAAATATCCACACACACACACACACACACACACACACACACACACACACAAAAGTTCAGGAAACCACGACGATTGCAAAGGTAGAATCTTTACATGAAAATCAAGGAAGGGTTAGAAGTTTGGTGAATGAAGCAAGGACCTTAAACATTTTTTCGTTGTAAGAACCAAAAGCATACCGCAGAGGGTTGTATCTACCATCACCGAATACCCAAGTTATTGCAACAGTAAGGCCATGCCTAGAAGCTTCACTAAATGCAGCTGAAACTTTGGGCCTTTGAGAAGTGTCAGAAGCTACATACATCAACCAGTATGCATTCACACCATTGGCATAAAAAGGAATATTATTCAACATGAAATGAGTTCCTCTGATAGTGATGAATCCACCTTCCCCTGCCTCAACTCTGTCAAGAAAGCATTTTTCTTGGAACAGAACAACAATAACAATAATCACAACCCAATATTTCATTTCTTTTTCTCAATGCAAGGGATAGCAGAACTTTTTCTTTTGAGGTAAGAGTGCAATGCCATATAAGTAAGAAGGTGGAACAGCAAGAGAAGTGCTCTGAAGAACAAATCAATGTGGGATGTTTGGATTTTGTCCCTCGGACCGAGAAAGAGAGCAAGTGTACTATTTGTTATTTTTTAAATAAAAAAGAAGAAGAAGAAAGAAACATCATACTATTTATTATTGAAAATTTTGGTTTCTCTTAAAGTGCAAATTAAAAATCAAGGTGCTGTGACTTGATGATTATTTTTAATGGCACAACGAAAATTGGATTTTTGTAAAAGTGGCTCGATCTCTTATTTTAAATTTAAAAATCAAAGAAATAAGTAAATATAAACTACTTCCTTAAACTCAAGTTTCTCTGTAATGCAAAAAATTAGACGTAGATATTACAAAGATATTTTCTTTTGTTTATCATAAAGACATTCGTTTCAAAATGATGATAAAAACATATTTTGAAAGAAAATAAAAAAGAAAATGTTATGTCTCACATTTTTAATGAAAGGAAGAAGTGACTTGTTTTATGAGAAAATAATGGACGTAGTGTGTCTTTTGCCTTTTATTAATTATACAGTGTCATCACTACATCAAACACAAAATACAAAAGCTGATATCAAAATACAAAAGCTGATATTGAGGCCCATTACTATGTCCATAGAACATACTCTCTCGGCTCATCATCTATATAATCCAGCTCTGGGTCCTGAGTCTCTGCATGATGAAAAATAATAGGTGAGTGATAATGAATCGCTCAACAAGTATTTCTGCATAGATTCGTCATGTGAATCATGCATGGGGACCAGAGTAATGGAAATAAATGCAGTAAAATAAAGAACATGAACTGCAACTGTAAAAGCAAGGGAAAACAGGCAATGTAAATAACCTAGGTATATAGGACGAATAACATAATAGTTTAAATCATTTGTTAACAGCATTTTACGAACTTATTACGTTTTATATAATATTGATTTCTTACCCGTAATCTTTCTTAAGTCTGGTTCCTCGCACCTAATGGTACCTATCTGTCTGTCCTGCCAGGGCAACGTGAGAAAGTGATAAGGCCATCTCTCGCTCAAGAGGTGACTATCTCGCATGACTGGATTTTCTGCTCAACGCATCCGCTACTTTATTAGCTTTACCCGGATGGTAGTCAATCGCTATATCGTAGTCTTTAATCAGCTCAAGTCATCTGCGTTGCCTCATATTCAGCTCCTTCTGGGTGGACAGGTATTTCAAACTCTTATGATCGGTATATACTTCACACCGTTCCCCATACATACAATGCCTCCAAATCTTCAGCGCAAATACTACGGTCGCCAACTCCATATCATGCACCAGATAATTATGCTCATACAGCTTAAGCTGTCTGGAATCGTAAGCGATAACCCGATCTTTCTGCATCAGAACGCAGCCGGTAAAAGAAGGGTAAATGCATTTATCAAACAAAGTGTTCACACCAGAAAAGTCATTTTTTTCGTTTTACCTAAACCGTTGGATGCGTCGCTATCGACAACATAACTCTCGTCGGCAACTGGCTGGACCAAAACTGGGGCTAATGTCAACCTCCGCTTAAGCTCTGTAAAGCTCCTCTCGCAGTAGCAGTCCACTCGAACTTCGTCTTCTTATGTGTCAGCCTGGTCAGTGGTACTGATATCCTGGAGAACCCCTCGACAAACTTCTGGTAACAGCCTACTAGCCCCAGGAAACTTCGAACCTCAGTGACGTACGTCGGTCGTGTCCACTATGTAATAGCCTCGATCTTCCTGGGATCAACTGATATGACGGCCTCCGAAACATGTCACAATAAAGCAACACTTCGCAACCAAAACTCACACTTGTTGAATTTGACATACAATCACTTCTCCTGTATAATGCTCATAACAACCCACAAAAACTCTCACTTGCTTAATACTCATGGTATATAAATAAGTAAATTATTGTATGTAGAATCGTTTTTGGTATATCATATATATTATGTGTCATGATAATTAAATATGATAACGAGCATGATACTCACCATTTACATGAAAAATAATATAAAACAAACAATTATACCATGTACATTTCAAAATTTACCGAATCCGTATAGTAATTTCTCGGTTCTATTTTATCAGTCTACTATTTTTTTTAGGATGTCTTAAATTTTTATCAACTTTTATAAATAACCAACCCATTTATGTTTAGTTATAAGTTGTCATTTTAAACAACAAATAAAAAAATTTCATTAATAACAAACAAATGATGCATCAAAAAATAAAAACGAAAATTGATCACAATTTTAATCACCAGATAATATATTAAATAATGTTTAATTAAAAATTTATACTTCATGAATCGGACGAATAAATAAGGGGTATTTTTCTTTTCCATTTATTTATTATTATTATTATTATTATTATTATTATTATTATTATTATTATTATTATTTTTTTTATTCCGTTCATGACATACTCAGCGACCTTTTCCCCAAGTATACAGTACCCACCGCCATCAGACCCCTTTTAAGTATCATCGCCTATAAATACGGAGCAGCCCGATATCAGGTTCATAAATATTTAACTTGGTCGTTCTTCCCTGTCCAAACCTTAGTATTCTTACATTGTCCTCTCTTACCTGACGCCATCGCACAGATAAACCTGACGCCATCGCACAGCTTCAAGATCTTCAAGATTGCTGCGTCCCGCGTTTAATATCTTGCGCCAAATCGAGAAAATGCAGATCAAAGACCCGTTTCTTTCCAATGTTTTCCCGCAAGTTCTCGATGTTAAATTGGAGATTTGGTGGACGATCGGTCTCACGATGCAACTGGTTGTGTTCATCCTGGAGTTGCGAAATCAAGCACGTGATTATCAAACCTTGAGACCAGATTATCATACCTTGAGACGATCTTGGAGAGTTGAGCAGTTTGACGTCAGTTTTTGGAGTTGGCGTCTGTTTCTTGGTCTGTTTCTTGGAGTTATATGTGCTTCTCCCTTTTTCCCTTGAATAGTATCAATTTTCTATCCCGTACCTTCTTTTCCCTGTTTTCTTCAATTTTGATGGTGAGAACATCTTATGAAAATACAGCAGAACTTCTCAAGAATTACATAAAGTTTTTTACATGGAGCAGCATACCTTAATAAAAAAGACAGTGTTTTGGACTTTCTTCTTTCAAGATTTTTCTTTGGTTTTCTTCTCCTAATTCTCACCATTCCCTGCCTGTATGCATACTGATTACTCTTTGAATTATCTTCGCAGCAGAGCCCATCTACTGGAAACAAGGTTTGAGACTTGTGTTACTGAATATTCAATCTGTTAGAGATTTAACAAATTTTTGGTATTTTACTTTCAGCTTATCAAATCTTAAACACCTATTTGTCCTGTGGCTTACAACTTGTTCAAATTTTGGCATTTATTTCTGTTCTATATAGCTATATCATTTTGAAAAAGGTGGGCAGGATTAATTGTAGAGTGTAAATTGAAGAGCATCAAATGTGACTGGTAGATATAGTATCATATGATGAGATAATCTGATCAACGTCAAGCTTGCTGTTTAAGTATGATATTTTGTCTCTGATTTTTATGACTTGCAATAAATAATTGACTACACGGTTCACTCCCTCTGTAGGTAATCTTGAGGAGATCCTGGTGGGTTACTGCTGAATCAAGCTTAGAATTATTGAGTTATTGAAGTATTGCTGCAGAATCAAGCTTTTTCATGTTTGTTCGCCAAACTGAAAATCAGTTAGAGAAAATCAAAAGGAGAGCTCAATTTACTTGACATAAAAGTTTTCCTTTTTTTGTTTGTCCTTTTGATTGTGAGAACTTATAAAGGAAAAGAAGCGAATTTTGAACATAAAAAAGGTTAGCCCCTCCCTGCAAGCAATATTGTATTCAGTATTGTTTAGACGGACTTTCTGCTTTTCAAAAATCTTTCTTTGGTTTTCTTCTCCTAAATTTCACCTTTCCCTGCATGTATACGCACTGATGATTTATTGCAGCAGACGTCACCTACTGGAAACAAGGTCATTCCATCAGGTAAGTATGGCTTTTGAATGAAATAATAATGTCCACGTTCTTTCCCAATCTACGAAAAGTTGATCTGCGTTAAAATCTGGTTAACAGATTTGGCCTCCCTGCAAGAAAATTGTGTTCCATAATTTTAAACAGACATTCTGGTAACTGTGTTTTGAACTTTCCTCTTTTCAAGATTTTTGTTTGGGTTTCTTCTCTTAACTTTTACCATTTCCAGTCTGTATAAAGACTTATATGTTTTCAAAATTTTCTTTGCTACAGATCCCCACCTATTGGAGGCATCATAATTTTGTTATTGTATATTCATTCCAGCAGGTTTAAATAAATAATGCGCAAGAGAAGTGGTTGATTCATGCAGCCGATCCCACATAGTGGGAGAATGCTTGAGTATTGTTGTTGTATGTTCATCCAGCAGGTAACCACGGTTGTTGTACGAAATATGTTCACGCTCATTGCCACCCTCTAAAGAGTTGATTATCAGGTATGTCTTGAAATCTAGATGACAAATTTGACCTGCTCACTAGCATCATTTGGCGTCATATTTGATTTGTAGTTTGGTCCTTCATTCTTGTTTTAACTTCTGTGATTTGTTTATCTCCTTAAACTTTTTCGTCACTGTTTGAAGAGTATCAACTTGACATAAAGCAAGCTTGTTATCAACAGGTCTGGGTATATTGTTTTTCTCTGCTTTTCGAGAATCGATATAAATAATTGACTAGATGGTTCACTCTTTCTGCAGATGATATTGAGGCATCCCAAGTTCTTATTGCTGGATTAAGCTCAAAATTGTTAAGTTATTGAAGTATTGTTGCTGAATCAAGTTCTTGTTTTTAAATTTTGTTCATCAAACTGAAAATCCCTTAGATAGTATCACTTTTCTATCCCGTGCCTTCTTTTTTCTGCTTTCTTCAATTTTGATGGTGAGAACATCTTATGAAAATACAGCAGAACTTCTCAAGAAAGACAAAGTTTTTTACATGGAGCAGCATAATTTGATAAAAAAGACAGTGTTTTGGACTTTCTTCTTTCAAGATTTTTCTTTGGTTTTCTTCTCCTAATTCTCACCATTCCTTGCCTGTATGCATACTGATTACTCTTTGAATTATCTTCGCAGCAGAGCCCATCTACTGGAAACAAGTTTTGAGAATTGTGTTATTGTGTAGTCACTCCACCAGGTAAGTACGGTTGTGGACTGAACCTGTGTTCACGTTCAGTCCCGCTCTACACAAAGTTGATTATCATGTTTTTATGGAAATATTGGTGACAAAAAGTGGCATGTTCGTGTAACTAATATTATTTGATGTCCTGTATGATTTCTAGTTAGCTATCAATATGTGTACAGATTTTAAAATTTGTGTAAAGCTAGGAGGGACTTGTCTTTTCCTTTTGGTATTTTGAAGCAACTGTGGCTTGCTGTCTCTACTTTTGAAATTACTATGAAAAATTATTTTTTTTTCTAATTGGGAAATTTTAATTTACAAAAAGAATAAAAAAGAGACAGCAAACTTGACGTTGATCAACTTTATCTCTTCAATTGGTAGTCTACCAATCACATTTGATGCCCTTCAGTTGATACTCTTTGAGTTATCCTACCCAGATCGATTAAAATGAGATAGCCAAAGAAGAGAAGCAAATGATACAAGAAGGGTCTTCGTCCAAGTCCATAAATAGAAGATCTTCATCGCCCGTTCCACCGAAACGGAATCCACTTGACAAGAGAGCAAAACGGGGTTGTGACTTCCTGTTGCTCATGTGAAACTCTTTTTGGCATCATATGCTCGACTAGTTTATTATGCAGGCAATGTCGTTTGTGTCAACTGACAATAGAGCACAAAGTAAGGCTTATATGAAGTGATAGAAGTGGCAAGTCGTGAGCAGTCGGATGATGCATGACCTACAGAGTATAAATTGGAAGAGATCAAGCTGATCAAAGCCAAACTTGCAGCCATCATGTCAGGTACAATGTTTTCTCTCTGGTTTTTGTGACTCACAATGAATAATTGACTAGATTTTTCCCCATGCAGGTGATTTTTGAGGAGATCCTGGTTGCTAACTGTTGAATTGAGCTTATAATAGTTGAGTTATAGAACATTGATGTGAAGCATGGTTTTTCATCTTTATTTGCCAAACCAAAAATAAGTTAATCAAAAGAATAGCACAATTTGATTGCTGCTTTCATTTCTATTTTGATGGTGAGAATTATGCCAAGTAGCATAACTTCGCAAAACGTGTGAGAGAATTTTCTGCATAAAGGAGCAGAGCTTTTCAAAAACCAAAATTTTCTACTTAAAGGTTTAAGTGTAGTATCTCTCTGGAGGCAATATAGTTTTCGATAATTTTTAATAGACATTCTGGTTACAGTAATTTGGAATTTCTTCTTTCAAGATGTTTATTTGTTTTTTTCCTCCTAAATCGCACTAATCCTTGCTAGTGTACATATTGATTATTCTTCGAAATGTTCATTGGAGCAGATCCCACCTACTGGAGACAAGGCTTGAGAATTGTATTATTGTATAGTCATCCAGCATTTAATTATAGTTTTTGACTGAAATGATGTTCACGTTCACTCCCACTCAACACAAAACTGGTTTTCATGTTGACATTGTATTGGAATTTGGGTGACAAAATTGGTCTGTTCAAATGACTAGTATAACTTGATATTAAAAATTGATTTATAACGGTGTCTTTCTAGTTCTGGTTTGTCAAAGGTAATGAAAAACAATTGATAATGATAGCCTCAACTTCTGCAGCTTGACGTGCAATGCAGTGGAGGATTCTATATCCTTCCAGCATAGCCTCCCCTTTTATTTGGACACGTGAAACCTTTGTCTGGGTAGGTGTTCTAGTTTAAGTTTCCTTTGTGCTTGTGCAATCGAAGAATGTGTGATGTTGGTTCTTTTATAGCAGAAGGCACAACATTGTCCATAATTTCCGATTCTTTGGCTTTTTACTGAGGTGTTCGACCTATGTCTTGAGCAATGTGGTAAATCTTTGATGTTAGGTGAGGTATTAAGTTGGCTTGAAGAACAATTATTAGAGAATTTAAAAACTAAATTCTCCATTGTTATCATTTTTTTTACACGTTTAGCAAATCTCATGCTGTATTGGAATATAGTGGTCCATGTGCATCATCCAGAATCTCCACCAGTGTTCTAGTAATTAAATGATTTTTCCTCCTGTATTTCTTCAAGGCGGAAGTGGAGGATTCAGCCCTTTTTAAAGTATTTGTCGTGGTGTTGGCTTGCCTAAACGTGTTGGGAGCAGAAAAGTGAGTTTCTTTCTTATGTGTCTATCAAATAGTTACTTTTGGTGACATATTGCTTACAAAAATCAATAACCTCACTACAAAAGAAAAATCATCATTTTTTAATTAATTTTTTGACCATAATGTCTTTTCTATTAAGGAATAGTAAAATGATATTCTCAATATTTGTATGTCTGAATTCTGTATCATGGTACTAAGAAAAATATTATGTTGCAATTTTAATTTTTTCGTTGATGTCTTTCGTGTAGAGAGTTTTGCTTCAGTTGATATATCTACAGTAATAGAAACTTTATTTCCAGAAGGATAATTGTCATTGGATTTCAATGATGAATAATACAAAGAGCAATATGATAAAACTGCTCAGTTTCATGTCCTCAGAGAACTTAAACTTGAAACCAGACCCTCCACTCTGGACGCAGTAATCATGTGAACAGACAGAATCTTGATAAGAAATGGTCATTTCAAGGAGATGCACATACCAAAGGATTCCTACAATGGAGAAACTAGGAGAATATGTAGTTGAGCGCAATGACAATTTACCTGTTGATATTTGAGTTGATGCTGAGGTTTGGCTAGGTTGGTATGACTTAAAAAGAAATCAGTAAAAAAGCTTCTGTCCCAGATGAGGCCTTTTCTTCTCAATACAATAGTCTCGGTCTATTTGTGAGACCATCCCGTGGACAGAGGCCTTTTCTGTAAGTTGACTCTGTTTCTTTCCTTTTGAACTTTTGGATCAACATGTTGATAAGACACGGGCAATACTTTTGAAATCATGTAAGCACCTAAACTGTATTCTAAATTACATGATGGATTCTGAATGCATTTCTTTGTTGGCGGAAAGCAGTGAGACCTTTACAGAATCGATGGACGATCTCAGGTCTATGATGCTACAAGTTGAAGACAACCATATCCTTCATTTTTGTTTTTATTTATAGTAGTAGCACATGTTAAGCCTGTAGTCACATGTTGAAGTAATCCATGTCCTTCATGTTAGTTTTTCTGCATAGTAGTAACAACATTTGAGGCCTCTCTAAAGTGACACGTTAGGGCTACGTACGGCCAAAGAGGGAGTAACCCTGAGGTAGTAGACGAAAGAGAGAGCGAAGTCCGAAAGCCAAGTCCCCTTGATTAAAGGGGATCGGAAGGAATTTGAAACATCTTTAGTATAGAGAGAAATGATTTTGACACTCTTCAATTTGAAATTCCAGTGGTTGATTCTTCATTAATAATGGTAACTCTACACAATATAATTCGAAGATTTTTTGAGATTCATTTGATGATGTAGATTATATTTTGGGTTTGACCTAATTTTTTCTTGCTTTTTCACTATTTCTAGCAAGATCACAATTTACAGAGACATATAGAGGGCATAAAGAATGTGTTTGAGATCGTCGTTGCTGGGTGAAATGTCAAACTTGCTGTCAACAGGTTAGGGTATGATGTTTTCCCTGTGATTTTTATGGCTCGCAATGATTGACCATATGGTTCACTCATTTTACAGATAATATCGAGGAGATCCTGATTAGCTACTGCTGAATTAAGCTTCGGATTGTTGAGTTACTGAATTTATATCCGTTGGATCGAGCTTCTTCATCTTTTTTCGACAAATCAAACAGAAGTTATATTGAATCAAAAGATGAGTTCAACTGAATTAGGATAAAAGCGACCTTCGGTTTGTGGGCGATTTCATCTTCAGATCTGTCGGCGGCAGCACTTACCATTATAATATGGCAACCCAAATGAGCAAAAAACGAAAGTTCATCGCTGATGGTGTGTTTTTCGCTGAGTTGAACGAGGTGCTCACCAGAGAGCTTGCCGAGGATGGCTACTCTGGCGTTGAGGTTAGGGTCACTCCTATGCGCACTGAGATCATCATCAGGGCCACCCGCACCCAAAATGTTCTCGGTGAGAAGGGGAGGAGAATCAGGGAGCTGACGTCTGTCGTTCAGAAGAGATTTAAGTTCCCAGAGAACAGCGTGGAGCTCTATGCTGAGCGAGTGAACAACAGAGGGCTCTGTGCTGTTGCACAGGCTGAATCACTGCGTTACAAGCTGCTTGGTGGTCTTGCTGTCCGAAGGGCATGCTATGGTGTTCTAAGATTCGTTATGGAGCAAGGCGCCAAAGGTTGTGAGGTAATTGTGAGCGGGAAACTTAGGGCTCAGCGTGCAAAATCAATGAAGTTCAAGGATGGCTACATGATATCCTCAGGCCAACCTGTCAAAGAATATATTGACTCTGCAGTTAGGCATGTGCTTCTTCGTCAGGGTGTACTTGGTATTAAGGTGAAGATCATGCTTGCTTGGGATCCAAAGGGTAAGACAGGTCCTAAGACACCATTGCCTGATCTTGTAACGATCCATGAGCCTAAGGAGGAGGAAGAGTACGTTAGGCGTTAGGCCGCCTCCCATGGCTATACCCGATGTTGTTGATGCTGTGCCAGTACCTGTGTAAGAAAGTTGGTTGCTTGCGCAAGAGGATCATGAATTGCAGATTTGTTATCTTGGATATAGAGGTCCTCCTATGGCAGAATGTAGTGGGGATGACTTCTCTTTTTTCCTTTTCAGCTTGAATGTTAATCTTTTTAAATTGAATTTCCTATGGAGTTTTTGCTAGACTCGTGCTTTTAGTAAGTGCATACAAATATTTTTGCTGAAAAAAAAAAGAAAAAAAAAAGAATTAGGATAAAAGCTTTCCTACCATGTGCCTTTTTTTCTTCCTCTTGCTGCTTTCTTTCAGTTTTATTGGATTTTCTTCTTTTCAAAATCTTTCTTTGGTCTTCTTTTTCAAAATTTCACCATCCCTTGCTTGTATTCCGATTTGTTTCCGTATATTCTTTGCAGCACGTACTGGAAATAAGGCTTGAGAAATGTGTTATTGTATATTCATTCCAGCAGGTAACTATGGTTGCCGACTGAAATATTATTAGCGTCCACTCCCACTTTGCAGAAAGTTAGATTCTCATGTTTCTATTGAAGTTCGGGTGACAAAATTTGGGCTTGTTCATATAACTAGTATGATTTAATATCATAAATAATTAGTAATTTGATCTTTTTGGTTCTGATTTTCTAGCCATGGGTACTTTAATATTCTATGATACCAAACTTGATAAACATCTACTTCTTCTTTACTCTCTTCAATCTGTTAGAGATTTAACAAATTTTTGGTATTTTACTTTCAGTTTATCAAATCTTAGACACCTATTTGTCCTGTGGCTTGCAACTTGATTCAAATTTTGGCATTTATTTCTCTCTCTTATATAGCTATATCATTTTGAAAAAGGTGGGCAGGATTAATTGAAGAGCATCAAATGTGACTAGTAGAGATAGTATCAATTGATGAGATAAATCTGATCAACGTCAAGCTTGCTGTCAAAGTATGATATTTTGTCTCTGATTTTTGTGACTTGCAATAAATAATTGACTAGCTGGTTCACTCCCTTTGCAGGTAATCTTGAGGAGTTCTTGGTTGGTTACTGTTGAGTTAAGCTTGGAATTATTGAGTTATTGAAGTATTGCTGTAGAATCAAGCTTTTTCATGTTTGTTCGCCAAACTGAAAATCAGTTAGAGAAAATAAAAAAGTGAGCTCAATTTACTTGACTCACAAGTTTTCCCTTTTTTGCTTTTCCTTTTGATTGTGAGAACTTATAACGAAAAAGAAGCGAAATTTGAACGCAAAAAAGGTAAGCCCCTCCCTGGAAGCAATATGCGTTTTTTTGTATTCGAAGCAATATGGTTTTCAATATTGTTTAGACGGACTTTTTGCTGACAGTGTTTTGGACTTTCTTCTTTTCAAAATCTTTCTTTGGTTTTCTTCTCCTAAATTTCACCTTTCCCTGCATGTACACGTGCTGATGATTTGTTGCACCAGATGCCACCTACTGGAAACAAGGCTTGAGAATTGTGTTATTGAATATTCATTCCAGCAGGTAAATATGGCTTTTAAATGAAATAATAATGTCAATGTTCTTTCCCACTCTACGGAAAGTTGATCTGTGTTAAAATCTGGTCAACAGATTTGGCCTCCCCGCAAGCAAATTGTATTCCATGACTTTAAACAGGACATTCTGGTAACTGTGTTTTGGACTTTCCTCTGTTCAAGATCTTTGTTTGGGTTTCTTCTCTTGACTTTTACCATTCCTGGTCTGTATAAAGACTGATATTTTTTCAAAATATTCTTTGCGGTAGATCCCACCTATTGGAGATGAGGCGTCACAATTTTGTTATTGTATATACATTCCAGCAAGTTTAAACAAATAATGCGCATGATAAATGATTGATTTATGCCCCTGACCCCACATAGTGAGAAAATGCTTAAGTATTGTTGTTGTATGTTCATTCGAGCGGGTAACTATTGTTGTATGAAATAATGCCAAGTTCATTGCCACTCTATAAAGAGTTGATTATCATGCATGTATTGAAATATATGTGACGAACATCGTATTTGGTTTGTATTTTGGTCCTTCATTCTCATTTTAACTTTTGTCATTTGTTTATCTCTTTAAACTTTTTCATTTTAAACAAGTGGGGCAGGATCAATTGAAGAATACTGTTTGAAGAGCATCAACTTGACATAAAGCAGGCCTGTTATCAACAGGTCAGGGTATGTTGTTTTTCTCTGCTTTTCGAGGATCGCAATAAATTATTGATTAGATGGTTCAATCTTTCTGCATATGATCTTGTGGAGATCCCGGGTTCTTATTGCTGAATTAAGCTCTGAATTGTTGGGTTATTGAAGTCTTGCTGCTAAATCAAGTTCTTTTTTTTAGATCTTTTTCACCAAACTGAAAATCCCATAGATATATCACTTTTTATCACGTGTCTTCTTTTTTTTTGCTTTCTTCGATTTTGATGGTGAGAACATCTTATGAAATACAGCAGAACTTCTCAAGAATGACATGAAGTTTTTTTACATGAAGCAGCATACCTCAATAAAAAACAGATAAATTTGAACTTAAAAAAGTTTAGTCCCTCTCTGGAAATCACAATCTTTAAACATACTTTCTGTGTTTTGGACTTTCTTCTTTCAAGATTTTTCTTTGGTTTTCTTCTCCTAATTATCACCATTCCCTGCCTGTATGCATACTGATTACTTTTTGAATTATCTTCGCAGCAGAGCCCATCTACTAGAAACAAGGTCTAAGAATTGTGTTATTGTGTAGCCATTCCACCAGGTAAGTACGGTTGTCGACTGAACCTGTGTTCACGTTCATTCCCGCTCTACACAAAGTTGATTATCATGTTTGTATGGGAATATTGGTGACAAAAAGTGGCCTGTTCATGTAACTAATATCATTTGATGTCCTGTATGATTTCTAGTTAGGTATCAATGTGTACAGATTTTAAAATTTGTGTAAGCTAGGAAGGACTTGTCTTTTTTTTTTTTTTGGTATTTTGAAGCAACTGTGGCTTGCTGTCTCTACTTTTGAAATCACTAAGAAAAATTAAATTTTTTTTCTAATTGGAAAATTTTAATTTGATCTGCTCACGTAACTAGCATCATTTGGCGTCGTATTTGATTTGTAGTTTGGTCCTTCATTCTTGTTTTAACTTCTGTCATTTGTTTTAAACAAGTTGGGCAGGATAAATTGAAGAATACTGTTTGAAGAGCATCAACTTGACATAAAGCAAGCTTGTTATCAACAGGTCTGGGTATGTTGTTTTTCTCTACTTTTCGAGAATCGATATGAACAATTGGTGTAGGAATATCCGGGGATCCGGATATTAATGCACACGGCATTAATTTGATAGAATTGTAATTAGGGAAGAGTTATGATAGTCAATAATTGTAGGTATATATTTATCACCAAAGATAGACATAGAATTAATAGTAGTATATTGGTTTTCCATAGTTAGGAGATAATATATATCTCATCAAATTAGTTACCATAAATACAAAGGATGGATTGATCTCTCATCAATCTATAAATAGAGGTGTCTTGTAAACAATTTCTTAAGTCAATCAATAATAATTCTATTACCTCTATTTCTACATGGTATCAGAGACCACCATTTCCGGTGGCTAATCCATCTGGCAGCAATCTGTCAGCCCCTCAACCAAAAAAAAAAACACACCTCTTCCCTCCTATACTCTAATCTTATACAAATGGCCACTGAGTCATCAAACACTAGTGCCATTGAGCACATTTCCACTCCAGGCGGCAAGGTCGGAGCAGGGTCTAATTTCCACAATGATGGGATCCCAATAGTAATAACTGGACACAAACTAACTGGTTACAACTATCTCTCCTGGTCAAGAGCCATGGAAATGTTTATAACAGGAAAGGGCAAAGAAGATTATATCACTGGAAATATCACTGCCCGACCACTACTGACCCACGGTTTAAACTCTGGAAGACCGAAAATAGCATGGTTATGTCCTGGCTGATTGGGTCCATGGACCCCGACATCAGTGAAGATTTCCTGCTGTATTCAACAGCAAATGAAATTTGGGTAGCAGCCCAAGAAATGTACTCAAAGAAGAATAATACCTCTGAACTATATGAAGTTGAATCCCAGTTACAAGAGATCAAGCAAGGAGATATGAATGTCACCAAATACTTCACTCAACTTACACGCGCATGGCAACAAATTGATGCATTTGAATCTATTAACTGGACATGCACAGCCGATGCATTATTATACAAGGAACTGACAGAAACAAAAAGGGTATTCAGGTTCTTGATTGGACTAAACTCTGAATTGGATGGTGTTAGGGACCGGATTTTGGGTATGAAGCCCATTCCCAGCCTCAAAACCGTGTTCTCTGAAGTTAGACACGAGGAAAGCAGGCGAAAACTAATGATTGGTTCAACACCAATAATGACCGAAGGATCGGCCCTATTGATGAAGCGAGCCTTCAACCCTTCCGAAGGCCCAACTCCTAATGCCAAACGGCCAAACAAACCCTACTGCAACTTTTGCAAGAAATCCGGACATACTGCTAAGGAATGTTAGAAGTTACATGGGAAGCCAACAACCGGTTCTGAGTCAAAAGCAAACAACAATTGGAGAAACCACAAACAACCAAACACGGCCTATGCGAATAGGACCACTGTTGAACTGCAAAACACCAACAAATTACCTACTAAGGATCAAATTGAGGCTCTGCTGAATCTCCTAAATCAAAAAGGGGGTGAGACTCAGGAACCGATCCAAGCATCAATGGCCAATACTGGCGGCCTAGGCGATCAGAGTCAACCATGGATTGTGGACTCCGGTGCTTCTGATCATATGACAAATGAAGGTAAAAACCTAATTAATTACACTAAATTTTCTTCACCCACATTTGTTCAATTAGCGGACGGAACCACTAGAAAAATCATGAGAAAGGGATCAGTCAGATTGAATCCCACCTTACCTTACTAAATGTACTATATGTTCCAGACTTAAAGTTTAATCTCCTCTCTGTAGGAAAATTAATGAGAGACTCTGGATGTACTATTAAGTTCTCACCAAATGCATGTTATTTTCAGGATGCATATTCGAGAATGACGATTGGCAGTGCTAAGCATGTCAGGGGGCTATTCCTACTCAGTCTGGATTCACAAAACCGAACATCTACTTCGTATTAGTGCGACTAGAATAAAAGGCTACAAGGCCGAAAAAAGAATAAATTGTACTGCTTCTAGTAGAAATAAATGTATTGCCTCGAACCAGATTATGCTCTGGCACAAGAGGCTTGGTCATCCAAGTTTTATGTATCTAAAAAATTATTTCCAAAATTGTTCATCAGTGTGGATGCTAACTCATAAACTTGTGAAACATGCCAATTAACCAAACATATTTGGCATACCTACTCAAACAAACGACATACAGAGTCAAAATCGTTTAATCTTGTACACACCGATATTTGGGGTCTACCTATTGAAGCAAAAGTCAGAAGTAGGAACTATCTTCAAAACATTTCACAACCTTGTAAAAAATCAATTTGGAACAAAAATCAAGACTCTAAGGTTAGACAACGCTTCCGAGTACTTAGACAAAACACTAAAAGCCTATATGGCTGAAGAAGGGATACATCACCAAACCTCATGTGTCCATACACCCCAACAAAATAGGGTAGCAGAAAGGAAAAACAGACGCCTATTGGAAGTTACAAGAGCCATCACGAACTCAATGAATGTACCTAAATAGTATTGGGGTGAAGCAGTTCTAACTGCCACCTATTTTATCAATCGCATGCCACCTAGAACTCTTGCGTTTAAAACTCCAAGATAAACACTTATAGATAGTCATCCATATGACAATCTAATGTCAGAATTACCTCTTAAAATTTTCGAATGCACAGCATATGTACACATATACAACCGAACCAAGCTCGATCCAAAAGCTATAAAGTGCATGTTCATTGGATACTCTGGAACTCAAAAAGGATACAAATGTTATTGTCCAAACAGTAAACGAGTATGCACAACACTAGACGTAACGTTCAATGAAGCTCAAGCTTTCTATGAAAAACCAATGACGGACGCAATCCGGGAAGAAACCTGGAATCTAATTGACCTAGGTTCACAACCTTTTGAACCGTTAAGTGACCAAGAACAACCCTCAACTGACAAGTAACCAAATAACGAATATACAAGGAAGACCTCCCATTCGGAAAGTATATAACAGGAGAAATGTTCTCCAACCATATACGACAAGTGAACAAAACATACATACAGAAGATTCAGTATATCATACACAAATGAACGAACTCTGCCCAAACAATCAAGAAATTGATGACATGCCAATTGCCCTCAGAAAAGAAACCAGAGAATGTACAAAACATCCTCTATATAACTTCCTGACATACTCAAAGCTAAGCCATGAGTTCCAAGCTTTCACAAGTAGCCTAGACTCACAACTGATTCCTAAGGACATTAATGAAGCACTATCAATACCACATTGGAAGGAAGCAGTAAGTGAAGAAATGAAGGCTTTAATAAAAACCGATACTTGGAAGCTACCTCCACGTCCAAAAGGGGTTAGACCAGTAGGGTGCAAATGGATTTTTACCATTAAATACAATATTAATGGAACAATGAACGAGCGACTCATGAATGCTGCCGGGTCGGACGAGCCAATAACTCGAACGCGTTTGGTCTGTTTTTTGAGCAAGAATCACAGCCTTACTTTATCTTCACCATGATACGGACTCCAAGTTCTTATGGCAGAGCACGAGGAGATTTATCATCAATATGATGATGGGAATGGAAAGCAGAAGCACGACTGGGGTCTTCGTGGTCCAAGATAATCAAACCATCAGTAACCGTAACGTAAGCATGAGACTTTTTGGTAGTACCGGTGAACCAGATGGCCGCGGCGATGGAATCTGGGACGGAGGACTTGTAGTATCTCTCTAGATCTGGCAAAAGCGAAAGAACCCCTAACATAATTCGAATGGAGGCTGACCTCTTTTTTTATTGATTCAATAGAATAGGGGAAAAGATCGTACAGTTCCCTACCGAGACAAACTTTCAACGGATCCTCCGCGCGCTGGGCATACCTCTTCCCGCGTCTTTCTCGTGGTGGGAACAGAACAACAGAGAAAGACCCACTTTATTTATTTAAGAGAGAATGGGAGTGAATCGAAAGGCTTCCGTTTCCGTTTGGGGGGGCTTTCGGGCCCCGATCGATCTTTTTCGTAGTTGAGAAGGGGGAAGGGGTCTAAATCAATGGACATTAATGAACCATCATTGATGGACGTTGCACATGACACGATCAATTCGACTCAAGGTCCGGCGCTAATAGAAGTTGCTTACTTTCCTAGTAGCGAAGGAAAAGGGCAGGGCTTTTTTCGTATTAATAGTG